>JANAVB010045219.1:4610932-4938835 GCA_029216955.1 Iris pallida
ATGCTGATGAGGGAGATTACTGTACCTACTACGGTCCGGATGACGTAGTGGACATAGACTTGGAGACCTTGGTCCAGCAGGGCTTAGCTCCGCCTGACGAGACTTTACCTATTGCTTAGATAGAGTAGGTCTTTTGTACTGGACCTTGTCTCCAGCTACTTTTGAGACTGTTATTATTATGGATTGTATTAGAGACTTGGACTTGTATATTATTTGTGTTTGGACTTGACAGGTTATATTTTATCATCTTGTTGTCTTTATCTTTCAGTCTTTACTTTATCATCTTAGAGTTGTGATTGAACACTCATATATATTCATTGCTTGTCCTCCGTTCGGAGTTGACCATATTCTCGACAGATTTTTGATATATATATAAACTGTTGTTAGAGTAGAAAACCTACAGCGTTCCACGCCGTTTTTACAGTGGGGGCTGGACGTTGTTACGTACACGTGCCCTTATAGCGGGTGCGGGTCGTGACAAACTATGTGGGTGTTAGTACTCAACTGTACTGGTGGAGTGAGCTCCTCGCCCACCCATACAAAACCAACACGTTTACTTTACTTTTGTGCAATATAGTCCTCTTTTGTATTGTCTTTCTACTCTTGCCTTAGGATCAGTTTTTAGGACCGACGCCTTGGCCTATTCTGTGTCTCTAGACCATCCCGTGCTTGCAACATTATCGTTAACCTATCGAGTCGTGTTTGCCTTTCGGCCAAAATCAGAGACGCAGCTACATGATAGACTCCTTTTTCCATGTGACCGTGCTACAAAACCTATATTGAGGCCGTGCCTCGTAACTCACTATGATTTAACCATATCGTCACCAACCGACCCAATCAAGACTTGTGATTCTTAGTGTCACTCAACCAACTTTTCCTTGCGACGGTTTCCCGACTTAAACTCACACAACTCAACCAACTTATGCAACTTATATGCCGATAACTCAAGACTCAATGCCACATCTCATGCCGAAGCACGTTGCCTATGTTGTAGCCATTCTTAATCCCAAACATTTGTAATATAACTTGTATACACATTCAACAACTCAACTCAATCCAAAGGCACTCACGCGGATTTGCCGCCATGCCGACTCATCTATATGATTTGGTCACTGACTCCCAGAGCCATGGTGGACTCCTTTTTAGCTGAGTATAGGATGGACCAGTTTTGGTAGCTAGCCCTAATCCGCATCCACCGAATACTTAGCCCCAGGCACAGCTATTTATTTGTTTCCCTTATTGCCTGCAACGGTCCCGTGGTGCCACAGGTTGCTGTGCGGGGAAACTCTACCTTGTCGACAAGTTGTCCATGACCATGCAAGACTCGACTCAAACTGACGTCTCATACAGTCATTGTACCTCTAGTGTTACCATCTCTTCAGGGCTAAATTCAATACTTCTCACATCTGAGATCTTACATCGACGACCCGTAGTCACGAGCATTCTTCTTTCTTGCCTCAATGACCCAGTCGTGAGCATTCTTCTTTCTTTCTTGCCCTATCATTTCACTCAACTCAAGAACAACTATTTAGACATTTTCCAAACTCAATGAATCAACCGTGGCCCGTGCCTTAAAATACTAGGACCGTGCCATCGTCTTAAACCAACTTGAAACTCTATGTGACACTACCGCCCAAGTCGTGGTTGTACCCAGCCGTTAAACTTATAGGACCGTGCTTGCTACTACTCCTGATAGCTTAACGTAACTTGCCTAACTTACTTCGTAACAACTTGACGAGCAAGGCTGCGTCAAGCCTTGCATCGTAGGAACGTGCCGTGCACGCGTTCGACTTTTGAACAACCAAGATGTTTGGGTGCCTAGATTTATGCCAGTGGCCATGCGATGCAACTTAACTCATGGGCAAGCCAAGGCTATGCCAAGCCTTGGACGATTGGACCATGTATGCTTTATGAAGCATTCAAGTGGGCGACTCCTATGACTTAGGCTAACTCTGAGCTTTGTGTCGAATACCAACTTTCCTTCTCCTAAGCCACGGGACGAAAGACCGAGTGTCATTTTCAAAGCACGTCGTGCACCAACTCTAAGCCGACCTTGGGACGTTTTCCATGTTCTAACTCAATTTGACTCGTCGGAATTATTCCCTTTTGCTATATGGATTCGTCTCTTTTATTATCAAGCCTACTTGTGCAAGTTGAAAACATGCGATTTATTATGTGAAGGCTAAGATGAGGCAAGTTCACCGAAACTACCCCACCTGAGCGAGCGATCGCCTCGACCGAGCGATGTCTTCGAGCAGTCGTTGTAAGGCTAAGTCCGAACACCGTCGGCGTTTCGATTCCTCCGATTAACTAAGCGGGACGGGGTACTACATCATACACCACTCAGAAAAAGTTTCGTCCTCGAAACTAACTGAGTACACTTATCGATTTATCACTTCTACTCAACATTCAAGAACTCTCGCACACAATATGCCTATGCGTTCTCCTCATTCTGAGCCACGCTCGTGCTACCCTCAATCTTTTCTTCAAAACTTAAGATCTCAAAATCTCCGACACTTTCCTGTTCCTCAAGTCTCACTTGAATTCAACGTATCACTTAGTATGGATCGTGCACATATTTTAGGCGTCCCCAAAATACATGCATTTCAACCAAGCCTCGTGATAGCGAATCCTGCCATCACCACTCGAGTCGGATCGTGCACGCATTCAAGCATCCTTGATATACCTGTATGTCAGCCGAGACTCGCGAGTGGTGCCTCCATAAATTCTACCACTTCGCACTCGGACGTCTGCCTAACCGCTAGGCTGTGTCTTTCCGTCAGTATTGAAATCATAGTTCCCAAACAATAATATCAATACTGACCCCATCCTAAGGTAAAACCAAGTTGATAGTATGGGAGTTTGCTACCCAAGCTCGTATCACTCCGATTTCTAAACATCGAGCATCGATTTCCTACACACATCCCAACGTTCGTCGCACGGGGTCCAAGTCATTCAGCAAAGCCATCCTACGACAACTTACGTTCAATAAACCATCTTCGCATAGTCTATCTCTTAGAACACGTTCGACATAATCTGCCAATCAATCCTTCCCAATTCAAGCACGCTATGACGTAATTTGTCGCTAATCAAAATTTCACACTCCACATTTCCTAAGTCATCTATTCCAATTCACGCAATCGATCACAAGGTCGTCTAGCTTAACAATATGTTACGCCCCGATCTCACGCGAGTCAGATTATCCACGGTGGGCACGAATCACCATGCACGCTCCTGCGGGATAATTATCCTCATCGGAACGTAACTTTTTGTTTTGCATCTAGATAATTCATTCTTGATGCGCGGATTGGACCTACTCAATCTTCAAGTTTATTTCATTCATCAATCGCAAGTCCTAACATCTTCACATTTTTCCTTCGCATCAAACCGACAAGTCGAGACAATCAAAGTTGTCGTATCCTGATTTTTCGAGTTCGATCATTCCCGCGACATGAATCACCATGTCAGCGCTCACACGGAACAATTACCCCAAATCCGACATGACGCATGTGCGAGGCTGGAGTTGCACTCGCGCAAGACAAGATCGTCTACGTTGTGGTTATCAACGTAACCATCAAGACACGATCATTTTCATCCAACATTCATCTCGATCAAAATCTGAAGTATAGCATCCAACCGAACAATAACACTTACATGATCGTCATTTGCCAAGTCAGAGTACCCCCGAGTTATCGCATATCGATCTTTGATACGCCTTAATACCATCGACGATATGCGTAACCTGACGATCTTCCTTTGTAACCAATTTTGAGTCGTGCGAACGATGCTATCGTCCGACTGATAGTCTCCTCAACATTTAAATTCAAGTTCGATCATTATTCCTCGAATCATTCACAACATCAATTTCCTCAAACCCAAATTCGCGTATTGTTCATCCATCTATCTTAAGTTATAGACCAATGTATTTTCTCAATTCGCATCAATCCTTTGCTAACTCAAAACATCGAGCAACATTCAATCCAATCCTTAGAGTCATTTCGTAACTTCAAAATTCAACTTTTTTATGCATGTTATTGTCACTTCCCGCTCCCAGAATATGTATTTTTAATGCATGTACTGCTTAAATATATTTATTTAATATTTATCGTGTATTGTTCTGTATTTTAATTCCTTAATTTCATGTTAATTATTTTTCTGTATTTTAATGCATGTCACTTCCCGGCCTCGATGGTTCAACATGAACCCAACTTCCCACCTACCACCACTCCTTTATTTAAAGCCCTAAAACCCTTTCTCTCTCTTTATTACTCACATTTACTTCTCCTTCTTCATGCTCCATTACTCTCCCACCCACCTATTTGGAGAGGCAAGTATATCTTGCACACCATGAGGGATTTTATGCATCTCCATTTATTTTTAGTCTATGTTGTTTATCTTCTCTTCCTCTACAAGTTTAGGTCTTGAAGTTCTTGATTTCCATAGATAGTTGGGTGTAGATCTAAGTTTTTAGTTTTGGTTTTTCATATGGATTTTATGGTTTTGATCTATCAAACATTGTTGTTTTCAAAAATAAGTGGTTTCATGTTGTAGAGAATTCAATTCTACCAAAGTTTGGCTTTTGAAAAGTTAAATTTTGACTTAATTTGATGAAGTTATGGCCAAAAATATTTTTGATCATTTCTATGTTCATCAGCCAGCCAATTCTGGCCGTATGAGCAAATTCTGGCCGCATGAGCAGATTCTGGCCGCATGAGCAGATTCTAGCCGCATACGTAATTTCTGGTCGCATGAGCAAATTCTGGCCGCATGAGCAGATTCTGGCCGCATGAGCAAATTCTGGCCGCATAAGCAATTTCTGGCCGCATGAGCAAATCCTGGCCGCATGAGCTTTTATTTTCCCGGCCGTATAAACTCTAGCCCATAAAGTCTTTTGGCTGATTTTGTCCCGAGTTGACATTAATTAACATTGATTGTTATCTTGGCATTAATAAACATTGATTATGACCTTGACTAATAATTGATCATGCATTTCTAGTTGGAACTAAGAGACTGGCTAGTCGCCTTTGAATTGAATGAATGAGACACGTTCATAATAACTATGAACTATTATAATCGATTGGCCGATCCCGAATATTGACAAACAGACACACATGCAGGCTTCAATTTATTTATTTATTTTCTACAAAAGCAGCATGTATACTTGATGGTCAAGGCATGATTATTCCGTGGTTAGTTTTGATTGTTGCATTACGCTATGTAAGACCTACAATCTAACCGTACGGGTATCGTTGCAGAGTTGGGCATATCGTACTTGTACGAAAGTACTCATTCTGAATGACCATGATCCACGGTATGGGATTTCACTCAACGTAGAGACTACTAAGTTAAATAAAATAATGATTGCATGGAGAAAATGGATTTCCGAGTTCTTACATGGCAGCCCTCTTTGGGACTATTAAGTGCCCGACAGGCCGGCTGGTTCCCACAGATACTGCAAATCTGCCACACGGACAGGAAGTGGTATCTGCTTATATTATTTATTATATATTGTATATTGATGACGGGCGTCCCGCTGGGACTCGTCTAATTCATGATTGGCGCAATTGATTGACTGGATAGACTAGCCTTGCTTGCACATAGTAAGAACTGAGGAATCCTTATTGCATATTTCCAGGGTAACTTGGAACTCACAATAGCAAGCCGTAGAAGTTGAATGGCCGTTTAAATTAATTTGTTTGTGTACTGTACCTACTCTGTCACTTAACTGAGATAACCAGAATGTCAGGACATGACGGGCCAATTTTTGTCCTTGTTTGGTTGGGAGGTTGGTTCGAAGTGTCGTGATGTTATGTGAATCCTAGTAGCAAGCAGAGGTCTATATATCATATTCTCTTATTACTGGTTTTAATTCCTCATATCGTGCTTCCTTGCGGTACTTGCTATTAGAGGTCTAACCTCTCTGGTTTTGCATGGCCAGATCTAGAGCCGGTTCCCGAGGACTCAGCTTACTTCCACCTTCAAGATGGTCAATACTAGAGGGATGATCGCAGGAGGACTCGAGTGGGTCCCTTACTTCCCCACTCGTTTTGTTATTTAATTAATACCTTGCCGTTTGGCGCCGACATGTTAGTCGGATTATCTTGTACTTACTTTTACATAATTGTAATTAAGTCAGACTGCAGCTGATAACAATTGTGTATACTTTGCTACATCATCTGGCTATGTTTTGTAAAGCCGGATATCAAGAACATTTTGACTGAGCGTTTGGGACGCCTTACTGCTTTATCTTACATGTTCTCTATTTCTGTTTCTTGTTTGAATGATTGAGACAATAGATGTGAAGTGACCATAGTAAGACTTTCATGTAGTATGCACCCCCTCATCTTTTAGATAGCATTGATCGTATTATACGGTATTCATCTACCAGTAATACGTAGCTGGCTGAGTAATTCTTCCGCTCTTCAGTATTCTGGTTCTGGGGCATGACAAGGTTTTAGTGGTGGCCCATGCAGGTCTGAATTCAGACTTGTGGGGTGTCTTGATTTATAGGATGTCTCAATCACACATGTTCCCCCTTGATCTCATGATTCGTTGTTCTCGACTCTAGCTTGACATTCCGGTATCCTTTGACTTTATTGATCCTTCATGTCTGGTCGTTTGATTGTTTGATTGTCTCCTTTCTTAGGGGTACCTCATCTGCATCTGTCAGGACTGGGCAGCAACAAGGGCAACATGGACAACCTGACCATGTTGATCAGCAACAAGGGCCAGTACTACCCCAAGAGAATATCCAAGAAGAAGTGATAGTAGAACCAGCAGCCGGACCGCAGTATCCAGAGGTTCCTACACCGCCCATAGTTCCACCTATCCCAGTAGAAGTGGACACACCGGCCCTTCTGGAGATTATGAGAGGGATGATGGCTACTCAGCAACACCAGATGTTAGCCCAGCAGCGCATGCACGCCCAGTTACAAGAGCAGAACGTACTACTCAACCAAGGATTGCAGACAGCTTTGGAAAGAGGGGCGAGGACAGATTCAGGTGCATCAACCAGATTTTGTAAGTATAACCCCCGCCGTTTCGAGGGCACGGAAGATGCCATCTCAGCAGATGCGTGGCATAAGGATATTGAGGCTATTCTGACAGCAGCTAAGGTGCCGGCAGAAGAACTTGTGGATCAAGTGAAGTTGTTACTTCAGGATCTCGCACGTGATTGGTGGAAATCAGAAAAAGTAGGCATCAGACGTCCTGTTGCATGGGACAATTTTACCGTAAGATTCAAGACGAAGTACTATGGAGTTGTGGCACAGTTTGAGGTACAACAGAAGTTTATCAACCTCAAGCAGGCTGGTAAGACGGTAGATGCCTATGCAGCAGAGTTCTGCAGATTGAGCAGGTTTGCCCCAGAGATGGTAGCAACGGAGAGCCAGAGGACTATGAGGTTCCAGTAAGGATTTTATCTTGAGCTCTTGCAATTGATAGAAGGGCACAACTACCAGACTTTTGATGAAGTATTGACGGCAACCCGAAGGCATGAGATCACCATTCAGAGGATCACAGCAAGGACTGGTGGTCAGAAGAGATCCCACAGTCAGATTGAAGGAGGAGGGGGAGTAGCGCCCCGAGCAACAGCACCGTCCCCTGGCGTTTGTATTCACGATGTGGCAATACGAGGGCCAGCACCACCGAGGCAGCAGCAACAGCAACAGAGGAAAAACCAGCAACCCCAAGCGGGCTGCACTTATTGTGGGAAGGTAGGGCACACTAGAGATGTGTGTCGGACATTGAACGGACAGTATTTGATATGTGGAAGCCCAGATCATCAGGTTACCACCTGTCCCATGAATTCGAGGTCAGGAAGACCAGTGCAAAAATTTCCTGCTCTGCCAGCACCAGGGGCAGGACAGTATCGAGGACCAGCGGTAGCACTAAGATCGTTGGCAAAGTGCCCGTTCATGACACAGGCTCAGATGTTTCGGCAGCAGGGACCGCCGATGCAGCAACACCAGCATAGACCACCCCAACATCATCAAGGAAGGGGCCAGCAGCAGCACCAGGCTAGGCCGCAACATGGGAACCAACAAGGAGGTCGAGGGCAGGCATTCACTCTGTCCTTGGAAGAGGCATTAGCATCGGGCGATGTTATGGCAGGTAACATTCTCGTCGCCTCATATCCCGCAGTAGCATTGTTTGATTCGGGAGCATCACACTCATTTATATCTGCACAATTTGCGACACGGCTAGGAATGGAGTTTGAGGCATAGCCAGGGAGGTTGAATATACTCACTGGTAATGGGCTCGTAGGAGTTAGTAGGATTATTCTAGCATGTAGCGTTGTAGTTTGCGGGCATTTTTTACCCGCCCGGTTGATAGAATTTTCTGTTAAAATTTTTGATGTTATCTTAGACATGGACTGGCTGAAAGACAGCCATGCGACAATAGATTGCCGTAGAGGGAGTGTATCTTTTGATATTCCAGGCATGAAGCGGTTCACCTTAGTCAGATCAGTGGCAACTCAACAAGAACAGGGAGTAGTAACGGCAATGGAAGAAGTCCAAGTTCCAAAGGTAGTTGAAGAGTTTCTAGACGTATTTCCCGAAGAACTTCCAGGTCTACCACCGGTTAGGGATATTGAGTTCAGTATAGAATTGGTACCTGAAACTAAACTGATATCAGATCGAGTTTACAGAATGGCGGATTCAGAACAGGCCAAGGTATATCAGCACATAGAGGAACTGAAGGAGAAGAAGTTCATCCAAACTAGCATATCACCATGGGCAGCACCAGTAGTACTTGTGGGGAAGAAGGATGGGTCATCCAGATTGTGCATTGATTACAGGAAGCTTAACGCGGCAACAGTAAAGAACAAGTACCCACTACCCAGGATCGACGACTTGTTTGATCAGTTGAGCAAAGCTAGAGTTTTCTCCAAGATAGATCTTCGTTCAGGGTATCATCAAGTGAGGGTTCGGATGGAGGATATTCCCAAGACATCATTCAGGTCGAAGTATGGGCATTATGAATTCTTAGTAATGCCGTTTGGTTTGACCAATGCTCCAGCAATATTTATAGATTTGATGAACCGCATCTTTATGCCGTAATTAGATCAGTTTGTCGTTGTGTTTCTTGACGACATTCTCGTATACTCTGCCAGTAAAGAGGAGCATGAAGACCACCTCAGGAAAGTGTTACAGGTTCTGAGAGAGAACCAGTTGTATGCCAAGCTCAGCAAGTATGAGTTCTGGACGGAGCACATTTCATTTTTGGGTCACATCATATCAGGAGCTGGAGTAGCAGAGGATCCCAAGAAGGTAGAAGAAGTAGAGAGTTGGCCAGTACCTAAGACCGTAGCTGATGTACGAAGTTTCTTGGGGTTTACAGGATATTACAGAAGATTCGTATCAGACTTTGCAAGACTTTCAGCACCCATGACCCGCTTGACACGGAAGGATGTACCATTCGTCTGGTCGACAGAATGCCAGGCATCATTTGAGAATCTGAAGCAGAAGTTGATATCAGCGCCTATTATTACATTGCCAGTTGGACCCGGAGGTTTTACAGTATATTATGATGCGTCAGGAAAAGGACTTGGGTGCGTCCTAATGCAACATGGGAAGGTGATAGCATACACATCTAGGCAACTTCGAGACCACGAGAAGAATTATCCAACTCGTGACTTGGACTTGGCAGTAGTAGTATTCGCTTTGAAGCTTTGGAGGCATTACTTATATAGTGATCGAGTGGACATGTACACAGACCACAAAAGTCTGAGGTACATCTTTACTCAGAAGGAGCTGAACGTGAGGCAGAGAAGATGGTTAGAGCTGATCAAGGATTACAACATGGAGCTTCACTATCATCCAGGCAAGGCTAATGTGGTAGCAGACGCTCTTAGCAGGAGAGGCGGCACATTTATGTTGACAACCCAAAAGCATATCTTAGAAGACCTTCAGAAGATGGGCATCGAGGTTATACTTCCTAGTGATGGAGGAATTCTGACAAGTCTACAAGTTCAATCTGACTTGGTAGACAGGATCAAGGCTGCTCAGGCACAGGACCCAAGGATTCAGAAGCTTAGGACAGAATGTGAGTCAGGACTCAGGAAGGAGATAAGGATTCATGAAGATGGTACACTTAGGTTTGGATCACGTCTATGTGTGGCTAGTGGAGATATCAGACCGGAGGTTATGGCAGAAGCTCACAGTTCTCAATATTCTATACACCCTGGTGGGACCAAGATGTACCAAGATATCAAGCAGCACTTCTGGTAGAACGGAATGAAGAGGGAGATAGCTAGATTTGTTTCCCGTTGCTTGGTATGTCAGCAAGTGAAGGCAGAACAGCAGAGGCCAGCTGGGTGATTGCATCCGCTTCCTATTCCAGAATGGAAGTGGGAGTATATTACAATGGACTTTGTGACCGGTTTACCGAGATCGTCAAGTGGTAAAGATGCTATTTGGGTGATAGTAGATCGGCTTATAAAGGTGGCATACTTTCTTCCTTTCAGAGTAGGGCAATCTACAGAAAAGTTGGCAGAATTATACATGCAACAGATAGTCAGGCAGCATGGAGTCCCTGTCAGTATTGTGTCAGACAGAGATACCCATTTTATATCATATTTTTGGAAGAGTCTACATCATAGTCTGGGCACCAAGTTAAGATTTAGTACAGCTTACCATCCCCAGACCGACGGACAATCAGAAAGAACAATTCAGACTTTAGAAGATATGTTGCGCACTTGTACCCTAGATTTTGGAGGATCTTGGGAGAGCCACCTGTACTTAGTTGAGTTTTCATATAACAACAGTTATCAAGCCAGTATCCAGATGGAGCCATTTGAAGCACTATATGGTAAGAAGTGTAGGTCGCCACTAGCATGGGATGATATCGAGGAGAGGAAGATGCTAGGCCCAGAAATGATTGTCCAGACCGTTGAAGTGATTAAGGGAATTAGAGAGCGACTTCGAGTTGCGCAGGATCGTCATCGTCATTGGGCGGACCAGCATCGTAGGCTGCTAGAGTTTTCTGTTGGGGACCACGTGTTCTTGCGGATCTCACCTACCCGTGGGGTCATTAGATTTAGCGTTCGCGGGAAATTGAGTCCGCGATACGTGGGCCCATTTGCTATCCTTGATAGGATAGGCGATGTTGCTTATCGTTTATCCCTTTCACCTTCGTTACGAGAGGTGCATGACGTGTTTCATGTATCTCAGTTACGTAGGTATGTATCGGACCCAAGCCATATCCTTGATCATTCTGAGCTGGTTGTTGGTACCAACTTGTCTTACGAGGAGCAGCCGGTATCCATTTTGGACCGAAGAGAGAAGATACTCAAGAATCGAACAATTAACCTTGTCCGGGTTGCTTGGGGTCATCACTCTTTAGGGAAATCAACGAGAGAACGTGAGGATAATATCTGATCATGGTATCCGCACCTGTTTGACTCACAAGGTATATCTCTTTCTGTATACCTTGATTGTCTTAACTCCTCATGCTTGTCACCTTATGAGTAGAATTGCTTGGTTTCGTCGATAGTTAAACATAGATATGTTACTTGATGTTGACATTATAAAATGATTGCTTGCTCAAATTGCTTGTACTTAGACTAGTTTAGCTCTGATGTTTCTATCCTGCTTGGACTTGAAATTCCGAGGACGGAATTTTTCTAAGGAGGGTAGAGATGTCACTTCCCGTTCCCAAAATATATATTTTTGATGCATGTATTGCTTAAATGTATTTATTTAATATTTATCATGTATTGTTCTGTATTTTAATTCCTTAATTTCACGTTAATTATTTTTCTGTATTTTACTTTCTGCTTTGCTTTTGGGTTCGGCCCGAGTTGGTTTATTTTCCGGCCTTGATGGTTCAACATGAACCCAACTCCCCACCTACCACCACTCCTTCATTTAAAGCCCCAAAACCCTTTCTTTCTCTTCATTACTCACATTTACTTCTCCTTTTTCATCCTCCATTACTCTCCCACCCACCTATTTGGAGAGGCAAGTACATCTTGTACACCATGAGGGATTTCATGCATCCCCATTTATTTTTAGTCTATGTTGTTTATCTTCTCTTCCTCTACAAGTTTAGGTCTTGAAGTTCTTGATTTCCATGGATAGTTGGATGTAGATCTAAGTTTTAAGTTTTGGTTTTTTATATGGATTTTGTGGTTTTGATCTATCAAACTTTGTTGTTTTAAAAAATAAGTGGTTCCATGTTGTAGAGAATTCAATTCTACCAAAGTTTGGCTTTTAAAAAGTTAAATTTCGACTTAATTTGAGGAAGTTATGGCCAAAAGCATTTTTGGTCATTTCTATGTTCTTCTGCCAGCCAATTCTGGCCGCATGAGCCAATTCTGGCCGCATGAGCAATTTCTGGCCGCATGAGCAGATTCTGGCCGCATGAGCAGATTCTGGCCGCATACGCAATTTCTGGCCGCATGAGCAGATTCTGGCCGCATGAGCAGATTCTGGTCGCATGAGCAAATTCTGGCCGCATAAGCAATTTCTGGCCGCATGAGCAAATCCTGGCCGCATGAGCTTTTATTTTTCCGGCCGCATAAACTCTAGCCCATAATGTCTTTTGGCGGATTCTGTCCCGAGTTGACATTAATTAACATTGATTGTTATCTTGGCATTAATTAACATTGATTGTGACCTTGACTAATAATTGATCATGCGTTCCTAGTTGGAACTAAGAGACTGGCTAGTCGTCTTATTGAATTGAATGAATGAGACACGTTCATATTAACTATGAACTATTATAATCGATTGGCCGATCCCGAATATTGACATACAGGCACACATGCAGGCTTCAATTTATTTATTTATTTTCTACAAAAGCAGCATGTGTACTTGATGGTCAAGGCATGATTATTTCGTAGTTAGTTTTGATTGTTGTATTACGCTATGTAAGACCTACAACCTAACCGCACGGGTATCGTTGTAGAGTTGGACATATCGTACTTGTACGGAAGTATTCATTCTGAATGACCATGATCCACGGTATGGGATTTCACTCAACGTAGAGACTACTAAGTTAAATAAAATAATGATTACATGGAGAGAATGGATTCTCGAGTTCTTACATGGCAGTCCTCTTTGGGACTATTAAGTGTCCGACATGCCGGCTGGTTCCCACAGATACTACAAATCTGCCACACGGGCAGGAAGTGGTATCTGCTTATATTATTTATTGTATATTGTAAATTGATGACGGGCGTCCCGCTGGGACTCGTCTAATTTATGATTTGCATAATTGATTGACTGGATAGACTAGCCTTGCTTGCACATAGTAAGAACTGAGGAATCCTTATTGCATATTTCCAGGGTAACTTGGAACTCACAATAGCAAGCCGTAGAAGTTGAATGGCCGTTTAAATTGATTTGTTTGTGTACTGTACCTATTCTGTCACTTAACTGAGATAAACAGAATGTCAGGACATGACGGGCCAATTTCTGTCCTTATTTGGTTGGGAGGTTGGTTCGAAGTGTCGTGATGTTATGTGAATCCTAGTAGCAAGCAGAGGTCTATATATCATATTCTCTTATTACTGATTTTAATTCCTCATATCGTGCTTCCTTGCGGTACTTGCTATTAGAGGTCTAACCTCTCTGGTTTTGCATGGCCAGATCTAGAGCCGGTTCCCGAGGACTCAGCTTGCTTCCACCTTCAAGATTGTCAATACTAGAGGGATGATCGCAGAAGGACTCGAGTGGGTCCCTTACTTCCCTATTTGTTTTGTTATTTACTTAATACCTTGCCGTTTGGCGCCGACATGTTAGTCGGATTATCTTGTACTTACTTTTACATAATTGTAATTAAGTCAGACTGCAGCTAATAACAATTGTGTATACTTTGCTACATCATCTGGCTATGTTTTGTAAAGCCAGATATCAAGAACATTTTGACTGAGCGTTTGGGACGCCTTACTGCTTTATCTTACATGTTCTCTATTTCTGTTTCTTGTTTGAATGATTGAGACAATAGATGTGAAGTGACCATAGTAAGACTTTCATGTAGTATGCACCCCCTCGTCTTTTAGACAGCATTAATCGTATTATACGGTATTCATCTACCCGTAATACGTAGCTGGCTGAGTCATTCTCCCGCTCTCCAGTATTCTGGTTCTGGGGCGTGACAGTTATCTTTCCATCGTGCTAACTTTCTTTATACGATTTCACCTATCGATTACCTTTATCAAGTCATTCGTTCGCTACGCCTTAATTTTTTCTCAATTCGATCTCACCTACTCAATCATTTTTGTGTTTCATACTTCGCACAATCCTCAATCCCGTCCACGTTCCATGCGCGTCATTTCTAATTTGTTCGAATCCACTTATCAAACTTCAAAACAACGACTCACTCAATCGCATTCAATCTAGGCTTTGCATCCACGCGACGCTTGCTGATAGACTCACCGACACCCCATATCCTCAATCGATCAATCGACATCCCTGAGACTATCGCATACACCACTCAGGGATGAAGTCATTTGATAAATCCTCAAAACCATCATTCAAATCAAAATCGACTTTTCAAATCCCGTTCGAACCATTCCTCAATTTCTAAGCACGCTCATCTATATCGCACCAACGTTATCGTCGCTCGAGAGCACCCCTATCGATGGTCATCTCAATTTACTCAATCGAGTTCAACTCATTCTTGTTCGACACTATTCAATTCCCGCACTCGACTTTTCTAAGGTCGACGCAACTTTGGTGTGTATGCCCAGCCCGACTTAGCCAATCGTGCTTACGCGAACCATCCTTTTTGTTTCTTTGTCAAAAACTGTTCTCCTATATTTTGCAAAATAGTTAGACTTATTGTATGGACATCCCGTGGGACAACTGAGAGAGAGCGCACCAACGATATCCACTTGCGGAAGCAACAGAGTTTGCGAAAACAACGAGTTAAAGAATTCAATCGATAGTTCAAGGACGTAAAGCTGTGCTCTGATACCATTATGTCACGCCCCGCTCCCGTAGAAGCGATCGTCCTCGCTAAGGCGTGATGCCGCACGAGCCTAGATTTTGCTCGTACAAGGCGGGTTCCATAACGACCGATTTCAGCGGCTGCGACGGGGTCGTCGCACAGAAGTCCCGAGCAGAGACATTGAATAATAGCAGCAGAATTTAGAAAGCAAACACAAGTCATTTCAAAACACTCTTTTGTTGATATTGAAACAAAGGTTACAATGGGCGCAAGGCCAAGATTACAATTCTCTCAAGCTCACTCAAGCTCACATTACAAGTCACTCAGCTCTCTCTCTCTCATCTCAATACAAGTCTTGACTCCAGCGGAAGCTTCGGAAGGCGACGTCTATACATTATGTCCCGTATAAGTCTTAACTCCATGCGGCCGCACATTTCGACTCGCCAAGGAACTCCGTGCCTCGACGCTTCCAAGCGAGCACCGCGCCACGAGCTTCTACCTGCACCTGTATATGTAAACTATGTGGGTGTCAGTACTCAACTGTACTGGTGGAGTGAGCTCCTCGCCCACCCATACAAAACCAACACGTTTACTTTACTTTTATGCAACATAGTCCCCTTTTGTATTGTCTTTCTACTCTTGCCTTAGGATCAGTTTTTAGGACCGACGCATTGGCCTATTCTGTGTCTCTAGACCATCCCGTGCTTGCAACATTATCGTTAACCTATCGAGTCATGTTTGCCTTTCGGCCAAAATCAGAGACGCAGCTACATGATAGACTCCTTTTTCTATGTGACTGTGCTACAAAACCCATATTGAGGCCGTGCCTCGTAACTCACTATGATTTAACCATATCGCCGCTTCACGGCCCGTGCTACTTTGATCACCAACCGACCCAATCAAGACTTGTGATTCTTAGTGTCACTCAACCAACTTTGCCTTGCGGCGGTTTCCCGACTTAAACTCACACAACTCAACCAACTTAAGCAACTTATATGCCGACAACTCAAGACTCGACGCCACATCTCGTGCCGAAGCACGTTGCCTATGTTGTAGCCATTCTTAAGCCCAAATATTTGTAATCTAACTTGTATACACATTCAACAACTCAACTCAATCCAAAGGCACTCACGCGGATTTGCTGCCATGCCGACTCATCTATAAGATTTGGTCACTGACTCCTAGAGCCATGGTGGACTCCTTTTTAGCTGAGTATAGGATGGACCGGTTTGGGTAGCTAGCCCTAATCCGCGTCCACTGTATACTTTGCCCCAGGCGCAGCTATTTATTTGTTTTCCTTATTGCCCGCAACGGTCCCGTGGTGCCACAGGTTGCCGTGCGGGAAAACTCTACCTTGTCGACAAGTTGTCCATGACCATGCAAGACTCGACTCAAACTGACGTCTCACACAGTCATTGTACCTCTAGTGTTACCATCTTTTCAGGGCTAAATTCAATACTTCTCACATCTGAGATCTTGCATCGACGACCCGTACTCGCGAGCATTCTTCTTTCTTGCCTCAACGACCCAGTCGTGAGTATTCTTCTTTCTTTCTTGCCCTATCATTTTACTCAACTCAAGAACAACTATTTAGACATTTTCCAAACTCAATGAATCAACCGTGGCCCGTGCCTTAAAACACTAGGACTGTGCCATCGTCTTAAACCAACTTAAAACTCTATATGACAGCACCGCCCAAGTCGTGGTTGTACCCAGTCGTTAAACTTATAGGACCGTGCTTGCTACTACTCCTGATAGCTTAATGTAACTTGCCTAACTTACTTCGCAACAACTTGACGAGAAAGGCTGCGTCAAGCCTTGCATCGTAGAAACGTGCCGTGCACGCGTTCGACTTTTGAACAACCAAGATGTTTGGGTGCCTAGACTTATGCCAGTGGCCATGCGACGCAACTTAACTCATGGGCAAGCCAAGGCTATGCCAAGCCTTGGACGATTGGACCGTGTATGCTTTATGAAGCATTCAAGCGGGCGACTCCTATGACTTAGGCTAACTCTGAGCTTTGTGTCGAATACCCACTTTCCTTCTCCCAAGCCACGGGACGAAGGATCGAGTGTCATTTTTAAAGCACGCCGTGCACCAACTCTAAGCCGACCGTGGGACGTTTTCCATGTTCTAACTCAATTTGACTCGTTGAGATTATTCCCTTTAGCTATATGGATTCGTCTTTTTATTATCAAGCCTACTTGTGCAAGTTGAAAACATACGATTTATTATGTGAAGGCTAAGATAAGGCAAGTTTACCGAAACTACCCCACCTGAGCGAGCGATCGCCTCGACCGAGCGATGTCTTCGAGCAGCCGTTGCAAGGCTAAGTCCGAACGTCGTCGGCGTTTCGATTCCTCCGATTGACTGAGGGGGACGGGACACTACACTAGGGTTATCACAGGCCTAGTTACTAGCAAGATGCAGCGAGATTGTTCCACAGCCATAAGCTCTGCAGACCATTCAGGTTACCCAGGTCGAATATTAGGGGTTGAATTCAAGTGGGTACATCGTCCAGAAAATGCATGTACCCTTAAGTAGCTTGGAGGGTGCAACACATGACAGTGTGCTGGAAATGTGCCCTACTCGTCGGCAGGCTACAAATCCACAAGCGCGCCCAGGTAACGGAATTGCCTGTAGCTGGGAAATCTTTTCCTGACTACTGTGTTATTCTAGTTATTAACCTTAGTCCATTTCAACGGGTACCCCTGACCGTGGTACTCAGGAGTCTCATCCTAAACATGATGCAAGACAAGACTGGTTCATTTGTATAAGCACAATCGCCCACGGTGTCCAGGTCATTCATACTTGTCATGTCATGTCATGTTAGTCGTCGTAACAGCAATTCGAGATATATCCTGTCAGGTTTACTTGTCAAGAGTGCGCCACGGCGGGCCACTAGCATGTCATGTTACTTGTCAAGAGTGCACCACTACGGGTCACTATCGTGTTCATAGTACATGTGCAGGATAACATAGTACAAGCAATCCATCAAGATACCCCAGTCACACTGAGGGTCACAAGACATGAGCCTAATAATAACAATTAAATCATAAAGTACAAGGCTATGGAAGGGGCCATGCGGCTCGGGCATATGCGACCAGGGAAAGGGAGTACATGCGGCTCAGGGGAAACAGGCATATGCGGCTCAAGGATGACGGGCGCATATGCAGCTGCGGGAGAGCAACGCTATGCGGCTAAAAAGGGGTAGGAGCTTATGCGGCTGGGAATGGAGGGGGTCTTATGCGGCTGGAATGAGCAGAGTCCCATACGGCCAGGGAGGAAAGTCCATGCGGCTCAATTAATCAGGGCACATGCGGCTCGGGTTATCGATTCATGCGGCTAGGGATGGAGGGGGTCTTATGCGGCTGGAATGAGCAGAGTCCCATGCGTCCAGGGTGATGAGCATATACGGCTAGAAAAGGAGCAACGCCATACGGCCGGAGGAAATACGGGCCTGTGCGGCTGTAATAAATGGGTCTCATGCGGCTCGCGGGGAAGCGGGGCATATGCGGCTAAAAATCATATACGGCTGGGAGGCTGGGCATATGCAGCCGGGAGTGAATGATTTATGCGGCTGAAAGAACGAAAGTTCATGCGGCTACGAAAAGGAGTCTCATGCGGCTGGCAAGGAGCCCATGGCCTATGCGGCTGAGAAAGCTTGCCGCATGGAAGTCCATGCGGTCAAGTACAGCCATGCGGCCAGGAAAGGCTATGCGGCCATGAACTGCCATGCGGCTGCACTGTTCTTCTTCTCCACTGAATCCGAGAAGAAGAGTCATGGACTCCCTTCTTCAAAGCTTCATAAACCCTTCATCCCAAGTCTAAATCCAGACTTTCATAGGTCAAATGAGACAGAACGAGATTCTCTACAACATGGAACCATCAAAACTTGAAAATAACAATGTTAAGTAGATCAAAACCCAAAAAATCCAAAAATACAATAACTTAGATCTACACAAATTGAACCATGGAAATTAGAAATGCTTAGTACTAAAGTGTGTTAGAATCTCGTGAGGAAGAGAATGGAACAATAAAAATGAAGTTCCTCCATGAAGCAAGCTGCACTTGCCTAAGAGGCTCTTTCCCTGGTAGGTGAAGAAGTAATGGTGGAGAAGAAGAAGTAAATGAAGAGAGAGAGTGGGGGAATGGGTTAATAAATGAAGATGGTGGTGGTAGGTAAGGGTTCTCCCCTTGGTTCATGATGAACCAATAAGCAACCCAAGCCGAACCAAGCCAACCCAAACAAGCCGAACCAAGCCAGGAGACATACAATACGAGTCAAGATACGTACACGTATTCCAAAATACGTAATACGAACTACAGACATAATTACAACTCAATCCACCTTAAAGAATTTCGTCCTCGGAATTTAATTAAGATGCTAGAGAAGCAAGGACAAGCTATACTAATCACAAGCAAGTTATAACTAGGCAGTCAATCAAGCAGTCATCCATTCGAACAAGGAACTTAAAGCATAAGGCATAAGAAAGACATTATAACTTACGAGTCAAACAGGTCGGGATATCGCGATCGGATATCATCCTCACACTCCCATGTTGACTCACCCAAAGAGTGATGACCCCAAGCAACTCGGACTAACTTGATAGTCTTGCTCTTAAGTGTCTGTAGAAGCATGGAAAATATTAGAATAATGATCCATGCGGCTCGGAGTAAGAAGCTTATGCGGCTCACACAGGAGCGGCCCTATGCGGTTCAAAGAAGACTCTCAATCGCATGCAGCTCGGGAGCGTATGCGGTTCAGCAAGGCACATGCGGCTCGATGGATGCCATGTGTGATCCTTCCCTACAGCTGTTCGTTTGGGGAGGTGGCCTCATTTAATGCTCTGATACGACTTGGCGACTGTGACTGCTCTGACATAAAGTGTCATAATGGCTCTGCCATATGACAGACTTTTCGAAAAAGGAAGAAGATCTCTGACCCGAACCGTCAGAAATCCTAGGTTGCCACGTGGCAACTCTCATGCGACTTAAATGGGAAACAGCTCCATGCAGCTCACGAAGAAGTCACTCTATATGGTTAGCAGAAATCAGCCATATGCGGCCCACTGAGAGCTCAATCCCTGCGACTCAATACAATGCTAGCTCATGCGGCTCGCAAAGGCTATGCATATGCGGCTCACGGAAGGTTCGTCCCCTGCGGCTCGATGAGGCATTGTCTCATGCGGCTCAGGAAGAGTATCTCTCTGCGGTTCGAGGATAGTCAATCCTATGCGGCTCTGACAGGACTCACAATTAAGACACGTGGCATGGGATCAATAAGAGATTTAACCGAATCTCAACAAATATATTTGACATCATCGTCATAATTACTGAGATCAGGGTATATCATTTATCATCAAGCTAATGGGACACGTGGCGAGCAATCAGACATTAGCATAATCAATCAAGAGGATTTAAAGCAGCTAGCATTAATTGCTCATGAGATACGATGCTATCCGTATTAATGGCCGAGATTCGCTATAATCAGGATCAAGGGTTCAGATAGAATGAAGGAGCGCCGATATTCCAAACAGATAATCATTAGCAAACCCTAATGATCACCCCCCACTCTTATAAATAGCCAGCATCATTCCCTTGAAAAAAAAGAGAAGAAGAAGAGAGAGAGAGGTCGGCACCAAAGAAATAAGAAGAGAGAGATCTATACAGAGAGAGCTCCCCCTTCCTTCTTGATAATCACAGAGAGAGAGAGAAGCCAGAAGAGCAATCCGAGGAGAGCGAGAAGAGCGTTTCTTCGTCAACGCCAAGCAGATCTTCCCCGAGCTAAGGCTACATACTGATCGTCCAAGGAGTAAGGCAGAGCGGCCGTCGCTTTTCCGAGCCTCTATCGTCACCCTCCAGAATCAAAAATAAACAATCGTACTTAGTCTGCTGTACCTAGGTTTTCGTCCCTAGGCTTTCTTTGTACGAGCGAGTTTGTATTGTGAGTCTAAGTTCAGTCCT
Organism: Iris pallida; assembly: GCA_029216955.1. Taxonomy (NCBI): domain Eukaryota; kingdom Viridiplantae; phylum Streptophyta; class Magnoliopsida; order Asparagales; family Iridaceae; genus Iris; species Iris pallida. The sequence continues at coordinate 4,631,799 of JANAVB010045219.1, forward strand.
CCGATAATTGTTCTGTTCTTTTACAATCAATGGCAAACACGATGGCGACTCTGCTGGGGACTAACTTCTCCACGGCTGAGGAGTTGGTGACGCAATCAGATGCAGCCAAACTTGGCTCCACACAAAAGAAGATGGCCGTCCGTTTCGACCAACAGGCGTTCGAAGAGATGCTCTCTGAAGGCAGCGCTGGCCCGGCCCAGAAGCGTACCTGCACCACGAAGGCTCGCAAAGAATGGAGACCGAAGTCATTTGCTCCTCCTCAAGCCCTCGATGGGATGTCCTCTGTTGCTCAAGACGGCGAGAAGGATTCTCCTGCGATCCCACTTCAGATCGTAGACAACTCTGCTGCCCCCAAGTCCGGCAGAAGAAAACATTATGATGCTGGACTTGCAGGGACAAAGAGGGACTCTACGCGGACCGAACCGCAGAAGAGTATTAGCCGCAAGGAGAAAGCCTATGCGGCTACATCCGCCAACCGCATGAAGAAAACTCATGCGGCTACTTCTGTCAGCCGCATAACTTATGCGACTACAGTTTCCAACAACATGGATGAGACTCATGCGGCCAGTAAAGTCAATCGTTTGCAGAAAACCCATGCGGCCACAGATGCCAACCGCATGCGGCCAGCCTGCACGGTCGTGACCCCTAGCCGCATAAGAACTCGTCCGACGACAGGAGACAACCGCATGCAGACAGCCTGTACGATTTCTGCTCCCAGCCGCATAGCACCTGCTCCATGCTCCTCTTGATCAGTTTTCGACCGTCTCTCGTACGGTCCGAACCCTGATGACTCTCTGGATGATAAGCCAGACTCTGTGATGTTCAACTTGGACTCTTCCTATTATGCACCCACGAATGCTAGAAAGAAGAAGTCTAGGGCAGCGCGGGCTCATCAAGCCCAGACAGCTGCCCTAACCTCTGACTATCAGGGCGTCCCGCTGATTATCACACGGGCCTCTGATGGGAAGTTGTACAGAACCGCTCAAGTCCAATCCCCGACGGCGAACGGACAGAGTGGTTCCTCTGACCTGCGTGAGGCAATCCTCCACAAACGCAAGGAAAGAGAAGGGGCCTCGGCGTGCAAAGAATCCTCACATGGACGTTACTGCACCCAGATCATCGTCACCTGCTGCTGCAACAACGCGGCAGTGACGGAAGATCGTCCGTCCGTCTTCCACAGACTACAGCACCCGAACTCAGAAGATGAGGCACCTCCTGTTGTCTCCTGCAATTCCGCTCAGAAGGTCCCCGCCAAGGGGAGAGAAAAGAAGACAAGCATCTCCAGTCCAAAGATATCAGCCACTACAGCTAAGAAATTGTCGGCTAAACGGTTGCCCTCCACCGGAGTATACCAACACACCTGTTCGAAGACAAAATCTGCTGCAACAGGAGACTCATCGTCCCCGACCCTGGGGGTCGTAGGAGCTGGGGGTAGTACTCCTCCGAACGTCCATAACAATCTAACGTTTCAAGAAGACGAACCCCGAGAAACAACCCTCCTATCGGGTACAACAGATGCTGATGTCCCCGAGGACATCCATGATTCTCGAGACGAAGCAAGCTCCGAAGCTGGGGGTAGTGTTCCTTCCGAGTCCGAACCTGAAGAGAACATCCCCACATATCCAGATGATTTCTCGACGCATGGGTACGACTCGGAGGGTACATCCTCAACCACTCCCTCCGTCACTCCTTATGTAAAGACGGTATTCATGACAGACAGCAATCAAGGCGGTTCCAGCGATCGCCAGCGCATCGACACGTTGGAGGCCATATTGCATGCCTTGGTCAAGTCTGTAGACGAGATCAAAGCGATACTTCCTACTCTGCAGGGAGTGACACCTGGCCAGACAAGCACGGGTCCCACAATCAACGTAGATTCAAATTCAGCGGTGCCAAACCAGGGCAATAATCCTCCCGAGATAACGGCCCCTACCACGACAGATGAGGCCCGAGAAGTAAGAAGAGAGGTTCAGGAGCTCCGAGCAATGTTCCACGCCCGAGAAAACTCTCAAGACCTCAGAATACTGCAACCATATCCTGCTGAATGGAGGGATGTTCCCTTTCCGCCAAGATATAAGTCGTTCAATATCAACCCATATGATGGCAAGACTTCAGCAAGTCGATACATCACTTACTTTGAGGTCACTACTGACCATCTGCCCCATGATGACGCTATCCTCATGCGGTTATTCATTGGGGTATTAGAAGGAGTCGCCTTCGATTGGTACCGCAACCTGCCAGACAATTGCATCCACTCATTCGCTGGCTTCAAGCGCTTGTTCTTGGAGAGGTTCTATGAGGTAGGGCAGGACGTTACAATGTCTACCCTCATGGACGTCGTTCAAGGAGAGAAAGAACTGACGAGAAATTACATTGAGCGGTTTCGTCAAACCGCAATGAAGTTACCATCTGGCAACCCGGACTCTTCTTTGATTGAAATTTGCCAAAAGAGACTACTTCCAACAATTAGTCTCTGGATGGGCGAAAGTCAGTTCAAGGACTGGAAGGCTTTTATCATCAGTGCTACAAGTGCTGAAGAACGATTGAAGAAGGCTCGCCAACTAGGGTTGCATATCTCGGAGGGAGAGAACAAGAGCAAGCGTCCCAACACCAGCAACGACAATGGGGGTAGCCCCTCCAACAACCGGGACAACAAAGGCAAGCAGGCTATGGTGACCGATACAGCCCAGAAGCCCGAGCCACAGCCAGCAGACAAACAATGGCCTCAAATCACTTACTCCTTTGAAGACGGTCACATCAAGCCTATCTTGGACATGCTTATACAAGGAGACAGGATTCAGCTTCCTCCACCAAGACGGGAGCCTCGGCCGGCTGATTTGGAGAACCCAAAGTTCTGCCATTACCATCGCTACGTCCACCATGCTACACACGACTGCTATCAACTGAAACGGTATATCCAAAACCTCATCGATTTGAACGCCCTGGTCATCGATTTCGAAGAGGTAACCGTGGCAGCCAACATGGTGTCCGTACAATTCGGCAGCTTCCCTCCAACAGAGACTCGGGACGGGGTTATACCCATCCCTCTAGCAACAATAGAGATTGCTAATCTGCCGCCTGCTCGTGATCAAGCCGCTGGTCTAGTACCCCTCACCACATCATGAGGGGAAATCATGTGGGTCCATCCGGACCTAGTCCACGAGGTAACTCAGCCCTCTCCACCTTCTAAAGGAAAAGTGAAAAGTCAGATCCTGCCGCACTGCCTCGGCGGAAGAAGAGGAAGTCTCGGCCGTCACTACTCGATCTGGAACACAAGCCCAACCGGTGACCGAAAGCGCGACTGATGATCATCCACCCACTACCAATGATGCTCCGGGACCGGCTCAGCCTTCGACGACCGACAAGCCTAGGCCGAAGGAGACTCGCTTCGACAAGTCCCTCCGGAAGGAGACACCTCAGAGGCTGGAGAGGCCCTACAACTTCGACATCTTAGCGCAATTAGCTAACACCCCGGCCAAATTGTCTTTATATGAACTCCTCAGGCTCTCAAAGGATGTCCGTACGGCTTTAAGTGAGGCGCTCCAAAATGCCGACGCATACTTGGCTCAGGTCAACCTCACGGGAGATAACCAACCTGCAGAGCTCCAAGATAGTGCGTGTACGGGAGCAATGCCCAATATCGTCTTCTCTCCGCAAGATATGCTCATCAAAACTAACCTGCATGATCGCCCGCTATACTATACTGGATACATCGGCAACGTAAAGGTGGACCGAATGCATATTGATCCTGGGTCCTCTATAAGCATCATTCCGAAGGGTCTGCTACATTATCTTCGCATCCCGATGCATCGTCTGACACCTACAAGCACCGCCATTAGCAGTTTCAATTCGGGCAGGAGCTACCCAATAGGAAAGATCCGTTTGAAGTGTCAGATCGGCGATCTCCAATCAGAAGTCACCTGTTATGTCATAGATGCCGACACTTCTTACAATATCCTTCTGGGACGGCCTTGGATACACGATTACATGATCGTGCCTTCCATACTACACCAGTGCTTCAAATATGTCGATAAGCACGGCTTCGTGAGGACAGAGTTTGCCGATATCGATCCCTTCAAGGGGGTCGAATCTTATTACTCAGACTCCTATCTATACGAAAAATCAAAGAAGCATCTGGTCGAAGAAGATATGCAAACTCACAACAAGATGGCTACAGGATCAGAAGAACCTCTAACGATCCACCTTCAGGCTCGCAAATCGGGCAATTTCGCACCCCTTACGGCCACTCTGCATAAGGACGCAATCAGTCTCTCCGCACAAGAAGAACAGATGAGAATCCGGCTGCCAAAGTCCGGCCAAGCGCCGAGACCCATAACAGGGCCACTTACCATCAGACTACCGAGAGTCGGTCAGCTCCAAACGGAGAAGCCCAATCCCTCCGACAGACCGCTCACAATACGCCTTCCCAAGAAGGTTCTTCACCCCGATGTGAGGTCTGACACTTTTAGCGAACCAGCCACCCCTCGCCTCACATCAAGTACCAAACTGGGGGTTGCTAGTTTACCAACAACTCCACGATCTGCTCCGCCAGTTGAGCCTCTGAAGATCAAGCTGACTAGGTCGTCCTCCCAGTCTTCATTTATACAGGGGGTGGCCGAAGAAGAACCGGAATTGGCCAAGTATGTGGCTGCCCACTCCGATACCCCCTCCGCAGATGATGTAATCCCTCTAGAAAAGATACCTTACTTCATCAATAAAGGGTTATCTTTGAACTACACCGAGCTCAATAAGCTATGTACAATGTACGCTATGGAACACGGTATAGGCACTCACCTACATACACAGGTGACAAACGTGTACACCGCCATCCGACTTACTCCAGTTGAAGACACTTACCGAATAGTCGAGGGAGGGGACCACCCGATCATCTTCGGCCGGACGAACAACCCACATCCCCCCGCTATGGAAGAAGTCGACTTAGGGTCAGATGCCGGAAGACTGCCTCTGTATCTCTATAGCCCTCAATCCAAATATCTCATGCAAAAACAGGGGTATGATCTAGAGACAACGCCAGGACTGAACTACGGTACTGGACGACGATTACCTTTGAAGATGCCAGCCCCGGCGGGCAAACCACGGAACTACTATAACAAAACCCGATGCGGTTTAGGGTATGTAACGCCTACTACGACCCCTGAAAGCTCAGATGAAGAATGCGACTGGCAGTCACATTCAACCGGATCACCGACTTCCGACTCAGATACCAGCATCAGAGATGTGTTCAGACAAATCATGTCAGTCAACATGGCGTTCGCTGACGCTTACGAGGAAGACGAAGACATCCCCGAAATCCTTGAGCTAGAACCATGGGCCCAGCAATTAGACGCACAATGGGAAAAGCGGTTCGAACTGAGAGAACCTTCTACCGAAGATGAGGTCATACAAGTGGATCTCGGCAGCGAAGCTTCTCCAAAACCGATCTTTATCAGTAAAAGCCTAACTGACGAAGAACGAGAATCACTGTTAGTACTCGTCAGAGAATACATCGATGTGTTCGCCTGGAGCTATGAAGACATGCCGGGGTTAAATCCTGACATCGCTCTCCACAAACTCAATATACGGCCAGATGCAAAGTCAGTCAAGCAGCAACAACGACGCTTCCGCCCAGGTGTCATGGACGCGATCGAAACTGAAGTCAACAAGCTAATAACCAGCGTCTTTATTCGTGAAGAGCAACATCCTGACTGGGTCGCCAACATAGTGCCGGTCCTTAAGAAAAATGGGAAGATCCGAATCTGTATCGACTTCCGTAATCTGAATGAGGCATGTCCGAAGGACGAGTTTCCCCTCCCCATCACAGACATCATGATCGACAACACATGCGGCTTTGAACGTATGTCATTCATGGATGGATTCTCGAGGTACAATCAAATCAAGATGTCTCCCGACGACGAAAAGCACACATCATTCCGAATGCCGATTGGTACATACTGCTACATAGTCATGCCATTCGGTCTAAAGAATGCTGGCACTACATATCAGCGGGCCATGAGCATCATTTTTCGAGAACATTTACGCAAAATAGTAGAATGCTATGTCGACGACATCGCCGTCAAGAGTCGCCATAAGGAAGATCATCTGCAAGACCTGAGAACGGTATTCGACCTGATGAGAGCCCACAACCTGAAGATGAACCCTACGAAATCATTCTTGGGCATATCCAGCAGGAAATTCTTAGGCTTCATCATCACGGCACGGGGCATCCATGTAGACCCTGAGAAGACGAAGGCAATCATGGAGATGGGTCCCCCAAAAAATCTTCGCGAACTCAGAGGCCTCCAAGGGAGGCTAGCTTACATCAGGAGGTTCATTTCCAACCTCTCCGGGCGATGCCGACCGTTCACACACCTCATGAAGAAGGGAGTCTCATTCGTATGGGACGAGGAATGCCAGCGTGCTTTCGACGACATCAAAGAATATTTGTCGAATCCCCCAGTCCTGGTGGCCCCGGTCCCCGGAAAACCATTCCTGCTCTACGTACGAGCGATGGAACACTCCCTTGGTGCCCTGCTAGCACAAAATAACGATGCAGGCCACAAGCAGACCATATATTATCTCAGCCGAATGATGATCGGGCCAGAACATCGATACACCGTCGTAGAGAAGGAGTGTCTCGTCCTGGTATTCGCTATTCAAAAGATGTGGCACTATGTCACAGGACAAACCATACATGTGATCTCGCGAGTCAACCCCCTCAGAGTCCTCATGACTAAACAAGGGGCCCTCAGCTCTCGCCTCGCCACATGGGCAATATTGCTGTCCCCCTATCATATGATTTTTGTTCCGCAAAAGGCTGTTAAGGGTCAAGCCCTAGCAGACTTTTTGGCAGCCCATCCAGGATCGGAGTCATCCAGAATCTATGAAGAGATCCCAGACGAGGTCGCCGATTCGAATACAGCTATCCACAATAACATATGGCGAATGTTCTTCGATGGCGCCTCAAGGACCGGTCCCAAGGGAAACATCGTCGTCGGGGTCGGAGTGGTATTAATTTCTCCTACTGGGCTGGTGATCAATCGCGCCTACTCCCTCACGGAACCCTGCTACAATAATGTGGCCGAATATAACGCTCTGGTCATTGGCCTCCAACTTGCAAAAGAGCTGGGGGTAGAATACCTTGAAGCATACGGCGACTCCCAACTAATCGTCAATCAGATCAGGGGCTCGTACGAGGTTCGCCATGAAGACATGATCCCCTACCATCAAATTGTGATCAACATTATCTCATCATTCGAGGGATTCTTCATCGAACACGTCCCCAGACTCCAAAATATCGAAGCTGATGCCCTAGCAGGTCTTGCCGCTTCCTTAGCAGTGCCGAACCAAGCTCATCATTCGGTTGACGCAATAGGCCACGAACTGGTCTGTCCCAAGAACAACGTTCAAGCCATGGCAAGTTATTCTGCCCAGACGGTCGACGACACACCAGACTGGAGACAGCCGTTCATCGACTTCGTCGTATACGACATCCTCCCAGAGAATCCAAAGGAAGCTACCTCTATCAGACGGCGCTCTCTCAGATTCTTCTACGATACAGAGACGAAAATGTTGTATCGCCGCTCCTACGACGGATTATTGCTCCGGTGCTTGTCGAACGCGGAAGCTACAGAAGCAGTACGAGAAGCTCACGACGGTGTCTGTGGGGCCCATCAACCCGGCCCTAAGCTACAGGACCGTCTTCGCCGGATGGGCTACTACTGGCCCACAATAGTGGCAGATACGATAGATTATGCCAGAAAATGCAAGTCCTGCCAAGTCCACGCGGATTTCATTCATCAACCATCCGAGTTTCTGCATCCAACGGTGGCATCCTGGCCATTCGAAGCATGGGGAATGGATATCATTGGTCCAATCACCCCACCTTCCTCCCGAGGACACCGCTTCATACTTGCGATCACTGATTATTTCTCCAAATGGGCGGAGGCTGTCCCACTCGCAGAAGTTAAAACTTCAAACGTGATCAGCTTCCTTAAGCATCACGTTATCTACCGCTTCGGACTACCACGAAGAATCATCCATGATAATGGTCCACAGTTTATAAGCCATGTATTCTACCGATTCTGCGATAAGCACCGCATTCAGAATGTCGCTTCGACACCATACAACCCGGCAGCAAACGGGTTGGCAGAGGCATTCAACAAAACAATCATCAAACTCCTCAAGAAGTTCGTCTCCTCTAACAAACGCGACTGGAACGAGAAGCTCGGCGAGTGCTTATGGGCTTATCGTACCACGGTTCGAACAGCCACCGGGAATACACCATTCTCTCTGGTGTACGGGAGCGAGGCAGTCCTCCCTTTGGAGACTCAGATCCCCTCACTCCGCGTTGCCCTCACTTATCAATTGACAACGGATGATAACTACCGACGACGATTACAAGAGTTGGAGGCTTTAGATGAAAAGCGCCTCCTAGCTCAGCAAAGGATCGAGCTATACCAAGCACGCATCTCAGGAGCCTTCAACAAAAAAGTTAAAATCAGAACATTCCAAGTGGGTGATCTTGTTCTGGCAGTCCGGAGACCGATGGTCATGACTCACAAGACCACCGGTAAGTTCCAGCCAAAATGGGAAGGTCTATTTGTCATCGAGACCGTGTTCTCCAACGGCGCCTACCGCCTCGCTAAGCCGAACGGAGATTTGCTCATGTTGCCCGTCAACGGCAAGTTCCTGAAGAAATACTATGTTTGAACATCATTCTCCAGATTATCGAGTCATGTACTCCTTTAGTACCACTGAACTCCCATCCATCATTCTCCAGATTATCGAGTCACGTACCCCTTTAGTACCACTGAACTCTCGTCCACCCTATTTCAGATTATCGAGTCATGCACCCGCTGGTGCCGCTGTACTCTCACTCCCTCAATAGTCCAAATTACCAAGTTATGCACCAGTTGGTGCCTCTGAACTTACATTTCGGTCACTCTTTCAGATAGTAAGTCAAGTATGATTATACCTCTGAACTTTCTTCCTGTCAGAGATCCTCCCTCAGGATTCACTACCCGTACTCCCAGTGCACAAAAAGGGTAGTCGATCCACCAATTTCCGAAACGACCATGTCCTCATTACCTCTGAGTCGTCTTCACTTCCACCAAAAACAAACCGCCCCCTCGCATAGAACTTCCACGTTCTCCTACCTCTGAGTCGTTCTATGTACCCAATCTTCATTGAGCCCACTCCTGCCATGTCCTCACTACCACTGAGTGGGAAGGCTCCATCGAAGAAATCGTCATATTTGCCATGTCCACATTACCTCTGAGCAAGTATGTCGATCCCCTTTTAACCTATTTATCTGTACCCACAACCGAAGTACGACAAGGATAATAGGTCCACAAATGTCCCCTGTTGACCACAAATGTCCTCTGTTGACCACAAATATCCTCTGTTGACCACAAATGTCCTCTGTTGACCACAAATAGCTTCCGTAAAGTCTCTCCTGCCATGTTCTCATTACCGCTGAGCAGGAAGATTTCACGATAAAACCTTCATGTTTTCCATGTCATCATAACCTCTGAGCAAATGTGATTGGTTTTCTTTTATCCCATTATCCGTATCCTGAACCAGGGTACGCCAAGGATAATAGGCCCACAAATATCCCTTGCTAAGCTTCTTAGCATAAATCCACCATCTTACCATGCCCCGGGAGCCCAGCTGCTCTACGGCATTCCTTCCCCCAGTACGAGAACATCCATGACCATTTTGTCGTGGCTGTCCCGGACATCCTAATCAAACTTGTTATCCGTACCTAAAACCAAGGTACGCCTAGGATAACAGGTCCACAAATAATCCCCCAGCAAGTCCGATTCCATGAACACCGATACAAGAAAGCAAAGATGAGATGAAATATGTCTATTTTCGAGATCATATCACTGTTATAAAGTAGAAATAAAAGGACAAACAAGCAAGACAAGACAAAGAAACGACTATGGTTCAGAGGTACATAATGTCGAGGGATGGTCCTTCAGCAGGATAGTCAACCGCTCAAACTATCGATTAGTTCCACATACTGCTTTTGGAGTCAACAGCGTCACATATCCCCGAGGAGCAAAGGTTCCATGGGGAAATAAAATCCCCAGGCTTAACATAACCCCACCCTTTCAGGATACGTATGCCAATCATATTCTAGACTATCGTCTACATCCATAACGGAGTATATTAAGGATACAAAGTTCACATAGAATATCCTGTTAAAGGCGACCATTACAAGAAAAGAGGGAAGCAAATACATTCCATTCATTGAAACGATCGGCCACATTCACATGACTAACAAACAAAACTAAAAAAACTTTTCACTACTTCATTCAGACGGAAAGGAAAGGCACAAACTACAGAAACATGCGGGCAGAAGACAGACATCCGCAAGGAATTCCTAAAACCTAGTTGCAGAAGCGCCCATACAACTTCCTCAACCACCTTACATAGGAAGGATGCTGTTGAAGGAGATCCTCATCTGGAATAGGAGTATCAGAATTCCCCGAGCTACCACCCCCAGTTGTTTCGACACTCGGAGAGAGACCATCCTGTGCAGACGACGAGTCTTCCTTCTTCGTTTCTTCCTTAATGGAGGGAGACCCCTGGTCGACGACAGGGGGGTGGCGATTCCTCTGTGACTGCAACCTCAGTGCTCAGCGGAGATACTGAAAGAATCAAAGACGGAAAGACAAAATAAAAAGATATTCAGAAAATAGTCATGCAGCTCGCAGCTTCGACAGGGGGCATACCCCATCATGGGGCGTGTAGGCGAACCACGTAATTCGTATGCGGCCCAGACATGGGGTATACCCCATACGGCTCGATCAAGGGACGTGTATGCGGGCCATATGGTTGCGTGCACGGAGTAAGCAGTAGAGCAGACCCTATTAGGGTTTCATGGGACGTGCATACGGACCACATAACCCGTATACGGCTCAGACATAGGGAATACCCCATGCGGCTCGATCAGGGGGCGTATATGTGGGTCACGTGGTTGCGTGCACGGAGTAGGCATCAGAGCAGACCCTGTTAGGGTTTCAAAATACCCAATCTTCTACATAGGTTATTACCTTCGATGGTGACGTGAACATCGAGGCGGACGGGGGGGGCGACGGTCGACGACGAAGCCGATTTCTTTCTCCTCGCCGCGGCCTTCTTCACAGTCTTGGAAACCCTAGGCGCCATTGCTGTTTGTCGGTTGGGGGAAGAAAACAAGACAGGAGTTTTTCAGTCAAGAAAAACCTAAAGTCCAAACCAAACACCCACCTATTTATAGACAGAGAAAGAAGGATTGATGACCGACGCTTCGTACGACGTGATCGACCCTTCGGCTATCAAGGCAAAACCGACTCTTGGGATCCTCTCCCAAAAGGCGGCGTTAAATCAAATCAAAGGCACTTAATGAAGATTTGCACACGTGTTCAGGACACGTGGCAACCAGTTTATGCGGCCAGATAAATTTATGCGGCAAAGGCACTTATGCGGCTAGGAAGCTCAGGCAGACAGAAAAATCCTATGCGGCATGAACGGGGCCATGCTTCTTGTTCAAAGTATTCCAATTTTTACAAATTGAAAACTTTGAAGGGGGTCCTGTAGAAGCATGGAAAATATTAGAATAATGATCCATGCGGCTCGGAGTAAGAAGCTTATGCGGCTCACACAGGAGCGGCCCTATGCGGTTCAAAGAAGACTCTCAATCGCATGCGGCTCGGGAACGTATGCGGTTCAGCAAGGCACATACGGCTCGATGGATGCCATGTGTGATCCTTCCCTACAGCTGGTCGTTTGGGAGGGTGGCCTCATTTAATGCTCTGACACGACTTGGCGACTGTGACTGCTCTGACATAAAGTGTCATAATGGCTCTGCCATAATGACAGACTTTTCGGGAAAGAAAGAAGATCTCTGACCCGAACCGTCAGAAATCCTAGGTTGCCACGTGGCAACTCTCATGCGGCTTAAATGGGAAACAGCTCCATGCGGCTCACGAAGAAGTCACTCTATATGGTTAGCAGAAATCAGCCATATGCGGCCTACCGAGAGCTCAATCCCTGCGACTCAATACAATGCTAGCTCATGCGGCTCGCAAAGGCTATGCATATGCGGCTCACGGAAGGTTCGTCCCCTGCGGCTCGATGAGGCATTGTCTCATGCGGCTCAGGAAGAGTATCTCTCTGCGGTTCGAGGATAGTCAATCATATGCGGCTCTGACAGGACTCACAATTAAGACACGTGGCATGGGATCAATAAGAGATTTAACCGAATCTCAACAAATATATTTGACATCATCGTCATAATTACTGAGATCAGGGCATATCATTTATCATCAAGCTAATAGGACACGTGGCGAGCAATCAGACATTAGCATAATCAATCACGAGGATTTAAAGCAGCTAGCATTAATTGCTCATGAGATACGATGCTATCCGCATTAATGGCCGAGATTCACTATAATCAGGATCAAGGGTTCAGATAGAATGAAGGAGCGCCGACATTCCAAACAGATAATCATTAGCAAACCCTAATGATCACCCCCCACTCTTATAAATAGCCAGCATCATTCCTTTGAAAAAAAAAGAGAAGAAGAAGAGAGAGAGAGGTCGGCACCAAAAGAAATAAGAAGAGAGAGATCTACACAGAGAGAGCTCCCCCTTCCTTCTTGATAATCACAGAGAGAGAGAGAAGCCAGAAGAGCAATCTGAGGAGAGCGAGAAGAGCGTTTCTTCGTCAATGCCAAGCAGATCTTCTCCGAGCCAAGGCTACATACTGATCGTCCAAGGAGTAAGGCAGAGCGGCCGTCGCTTTCCCGAGCCTCTATCGTCACCCCCCAGAATCAAAAATAAACAATCGTACTTAGTCTGCTGTACCTAGGTTTTTGTCCCTAGGCTTTCTTTGTACGAGCGAGTTTGTATTGTGAATCTAAGTTCAGTCCTCCGATAATTGTTCTGTTCTTTTACAATCAATGGCAAACAGTATCTTCTCTCTTCGGTCCAATATAGACACGGACCTCTCCTCATACGAAAGGTTGGTACCAACAACCAATTCCGAATGATCCAGGATGTGGCTCGGGTCTGGGATATACCGTCGTAGTTGGGATACATGGAATACATCATGTACCTCACGTAGCAACGACGGGAGAGCGAGACGATAGGATACATCTCCTACTCGCTCCAGAATGTCGAACGGTCCTATATACCTAGGACTAAGCTTTTCCTGTACGCAGAAACGAATGACACCACGGTTAGGCAAAATCCTCAGGAATACATGGTCGCCGACAGAAAACTCAAGAGGGCGCCGATGAGAATCGGCCCAATAACGCTGGTGATCTTGGGCAACTCGAAGATGACCTCTGACTCTTCTGATCACTTCAACTGTCTGAGCAATCATTTCCGGTCCGAGCATCTGCCTCTCTCCAACATTATCCCAGGCTAGCGGGGATCTGCACTTTCTATCATACAGTGCCTCGAACGGTGCCATCTGGATACTAGCTTGGAAACTGTTGTTGTACGAGAACTCCACCAGGTGCAGGTGATCTTCCCATGAACCACTGAAGTCAAGTGTATAAGATCTCAACATATCTTCAAGAGTCTGGATTGTGCGTTCCGACTGACCATCAGTCTGCGGGTGATAAGCTGAGATGAACTGGAGGTGAGTTCCCAAACTCTACTGCAGGCTACGCCAAAAGTGTGACGTGAGTCTTGAAACTCTGTCCGAGGTGATACTGACTGGTACTCCGTGGAATCTGACTATCTGTCTGAGGTACATCTCTGCTAGCTGAGCCGTCGACTGACCGACTTTGAATGGGAGAAAATGAGCTACTTTCGTGAGCCTGTCTATGATAACCCAAATAGCATCTCTGCCCGCCGGGGATCTCGGCAATCCAGTCACAAAATCTATGGTTATATGCTCCCACTTCCATTCTGGAATTGGCAAGGGCTGAAGAAGTCCAGCTGGCCTCTGATGTTCAGCTTTGACTTGTTGGCAAACTAAACACCGAGAGACAAACCGGGCTATCTCCCTCTTCATGCTATTCCACCAAAAGTGCTGACAAATATCTCGGTACATCTTCGTGCCACCGGGATGAATGGAATACTGAGAACTGTGAGCTTCTGCCATGATCTCATGTCTGATATCTCCATCGGGTACACAAAGACGCTTACCATATCGAAGTGTACCATCTTCATGGATACATAACTCTGATCTTCGTCCTGCCTCATACTCTGCTCTGAGTTGCTGAAGCTTGGAATCTGTTGACTGCGCCATCCGGATCCTCTCGACTATAGTGGACTGAACTTGCATGCTGGCCATCAATGCCACACTGGAAGGGAGAACAACTTCTATAGCCATCTTTTGAACATCTGCTAACAGCTCTGGTTGCGCTGTTAGGAAATAAACTCCGGCTCTCCTGCTCAATGCATCTGCAACGACGTTGGCCTTCCCAGGATGATACTGCAGGTTGACATCATAATCCACAAGTAGCTCTAGCCATCTCCTCTGACGCGTGTTAAGATACTTCTGGGTGAAAACATACTTCAGGCTCTTGTGGTCGGTAAAAATCCCTACCCTATCTCCGTACAAGTAGTGCCTCCATAACTTAAGTGCAAACACTACTGCTGCCAGCTCCAAGTCATGGGTAGGGTAATTCTTCTCATGATCACGAAGTTGTCGTGACGCATAAGCTATTACCTTCCCATGCTGCATCAGAACACATCCTAAGCCTCTGCCTGAAGCATCACAATATACTAAGAATCCTTCGGTTCCATCTGGAAGTGTGAGAATGGGTGTCGTCATCAAGCCTCGCTTCAATCTCTCAAAAGAATCCTGGCACTCTGCTGTCCAAGCAAACTGCACTTCCTTGCGGGTCAACTGGGTCAAGGGCACTAAAATTCGAGCAAAGTCTGAAATAAATCGCCGGTAGTAGCCGGCCAAACCAAGGAAACTGCAGACTTCTGCAACTGTGCTGGGTACTGGCCATGACTCAATAGCCACGATCTTCTGGGGGTCCACTTCTACTCCTCCTCGGGTGATGATATGACCCAAGTATGAAATACGATCGAGCCAGAACTCGCATTTACTGAACTTGGCATATAACTGGTGCTCTCTGAGAATCTGGAGGACCACACGGAGATGCTGCTCATGCTCTGCGACACTCTTGCTGTAGACCAGGATGTCGTTGTCACGACCCGCACCTACCGCGAGGGTACGAGTACGTAACAGCGCCCAGCCTACGCCACATTGTCGACGGTAGAACGCTGTTCTAGGTCATGAACTATAACTACATAACATAAAATATACTCTCCAAAAGGAGGCCAACACAGAGGTACAACTCAATCACAATCTAAGGTAGAATGTAGCACGATGGAAATAGATAAGAAATCCTCAACTGAGGTACAGCAGAATGAAATAATAAAGTCTCATCATCTCTAAAAATATACAAACTCTGAATCAAGAACAACAACTAAACATGAAAAGGAAAACAGTCTAAACTATCTATACTAAGCAAGGTATCGTCCTCAGCAGCTGCATGAACCTCTCCTGGGGTCCAGGTCGCGAGTGTCAACTAGGCAAGCTCCAAGTAAGGGTGCAGGGTTCCTCATCATCCTTTGTAAAATTTTTAACAGGTCCAGTCAGGACGGAAGCGAGCACAAAATATCTCACGTAGTTCATATCATGATAGGAAATATAAAGCATGCAATAGAGTAAGGTACATGAAACGTTGAAAGAAGAATGTATATAAAAACAGCAGAGATTTGATAATGGGAAATATCTATATATGATAAGTAAGAACTGTAAGCAACATGTGATTTAGAGCATAATATAGTTATGTAAACGGGTTAGGTTATACAATAAAATGGGACTCCTTTGTACGTGAGTGTACAATGGACATATATAATTTCTTATACAATAGGATTGATCATATAACCACTTCTACTCTCCCTCCCCAATCAATACACAAGGATCCAATTCAGTTACGTTACCTTATACAATGGCTTGTACAATGGCTTGTACAATAGCTCAATGTGATAATGAGAGTACAATATGCACAATGAGTGTACAATGATAAGGGTATTCAATAAATACAATATGTAAGTGAAACGCACATCACAATATGTATTTAGTGAATACAAGGAGATAACATCTCAGAAGAAGATCCGTATAGTACCAATCCGTGATAATGATCGTGTCAGCATCAAGTACAGTAATCTAGAGCAAGAATATAAATCCAGACAAGTATGAAACGGTCAAAGAATATACTCGCCTCGTATCTGAATGTCTGAAATAAATATACTATCCGAGATAAGGTACCTGACACCTAGTTAGAGCAACACAAGTCAAGATGTATACAGGAGATGATAAATATAATCTACAATGCATCTACATGCTGTCTAGGTCAAACTAGACTAAAGTCAACCCTTGGTCAACTCCAGTCAACTATACTAGTCAAAGCTAGGTCAACTAAACCAAACAAGTCTCGCTAAGCCTAACCAGCCTATTCTAGCAATCACACACCAATCACAAGTCATACTAGACTATCAACACACAACCATCGGTGTATTCATACCATACACATAGGCCTTATGCCCTATAGTCCACATCACACATATTTCATATATTATATTTATATACTACTACATATTGATATACCATATGATTATTATTATTAAGCATATAGAAAATATATATACATATAGAAGGGTATGGAAAACAATGCACATGTATGTGTGTGATATAGGAACCAATGTTTGTGTGTACATGTGTAATGTGACATGAATAAGTTTGTGTGTGTGTGAATGTTACGCATTAATGTATAAATTTCAGGTTTAGTGTATGTGGGTTATGAAGGTTCCATGTAGGCAATGTGTTCAGAAATTTAGGAAGTTTTAGGACATGCTTTGTATTCACGTATACATTACATACATGCTTACCTACATACTTGCATACATATATGCATAAATACATACAGATTTATGATACCTATATTATATACATTATAACATATATATACTCATATATATATATATGCAAGGAGGGAAAGAAGAGGGGAATGTGAACCAATATTTGTTAGCAAAAAGTTAAAATAGGAAACAGTTGCATACATGTTACAATGGTTATGAGTGTGTGTGTGTGTGTGTGTGTATAGAATTGTGTAGGGTGTGATATGATATCAGGAATGTGTGTGAACCTGTGTATAAACTCAGGTTTCTGTCAATTAGGAAAAATCAGTGAGTAGTGAAGAAAAGAAAGGAAACAAAATCAGGTTTTAACATGTTACAGGTATCAACACCATCTCAGAAAAAGGAAGGGAAAATCAATTAGTTCTACCCTACTATCTCAGGTTATTAGGCATTTCAGCAAACATAAACCCAATCCTAGTTTTGACAATTCAATGAATCACATTGACAGTTTAAATCTCAGATTTATGTGCATAGTGTTCAAGTGACAGCTAACATTAATTTAGATTTATATACATACAATCACCAACTTGAAAACAAGACTCAACCCTGAATTGAAATCGAACATGAACCCAATCTCAGTTCTCAGGTTTTCAGTATTTTAGGGAAAAAAATAGGAATCAATTATTTCCAGGAAATAGGAAACCTGGAAACAGTTATGTAATGAACAACATCTAAACCAACACCATGTTCAAAACCCAATCAAAAGCCAATTTCGAATGAGTAAACTTCATTAACATATACTAGCAATTGTGTTGGGATCAATTAACAGTAAAACATATCGATAGGACAGGGATTTAAAGTTCAGAACTTGAATCCAATCCCATTCTCAGATTTCAGGTTATTACCCAATCCAATTTGAGGTCCAAACATCCAATTCGAACCCATAGCTCCATCATAAGTCTCAATTTGATAGGAACAACATTCATACACTTGTAGGTGAACCATTTACTCAATTAATCATCAGTAAACAGGAAAAAAAATGTAAACAAATTTCAGGAATACACATGCAGTCAATACGTATCAGTGAATATCAGTGTTCTATAGGGAATTCAAAATTTCGAATTCAAAAACACATCTAAATACCAAACAAAGGGTTGGTACTAAGTGTCACACAAGTGAGGGTACGATAGGGTGTCCTCGTGTCCAAGAATTGGACACAAATCGTGTCCCAAACAATACACAAACACAGACACTGACAGTGCACGAACAATCTTCGTGCACGCGTGCACGCGTGTCCCGCGCGTGACACAGGCCACGTGGTGACACGTGGCCTTGCATACACGTGCGCCATGGGTAGGGCTACCCCTAGGACCGCCTGTACAGTGTCTACGACACGTGTCGTGTCCGATACGAATGCGTATCAGTGAGCCACTGTCGTGCGCGTGCACACAGTGCGTGATCCGTGCGCGTGCGATATCTCCGCGTGTAGGGAACCATATGCTTCTAAATTTTGAGAGCATAGTTTCAGTGATAGCCCCAACCTTCTCACAAATTTTCGTGTCCCGACGTGTCCCACACAGTAAAATATCGTGCCCGAGATACAGGACACTGAACCGAGTCAGTACGCAGCGTGTCCAACCCCTCGTGCACCCGACACAGACACAAAAACACTATCACCTCTTCACGAAAATTAAAGTACTCATATACATCTACAAAACCCTTCAAACACTTTTCAAAAATAAAGAAATAAATATGAGTGTGGCATTTCATCAAACACCTATATAGATACAATGATACGTGTCCGATACGGACACAAAACTTTGCAAAACCTATACCAACAGAGAGAGGACACCTAGGGCTTCCTAACCATGTAAAGAAAACAAAATTTGGTGGAGGGAATAGGGATTTACCTATACGTTCAATTTGCATGAAAAAGCTTCAAAAGGGGGTGGTTCTTCTTGATGGCCAAGTGCTCCAAATTGGTCCAAACCTGAGATTTCTCTCCATGGATATGAAATAGAGCTGGATTAGGAACTAATGCAAAAGACTAGAGTGGAAAAGGAATTAAAATAAATAATCTATGGGTTGGGAAAGAATGGACAAACCTCTTTCTTCAAAACTTAGAGAAATTCCTAATGGAGGCTAGCCCTAATTTTTAGAAGGGGATTAAATAGGGGGAAAGGATCAATGTGGCTGCCATGGGCTGATTAGGGTTAGGTTTGGTTCATGGTGTGGGCCTATGGGCTATTACGCCTTAAGTCACAAGTCATGACTTGTGAAATCACAAGCCATTCCTTAAACAATTCAAATCCTATTTCCACCAAATTAATTCTATGGTTTAATTATCACTAACTTAAGTCAACCTAGGGTTCCATATCCTAATCACATAGTCATGACCTAGGTTAGCCACTAGGTTAGTCTCAAAAGTCAACATAAGTCAAAGTCAACTAAAACACCAAAATCAATTATACTAAAAATCTCTAAAAATCATATAAATTCTAATGATTCTAAATAATACATAATAATTCCAAATAATTCCCAAAATTACAAAAATGACTAAAATACCCCTCAATCTAGAAATGATAAACAAAACACTAGCAAGACACCAATAGTCACAAGTCATGAATTTAAATAGTTTAAAAATAATTAAAAATTACTGAAAATCATAATATGAAATAAATATCATTAAATAATAATTATAATTATAAAATTTCAAAATTACCCTCATTTGAAAAACTGGGTGTTACAATCCTACCCACCTTATAAAAATTTTGTCCTCGAAATTAAGACGACCGCACCCCCTTCTAGGTCAAACATAGACAAGGGTCAATCACTAGTCAATTTCCTCAACATCCTAGTACTTGGTCATCAGCTGGTCAAATTCTTAGAATTTTACCTATGCTAGCTATCTAGATGTTGGCAACTAGAATTTAGCAAAAGGGAAACTCTATAATAGACTAGCTCTTAACTTCCAAATTCCATCAAGTCACCCATAACTAATTACCCACAAGCTAAGCACTCCGAACCCAAATACCACATATATATATATATATATATATATATATATATATATATATATATATATATATATATATATATATATATATGCTCAAGAACAACAACCCATCACATACATCCTAAGTATATCATCTATATATATAGACCTCTTAGTCTTAGGTAAAACTACAACTATACTCAAGGACAGGCTCTAGTCACTGGGTGCCTCACTGGAAGGATAAAGAAAATAATAAATAATCATCAAGGTTGTATGGCATACTAACATCCTATATGTGTAAACTGGTTGGTATTATAGATAACAGGAGAATTATCTGCAATGGGTTACTATTCTAGCACCAATGCTAACTATCACCTCTAGGGTACAGACACTCTACAAGTCACCATATCTATATACTATGAAGGAACTACCTATGAACAAGCTCTACAAACTAAATATCCCTACTCCTAAGTCATTTATAACAATAAAAGGGTATGATGTTTTAAACCTTCTCAAGATACAATCTGCTAATCATATGCGTCTGCACAAAATCATGTTGTCTAAAGTCTTCATCATGCTAGTGAGCAAGGCTACGATAATCACAGAGTCCTTGACTAAGGTACGTACCTCTAGGTTCATGGTATTTAAAATTTTCGTATTGCCGCATGCGACGGCAAAAACCTTAAATTCTCATACCCGAGAAATACATCCAAAGTCTGACTACGTGTCCTCACTATGCCAACTATCACGACTATCGAAGATTCTAGATCCCATAATTTAGGTGACCTAGCCCATATGATTTTCTCAGAAGAAAAACAAACATAACAAAAGAACAACATGACAAAATTAATCAATCAGCAAGGAACAGATGGAATCGGATTTCAAGGTAGTTATAAAAGACAATTTTGGGAATATAATTGAGAAGAACAGAACTTGCAGCAAGATCTCCAACGGTCTGTGCATCCTCGACTGTCCTGACGATAGCTCGCCCTGCGGGTTTCCCCCTAGTCTGCTGCTGATGCTGTATGAATCACCGCTGCTGAGAGAAATCAGAAATGACGAGAGAAAATCTCTGTACAGATAGAGGTGCACCACCAATATAGCAGATACGCCAATCTGGGTCGGCACAACAGGAGCTGCGGTCTCGAGGCCCTGATGAACAGGACGAGAGGTGGCCAGCCTCTCGATAGTATCCCCCGAACCGAAGCGATGAGATCGTGTCTTCATAACCATCATGAAAACAGATCAAAACAAGAAGCAATTTCTGAGAATGAAGCGAAAATTCAAAGAAGGACAGTTTATATTCAAGAGAAGTCAGTAAGCAACAATTTTAGATAAAAGGAATCTGATTAAGAGTTTTTTTTCTAATGTGATTGAGTACCTTAAAAATAATCCTAATCCTACTGCAGGCTGTAATGATACTCTAATTTGAATACCACTACACAAACTCGACCTGCATAGGCCACCACTAAAAACGTGTCACGACCCGCACCCACCGTGAGGGTACGAGTACGTAACAGCGCCCAACCTACGCCGCAGTGTCGGCAGTAGAACGTTGTTCTAGGTCATGAACTATAACTACATAACATGAAATATACTCTCCAAAAGGAGGCCAACACAGAGGTACAACTCAATCACAATCTAAGGTAGAATGTAGCACGATGGAAATAGATAAGAAATCCTCAACTGAGGTACAGCAGAATGAAATAATAAAGTCTCATCATCTCTAAAAATATACAAACTCTGAATCAAGAACAACAACTAAACATGAAAAGGAAAACAGTCTAAACTATCTATACTAAGCAAGGTATCGTCCTCAGCAGCTGCATGAACCTCTCCTGGGGTCCAGGTCGCGAGTGTCAAATAGGCAAGCTCCAAGTAAGGGTGCAGGGTTCCTCATCATCCTCTGTAAAATTTTCAACAGGTCCAGTCAGGACGGGAGCGAGCACAAAATATCTCACGCAGTTCATATCATGATAGGAAATATAAAGCATACAATAGAGTAAGGTACATGAAACGCTGAAAGAAGAATGTATATGAAAACAGCAGAGATTTGATAATAGAAAAGATCTATATATGATAAGTAAGAACTGTAAGCAACATGTGATTTAGAGCACAATATGGTTATGTAAACGGGTTAGGTTATACAATAAAATGGGACTCCTTTGTACGTGAGTGTACAATGGACATATACACTTTCTTATACAATAGGATTGATCACATAACCACTTCTACTCTCCCTCCCCAATCAATACACAAGGATCCAATTCAGTTACGTTACCTTATACAATGGCTTGTACAATGGCTTGTACAATAGCTTGTACAATGGCTCAATGTGATAATGAGAGTACAATATGCGCAATGAGTGTACAATGATTAGGGTATTCAATAAATACAATATGTAAGTGAAACGTACATCACAATATGTATTTAGTGAATACAAGGAGATAATATCTCAGAAGAAGATCCGTATAGTACCAATCCGTGATAATGATCGTGTCAGCATCAAGTGCAGTAATCTAGAGCAAAAATATAAATCCAGACAAGTATGAAACGGTCAGAGAATGTACTCGCCTCGTATCTGAATGTCTGAAATAAATATACTGTCCGAGATGAGGTACCTGACTCCTAGTTAGAGCAACACAAGTCAAGATGTATACAGGAGATGATAAATGTAATCTACAATGCATCTGCATGCTGTCTAGGTCAAACTAGACTAAAGTCAACCCTTGGTCAACTCCAGTCAACTATACTAGTCAAAGCTAGGTCAACTAAACCAAACAAGTCTCGCTAAGCCTAACCAGCCTATTCTAGCAATCACACACCAATCACAAGTCATACTAGACTATCAACACACAACCATTGGTGTATTCATACCATACACATAAGCCGTATGCCCTATAGTCCACATCACACATATTTTATATATTATATTTATATACTACTACATATTGATATACCATATGATTATTATTATTAAGCATATATAAAATATATATTATACATATAGAAGGGTATGGAAAACAATGCACATGTATGTGTGTGATATAGGAACCAATGTTTGTGTGTACATGTGTAATATGACATGAATAAGTTTGTGTGTGTGTGAATGTTATGCATTAATGTGTAAATTTCAGGTTTAGTGTATGTGGGTTATGAAGGTTCCATGTAGGTAATGTGTTCAGAAATTTAGGAAGTTTTAGGACATGCTTTGTATTCACGTATACATTACATACATGCTTACCTACATATTTGCATACATATATGCATAAATACATACAGATTTATGATACCTATATTATATACATTATAACATATATACTCATATATATATATATATATATATATATATATATATATATATATATATATATATATATATATATGCAAGGAGGGAAAGGAGAGGGGAATGTGAACCAATATTTGTTAGCAAAAAGTTGAAATAGGAAACAGTTGCATACATGTTGCAATGGTTATGAGTGTGTGTGTGTGTATAGAATTGTGTAGGGTGTGATATGATATCAGGAATGTGTGTGAACCTGTGTATAAACTCAGGTTTCTGTCAATTAGGAAAAATTAGTGAGTAGTAAAGAAAAGAAAGGAAACAAAATCAGGTTTTAACATGTTACAGGATATCAACACCATCTCAGAAAAAGGAAGGGAAAATCAATTAGTTCTACCCTACTATCTCAGGTTATTAGGCAATTCAGTAAACATAAACCCAATCCTAGTTTTGACAGTTGAATGAATCACATTGACAGTTTAAATCTTAGATTTATGTGCATAGTATTCAAGTGACAGCTAACATTAATTTTGATTTATATACATACAATCACCAACTTGAAAACAAGACTCAACCCTGAATTGAAATCGAACATGAACCCAATCTCAGTTCTCAGGTTTTCAGTATTTTAGGGAAAAAATAGGAATCAATTATTTCCAGGAAATAGGAAACCTGGAAACAGTTATGTAATGAACAACATCTAAACCAACACCATGTTCAAAACCCAATCAAAAGCCAATTTCGAATGAGTAAACTTCATTAACATATACTAGCAATTGTGTTGGGATCAATTAACAGTGAAACATATCAATAGGACAGGGATTTAAAGTTCAGAACTTGAATCCAATCCCATTCTCAGATTTCAGGTTATTACCCAATCCAATTTGTGGTCCAAACATCCAATTCGAACCCATAGCTCCACCATAAGTCTCAATTTGATAGGAACAACATTCATACACTTGTAGGTGAACCATTTACTAAATTAATCATCAGTAAACAGGAAAAAAAATGTAAACAAATTTCAGGAATACACATGCAGTCAATGCGTATCAGTGAATATCAGTGTTCTATAGGGAATTCGAAATTTCGAATTCAAAAACACATCTAAATACCAAACAAAGGGTTGGTACTAAGTGTCACACAGGTGAGGGTACGATAGGGTATCCTCGTGTCCAAGAATTGGACACAAATCGTGTCCCAAACAATACACAAACACAGACACTGACAGTGCACGAACAATCATCGTGCACGCGTGTCCCGCGCGTGACACAGGCCACGTAGTGACACGTGGCCTAGCATACACGTGCGCCATGGGTAGGGATACCCCTAGGACCGCCTGCACAGTTTCCATGACACGTGTCGTGTCCGATACGAATGCGTATCAGTGAGCCACTGTCGTGCGCGTGCACACAGTGCGTGATCCATGCGCGTGCGATATCTCCGCGTGTAGGGAACCATATGCTCCCAAATTTTGGAAGCAAAGTGTCAGTGATAGCCCCAACCTTCCCACAAAATTTCGTGTCCTGACGTGTCCCACACAGTAAAATATCGTGCCCGATATGTAGGATACTGAACCGAGTCAGTGCGCAGCGTGTCCAACCCCTCGTGCACCCGACACAGACACAAAAACACTATCACCTCTTCAGGAAAATTAAAGTACTCATATACATCTACAAAACCCTTCAAACACTTTTCAAAAATAAAGAAATAAATATGAGTGTGGTATTTCATCAAACACCTATATAGATACAATGATACGTGTCCGATACGGACACCAAACGGACACAAAACTTTGCAAAACCTATACCAACAGAGAGAGGACACCTAGGGCTTCCTAACCATGCAAAGAAAACGAAATTTGGTGGAGGGAATAGGGATTTACCTATACGTTCAATTTGCATGAAAAAGCTTCAAAAGGGGGTGGTTCTTCTTGATGGCCAAGTGCTCCAAATTGGTCCAAACCTGAGATTTCTCACCATGGATATGAAATAGAGCTGGATTAGGAACTAATGCAAAAGACTAGAGTGGAAAAAGAATTAAAATAAATAATCTATGGGTTGGGGAAGAATGGACAAACCTCTTTCTTCAAAACTTGGAGAAATTCCTAATGGAGGCTAGCCCTAATTTCTAGGAGAGTATTAAATAGGGGAAAAGGATCAATGTGGCTGCCATGGGCTGATTAGGGTTAGGTTTGGTTCATGGTGTGGGCCTATGGGCTATTAAGCCTTAAGTCACAAGTCATGACTTGTGAAATCACAAGCCATTCCTTAAACAATTCAAATCCTATTTCCACCAAATTAATTCTATGGTTTAATTATCACTAACTTAAGTCAACCTAGGGTTCCATATCCTAATCACATAGTCATGACCTAGGTTAGCCACTAGGTTATTCTCAAAAGTCAACATAAGTCAAAGTCAACTAAAACACCAAAATCAATTATACTAAAAATCTCTAAAAATCATATAAATTCTAATGATTCTAAATAATACATAATAATTCCAAATAATTCCCAAAATTACAAAAATGACTAAAATATCCCTCAATCTAGAAATGATAAACAAAACACTAGCAAGACACCAATAGTCACAAGTCATGAATTTAAATAGTTTAAAAATAATTAAAAATCACTGAAAATCATAATGAAATAAATATCATTAAATAATAATTATAATTACAAAATTTCAAAATTACCCTCATTTGAAAAACTGGGTGTTACAATCCTACCCACCTTATAAAAATTTCGTCCTCGAAATTAAGACGACCGCACCCCCTTCTAGGTCAAACATAGACAAGGGTCAATCACTAGTCAATTTCCTCAACATCCTAGTACTTGGTCATCAGCTGGTCAACTTCTTGGGATTTTACCTATGCTAGCTATCTAGATGTTGGCAACTAGAATTTAGCAAAAGGGAAACTCTATAATAGACTATCCACGATCCTTTGGGAGGTATACTCGGGGCTGGTGCTGACGACTGATTCTTCTGGCCGTGAGATCTCTTCCGACCTCCGGCCCTATCCACGATCCTCTGGGAGGTATACTCATGCCTCCTATCTGCTCTCAAGACTGCATCAAAAGTCTGATGCTCAAACTGCTCTACTGCCAGTAAGATCTCCAGATGGAGCCCCTGCTGGAATCGTTGGGCCCTATCGAACTCGGTTGCCACCAAGGTGGGAGTAAACCGACTAAGTCTCGAGAACTCGGCCGCATATCTGTCGACCGTCTTGTCCATCTGCTTCAGATTGGTGAACCTCGTCTGTAGATCGTACCGAGCTATAGCATCGAAATACTTGGTCTGGAATCTCTCTCTGAATACTGCCCAAGTAATAGTGCCACTAATCCAACGGCCTGCCCCGCCCACCAGCTGCGGGCAAGATCTAATAACTGCAGGCGCACTACGGCCACCTTTTCGGCTTCTAGAGTCCTGGCTGCTTCTAGAATCACCTCTGTGTCCTGAAGCCATGCATCAGTAGCAATAGCATCTTCGCTGCCATCGAAGAAGGAAGGGTTCAAGCGCTTGAAGCTGTTGGCCGCATTGTTCCTCTGATGACCTCCTCTGGTCAGAGCATCGGTCACTGCCTGGTACAAGACATCTCCTCGACGATCTTGGGAAGCTATCAAGGTCCTGATGAGACCCACCAAAGTGCTATCATCAGGCTCTGCAGGTTGAACGGGCTGAACGGATGGCTCTCCTCCGGTAGGCACGACTCTGGAGGCTACTCCTGAATGCTAGGCTTGATCTCCAAGTTGCTGCTAGTCCGCGAGAGGTGCTCTGCCTCGCTGATCGGCAGGGCCAGGTACAATACCGCTGGAGAAGACGACATAGGGAACAATAAGGAAGGACCAGGATAGATCAAAGATACAAGCATACAATCAGGACAAGAATTTTTAGGGATTCAGAGGATACGAACAGGGATCAAGGGAGAGTACTGATTGAGACATCTATTCGGTAAACCCTCACATATCTTGATTTACAAGACCTGCATGGGCCACCACTTAAACCATGTCACGCCCCAGATCCAGAATACTGGAGAGCGGGGGCAGACATAGCCAGCTACGTATATTAAAGTACAACCTACCTCGATATACGGTCATGACTGTCTAGATACATGAGGGTTTAACTACAAGCCAACAGTCTCTTAGGGTCATGAACAAGCCTAGTGTCTCAATCACAAGCAAGTAAGTAAATGTTACAAGATGTAAGATCACCAAATATACAATAGTAAGGCGTCCCAAACATTACATATTTAGCTGATCATGAAGCTAGTCGTTACAAAATGTCAGGACTAGCAAGAGTTTAATCGTACATGATCAACCCTAGGATCTGTCAATCATGTTTCAGCCCGTAGGCAGACAGTAAGTAAAGTGCAATCGAGCTAAACATGTGCTCGTCGGCTAAACGCCTCAAAAGAATATTTTTACAATAAAGTGGGAGAGCCAAAAATAACCCACTCGTTGCCCTGGTTACGCCTGGTGTCACGACCCGCACCCTAGAGTAAGGGCACGAGACGTGAATACATCCAGCCTACGCCGCAGTGTCGGCGGTAGAACGCTGTCCTAGGTCTCAACATCTAACAGTTTATCTCTAAACAGTTTATACTCTCCGAACGGGGTAACATAGTAATAACACTCAATCACAGCTAAGGAAAAGATAGCACGATATGAAATAGAACTCAAGGAAATAAGGAGATAAAATAGTCTAAGATAATCCCAACAATATCCAGAGAAATACAAACTCAGCTACAGCATGAAAGAATATACAAACTGATCTCCAAATAAAGAGTCTAGCTAAAACATAATCCAACTACATAAAGATAATAGCCTACTATCTAGTCTAGGCAGTCGGGAGAAAGTCCTCAGCTACTGCTGGATCCTCCTGAGGGTCCAGCTCACAGGTGTCATCTAGGGCTGCCCCGTAGTAGGTGTCCAGGCCAGCCTCCTCCTCGTCCTCTGTAATATTTTCAACAGGTCCAGTCAGGACAGGAGCGAGCACAGTACATCTCAACAATTCATAGCAGGTTAGAAAATATAAACATGCAGTAAAGTAAGATACAAGTACTGAAAGAAGTACAGTATAAAAATAGAGAGAGAACTGTAATAGAAATATATACTATACATAGAGAACTAGCAGTGACTAGTGAGTCAGAGTACAACATGAACATGTAAATGGCCTGGGATGATTCAATGAAGACACTACGGAATGATTCAATGAAGATACTACTGGTGTATTATTTACATGTCCACTTCTACTCCCCCGTACCCCCAATCAATACACAAGGATCCAGCCAGGTTATGTTATATGATTCTATGTAAGGCCTGCGAAGGAGGATACATGGATGTCTCATAAATGGGGAGTCTGGGGGTTACCCAACTGTGTAGGATTCAAGAGACTCTGTGATCATGAGGGTACATGTCACAAGTAATCAAGTGAACCAAGAGCATAGTGATACGCCATGTAAGTGAACGCACAGAACACGTAGTACCCGATGCTCCCTAAGGATAACATCTCAAGAAAGGATCCATATAGTACCAATCAGTGTGACCGTCGTGACAGTACAAGTAAAGTAATCTACTGCAGGAAATAATTCTAAGCAGGATATGAAATGATCAGAGAATGTACTCGCCTGTATCTGAGTGTCTGATATAAATCGTACTGTCCAAGGAGTGGTGTCTGGCTCCTAAACAGAACAGCACAAGTCACAACAAGTCCAGAATAGCAAAATGGAGTCCTACGATGCATTCTACATGATTCTAAGTCAATCTAGGCCAAAGTCAACTCTTGGTCAACTTTGGTCAACCCTAGAAGTCAAACTAGGTCAACCTTGTCTAAACTAGGCTAAATTAGTCTAATCAAGTCTAGCTTAGTCTATACTAGGACACACAAGTCTATACTAGCTAGTACACACCACTACAAGGCTATGCAAGCCTGAACCAAGCCTATCCCAACTATTTCACATATCACAACATAGCTATATGCTATATAACTAGCATACATCAAACATGTCTAACTTATTTATCAATATACATACATATATATATATACATTACATGTGTAGGCTACCTACATGAATATACATTTAACTTACATATATAGATATCCACATATAGTATGTACATACATGTGTAATAAGAGAGAGGGGAAGCATGTGCTTGTGGGCTGTGACAGGAATTAACATATCATGTGTGTGTGTATGAACTAAAGTACAGGAAAATGACAGTGACACAGCCCTGTTCTCAGGTTGAAACAAGGCTCAGTTAAGAAGGAAAGTGCTAGAGTGCAATGGTGTGTGATCAGGTATTAAATGCAGGAAATAACAGTGCAAGTAAAACTAAACCATAGTGAACCATGCATCAGAAAATAGGGATTAAACAGATTACTTAGGACTAGAAAACAGTGGAGGGTGTGCAGGAAATAGTAAAAAGTGCAACATGCCAAGTATGCAGGAATTAACAAATGTGACAGTGAAGAGAATATCACATGAAATATGCAGGAATTTATATTAGTTAACCAACCAATCTCAGGTTTACACTTGAACTAAAGCTCAGATTAGGCAAATCAAATCAGGAATCAGTGAGCCACTTCACTGAATCTCAGGTTTACATCATAAAGCTAAAATAGTGTGTGCAGGAAAATCCAACCAGTGAAGAATGTGTCAAGTGTTCAGGAATTTGCAATGCAAGTATAAGGTATATGTGTTACAATATGGCAGGAATTACAAGGTGGAGAAGAGCAAACCTGTATGGGTGAATGAAGCAATGTGAAACAATATAGTGTACAGGTATTATAGTGAAGAGTGGACAATGGTGTCTGTGTACAGCAGGAAATAGGAAATGTTGGCAGGAATAATAATCAGTGAAGGTAAAATGAACTATAGTGTGACAGGAAAAGGAAGCTAATATATTAACTACAAATCAAAAGAAGACAGTCCAACATGACCATCTCCAAGTTTCAGAAAAGAACAACAGTGCAAACCCAGGTAATCTCAGGTTTAACCAAAGGCAATCAGCTAATACCTATCTTCAAAATCTCAGGTTTAGGAAATTAACATGGCATCCATTCTAAGGTTAATGCATTTAACATTCCAACCAATATGCCAAATTCTCATACACACCATACCATTTCAATTCTTGAATGAACATACTTAGCTAGCATGATAGGTAACATGGGGGATCAAATTTAGTTGAAGAAAACACAGTAGAACAGTGGGTTAAATGGGTTGGAAAAATTACAAGAAATACAGTTTCAGCATGTATCAGTGAACAGTCAAATGTGCCTATTTTTGAGCCTAAACACCACCTTAACCCAAACAAATATGTAACCCTATATAAACAGGGATTAAACATGGTATTTAGGATCCAACCCATCATATAAACATAATTTAAAAACATTTAAAAGTGATTAAACAACAGAAAACAATTCCAGAACACTCGACCACACAGTGTGTCCCCGTGCACACATGATTTCGTGTCCGACACGACACAAGATCATCTCAGATTTGGAGGGACTCATGTCAGTCGTTGCCCCTTGGCCCACGCCAAGTGGCATAACCTGAGTCGATGTGTCCATCGAGGAATCCACCCCCGAGAGGCAGGACACGCCGCCTGTGCGCGCGCGCGCACGCACCCTCGTGTGCACGTGTCCAGAACGACACGACGCGACACAGGAACCACCTCAGTGTCCCAAAAACGTGTAAGCGACGACACAAAGATGATTTCTATTCAAACACAAAATCAAAATCAATACAAAATGCTCATTGAGGCATTTTGTCAAACACCTAAGGCTAGTGACTGATACGTGTCCGATACGGACACGTACAGTGCTCAAACCCTAGGGTTACCTATTCCTACAGCTGGGTTATGCCTATGGGTCCCTAGATGTGGAATAATAATAGAGTTTCATTGAGTAATAGAGAAATTACCTATGGTTGCACAATCCCCAAAAAAAGACTCAATAGAGAGTGGTTCTCCAAGCTCCAAAACTCCCTTAAATTATTGTCTTTCTGCAAACAATTAATCCCAGCAGCAAGAGGAAGAAATTTAGGTCCTAATGGAATTGGTTTGAAGGAAAAAGGATTCAAAATGGATTTTTAATGATTTTAGGAAGATGGGACTCACCTCTTTCCTTAGAACCTTTGAAGAAACCTAAAAAGAGGCTAGCCCTAAAAACTAGGAGAATATTTATAATGGGGGAATCCCTAGGTTCAGCTAGGGTGGCCGGCCACTAGGCTTTGGGTTAGGGTTGAGCTAGGTTTAGTTAGTCCTATCTAGCTAAGTCACAAAATGACTTGTGAAACCACAAGCCATTTAACAAATAACTTGATTCCTAAATTCCTAATTCAAGTTCTAATGAATCACTAACCACTAACTAGAGTCACACTAGGTTAGACTAGGGTCCACTTGACCTAACCAAGCCCAACTAACTATGGTTAGTTCCTAGGTTGGTCTACATGAGTCAAAACTAGTCAAAAATCAAACTAGTCCAAATAAATCCAAAATAAATCCTAAAAATTCCCATAAATTCTAATTAATACTAATAAACTTTATTTACCCCAAAAAATGACAAATTTACCCTCAAACTAGAAATGTGGTAGTGACACCTGGTGGTCACCATCGGGCTGGAGAGTCGGTAGATCCTCTGGAGCTGCTCCGGTATCTGGCCATACAAAACCAGCTGGGTCAGATCCCAGAAAGAGCAAGTGCCACAAAGGAGGCTTCACTTAGGAACTAAAACCAGCTATTAGCACAAAAGTATATATAAATAGTAAGAACTGGAAATATGGAAAAATCAGGATGATATACGACGAGATAATCATGGAACTATTCAGATAACTAGGTTACAACCCGTAAACCAAACAAGGACCGGGGTTGTAACCCTTCATCTGAACGGATCTTGGTTTCCCACCATTTACCGGCAAGATAATATAAGAAATCAGGTCATGTAACAATCTTGTACAGGATCAAGACAAGACTAGACTGGTTATGCCTCATCCAACAATCACGGCCAAGCTATAAGTACGGCTTGATACTTTAACTAACTAGGGTTATCACAGGCCTAGTTACTAGCAAGATACAGCGAGATTGTTCCACAGCCACAAGCCCTGCAGACTATTCAGGTTACCCAGGTCGAATATTAGGGGTTGAATTCAAGTGGGTACATCGTCCAGGAAATGCATGTACCCTTAAGTAGCTTGGAGGGAACAATACATGACAGTGTGCTGGAAATGTGCCCTACTCGTCGGCAGGCTACAAATCCACAAGCGCGCCCAGGTAACGGGATTGCCTGTAGCTGGAAAATCTCTTCATGACTACTGTGTTATTCTAGTTATTAACCTTAGTCTATTTCAACAGGTACCCCTGGCCGTAGTACTCAGGAGTCCCATTCTAAACATGATGCAAGACAAGACTGGTTCATTTGTACAAGTACAATCATCCACGGTGTCCAGGTCATTCATACTTGTCATGTCATGTCATGTTAGCCATCGTAACAGCAATTTAAGATATATCCTGTCAGGTTTACTTATCAAGAGTACGCCACGGCGGACCACTAGCATGTCATGTTACTTGTCAAGAGTGCACCACTACGGGTCACTATCGTGTTCATGGTACATGTGCAGGATAACATAGTACAAGCATTCCATCAAGATATCCAAGTCATACTGAGGGTCACAAAACATGAGCCTAATAATAACAATTAAATCATAAAGTACAAGGCTATAGAAGGGGCCATGCGGCTCGGGCATATGCGACCAGAGAAAGGGAGTGCATGCGGCTCAGGAGAAACAGGCATATGCGGCTCAAGGATGACGGACGCATATGCGGCTGCGGGAGAGCAACGCTATGCGGCTAAAAAGGGGCAGAAGCTTATGTGGCTGGGAATGGAGGGGGTCTTATGCGGCTGGAATGAGCAGAGTCCTATGCGGCCATGGAGGGAAGTTCATGCGGCTCAATTAATCAGGGCACATGCGGCTCGGGTTATCGATTCATGCGGCTGGGGATGGAGGGGGTCTTATGCGGCTGGAATGAGCAGAGTCCCATGTGGCCAGGGTGATGAGCATATGCGGCTAGAAAATGAGCAATGCCATACGGCTGGAGGAAATGGGGGCCTATGCGGATGAAATAAATGGGTCTCATGCGGCTCGCGGGGAAGCAGGGCATATGCGGCTAAGAATCATATACGACTGGGAGGCTGGGCATATGCGGCCGGGAGTGAATTATTTATGCGGCTGAAAGAACGGAAGTTCATGCGGCTATGAAAAGGAGTCTCATGCGGCTGGCAAAGAGCCAATGGCCAATACGGCTGAGAAAGCTTGTCGCATGGAAATCCATGCGGTCAAGTACAGCCATGCGGCCAGGAAAGGCTATACGGCCATGAACTGCCATGCAGCTGCACTGTTCTTCTTCTCTACTGAATCCGAGAAGAAGAGTCATGGACTCCCTTCTTCAAAGCTTCATAAACCCTTCATTCCAAATCTAAATCCAGACTTCCATAGGTCAAAATGGGGCAGAACAAGGTTCTCTACAATATGGAACCATCAAAACTTGAAAATAACAATGTTAAGTAGATCAAAACCCAAAAAATCCAAAAATACAATAAACTTAGATCTACACAAATTGAACCATGGAAATTAGAAATGCTAAGTACTAAAGTGTGTTAGAATCTCGTAAGGAAGAGAATGGAACAATAAAAATGGAGTTCCTCCATGAAGCAAGCTGCACTTGCCTAAGAGCTCTCTCTCCCTGGTAGGTGAAGAAGTAATGGTGGAGAAGAAGAAGTAAATGAAGAGAGAGAGTGAGGGAATGGATTAATAAATGAAGATGGTGGTTGTAGGTAAGGGTTCTCCCCTTGGTTCATAATGAACCAATATGCAACCCAAGCCGAACCAAGCCAGGAGACATGCAATACGAGTCAAGATACGTACATGTATTCCAAAATACGTAATACGAACTACAGGCATTACACACGCTAAGCATTACGAGACAAAGAGGGCCACATCTCGTTTCATGCCATGCCACCAGAAGGTCGTACGCAAATCTTTGTACATTTTTGTACTTTCAGGGTGCAACGAATACTTGGCATAATGGGACTCCGTCAAGATTTTTTTCTGGAGTTCTTCATCCTTCGGGACACATAGCCTCCCCTTGAGTCGTAACGATCCATCCTCATGCCTGGTGAAGTCGCTGGCTTCACCCCTTTCCAATATTCTGCCAATCTTAATCAAGAACTCATCCGTCCTCTGTGCTGTCTTTATTTTTTTCAACAAACTCGGCTCAAGTTGAAGTTGACCCAGTTGTGCATTGCGGCCACGAATCTGGAGCTCAATTCCTATGCTCTCTAATTCCTCCAGTATTTGTTTGTCAATGCTGATTGATCCCATAAAGTTCCGACTCAACACGTCCGCCACCACATTGTCTTTTTCTGTGGTGTACGCGATCGTCAAGTCATAGTCTTTTATAAGCTCCAACCAACGTCTTTGCCGTAAATTTAAATCCTTTTGAGTAAAGATGTACTTCAGGCTCTTATGATCGGTGAAGATCTCGCATGCCACTCCATACAAGTAATGCCTCCATAATTTTAATGCAAACACTATCGCTGCCAATTCCAAATCGTGCGTTGGATAATTTTTCTCGTGCAGCTTAAGCTGTCTCGAGGCATACGATATCACCTTCCCTCTCTGAGTCAACACACATCCCAAACCCAATCCGGATGCATCATTGTATATCTGAAATCCCTCGACGCCGTCTGGAAGTATAAGGATTGGAGCTGACACGAGACGTTGCTTCATATTTTGAAAGCTAGCCTTGCACTCATCAGTCCAATCGAATGCAACTCCCTTCTGGGTTAGCCGAGTTAAAGGCGCTGTCACTTTTGAAAAATCCTTGACAAACTTCCTGTAGTAGCCTGCCAAGCCGAAGAAACTTCGGATCTCGCTCGCCGACGTGGGTTGCTTCCAATCCACTACGGTTTCAATTTTCTTTGGGTCAACGGACACACCTTCTGCCGAGATAATGTGCCCTAGGAATGACATGTTACTCATCTAAAACTCACATTTTCTCAGCTTGGCATAGAGATAATTATCCCATAGAGTCTGTAATATTGTCCTCAAATGCTCTGTATGGTCTTCTCTGCTCTTCGAGTAGATTAGGATATCATCGATGAACACGACCGCAAATTTATCCAAAAAGGGCCGGAAGACTGTTCATCGTATCCATGAAAGCGGCAGGGGCATTGGTCAGTCCGAAGGGTATGACCAAGAATTCATAATGTCTATATCTGGTTGGAATGCAGACTTAGGAACGTCATCGGGTTTGATCTTTAACTGATGATAGCCTGAGCGAAGATCAATCTTTGAAAATACAGACGCCCCTTGCAACTGATCGAAGAGGTCGTCTATTCGAGGCAATAGGTACTTGTTCCGAATTGTAACTTTGTTTAGCTCGCGGTAGTCGATGCACAGCCGCATCGATCCATCTTTCTTCTTCACAAATAGCACCGGAGCACCCCATGAAGAAATGCTAGATCTGATATATCCCCTGTCTAATAATTCTTGTAGCTGCACTTTGAGTTCCTTTAATTCAGCAGGCGCCATCCTGTACGGAGCCCTTGAGATCGGATGAGCGTCTGGAAATGTATCGATAGTGAATTCAATCTCTCGGTCCGGAGGCATTCTGGGTATCTCGTCAGGAAACATATCAGGAAATTCTTCCACGACTTTAGTGTTAGCTGAGTCTGCACCATTCTTGCGTGTGTCTCGAACAGAAGCAAGGTACCCTTCGCAGCCAGAATATAACATTCGCCGGGCCGTAGTAGCTGAAATCACCATCGACACCTTCGCCGACGAACTGGCCGAGTAAGAAAATTATGTTCCTCCAAGTAGTCGAAACACAACTCACTTCTTCGCACAGTCAATCGTCGCACAACATGCACTTAACCAATCCATTCCCAGAATGATGTCATAATCCTTCATATCTAGCTCGACTACATCCAATGGTAGCCTTCTCTTTCCGATACATATGTAACCATCCCTACATATCATGTTAGTAGGCATCTCCACTCCTGATGGAGTACTAACACTAAGATATACATCCAACATTGACATTTTTACTTCATGTTCCTTAACATAGTCCTAGATATAAAACTATGTGTAGCACCAGAATCAAATAAAGTACGTGCAGGAATGCCATTAAATAACAATATACCTGTCATGACTGTATCTGATGCAAATGCTTCTTCCTGAGTCAATGCAAAGACTCGGTCCTGAGCACCGGGCCTCTGATTCTGTGGTGGCTGATGGGGTCGTGGTGCCTGTCCACGATTCTGTTGATGCTGTTGGTGATGCTGGTGGTGATGTTGCTGCCTTGGAGGGTTCTGGTGGCCCCTTCCTGGACAGTCTCTAAATCCGTGGCCCATGCGACCACATTTGAAGCATCCACCCTCTAGTACCTGACATTCGTTAGCGAAGTGCCCTTTATTGCGGCACTTGTTGCAGAATGGTCCACCCTGGTTGGGTCATTGAAAGCCACCGTGATTCTGACAATTAGGCGCCTCATATCTACCCCCGTTGTTCGGTCTCTTATTATGCAGATTCTGCACCGATACTTGTACTGGCGTCATCGCAGGATAGTGTGGGTCTAATTCCTTTGCGTGCTCGTAAGACTCCTGAAAAGTCTTATACTTCTGAACCACAACTTGAGCCTTCAGAGCAGGCCTCAAGCCCTGCTCAAACCGACGAGCCTTAGATGCTTCGTCAGTAAACTTCATGATTGCATACTGTGACAGTCTTGAAAACTCTGCCTCATACTCTTTTACCGTCAAGGTTTCCTGTTCGAGCTTCTGGAATTCCAATTCCTTACCTCGTTGCTCAGTCCAAGAGAAGTACTGAGCCAGAAAGGCCTCTCGGAACATTTGCCAGGTAATTTTTGTTGTCCCATTCACTCCCGCAAGGATTCTTTTCTGACTTTGCCACCAGTAGTGTGCGTTGGAAACCAACAGTAGTTTTACACACGATACCCTCTTGGATCCAACAATACCCAAAGCTTCCAGGTGATCCTCCACTTCAACTAGCCAATCCATAGCAATGGTGGCCTCTTCTGTCCCTTTGAATTCTTTGTTGCATATTTTTTTAAAGTTTGTAATGTCGGCCACAGCAGTGGTTTTCTTAGCCGTTGGGGGTTCCTCTACCTCCACGAGTTCGCTTTACCTTGAAACTGGAGTGCCTTGAGACCCATTGTTCACTACTGATCGGACCAACTGTTGCAGGATATCTAACTGCTTCTGTTGGGCTTCAAATTGCTTTGCATTTTGCCTCTGCTGGCTTTCCATTATAGCCAGCATCCTCTCCATCGGGTCGGTTGAGGCTACCGCCCTTGAGCTACTCGCGTTGTTCGTGGTACCCGCCTTTGTCATCTCTGCAAAAACAGAGAAGCTTGTTAGTCTCATAAAATATTTATGGACTTATTGTATGGAACATCTCATTTCGGGACATTTAAAACCAAGGTTTTCAAAATCAATAAAGCTTGTGTCATTTTCGAAATCTCAAAACCAAGAAATTTCTAAGGAAATGAAGCCGTGCTCTGATACCAAACTGTCACGCCCCGATTCGGGGAATCGTTCGCCTCCGCTTTGATTCACGCCGAATCGTTCGTCCTCGCTAAGGCATAATGCCGTACAAGTCTGGAATTCTTGTACAAGGCGTGCTCGTGTTCCTTTTATAAAAGAGACATTTTGAATAGAGATATGCAGCGGTTGATAAAGAAGTTTAGGCAACACAGATATGATCTGAAATAAGTTCTTTATTGATATCTTTGAAATTATATTGTATAAAACATAAGGCTCTCAAACAGCCGAGATGAAATACCAAACTTGGCTACAAACTTGCAGAAATATTGAAATGAGATACAACTTATTCCATACATCATATCCCTTTATTAATAATGCGACAATAACCACCTTCAGCAAAATGCCTTCTTCTTCAAGTGGAAATTTCAAGATGTACGAAGCTTCTAAGGATTCGGACAGCAAGCCTTCAGCGTCTAAGATTATCTACTAGGTTCTCGGCACCTGTGGAGACGAGGGTCAGTACATTGCTACATATGTACTGGTGAGCGGCCGTAACCGATCTCACCATAAATCAACAGTAGTAAAATTACATGAATGTTCACTATTGATTTGTAATCTTTCTATCTTGCCTTATGGTCCATTAACAATTCATATATTTGATGAGAAATATAATGAGCATACAGTAATGTTAGAAACATAAGCAATTCATGTTGTTCTAACATAAGCAATTCATATTGATCACCAATTTGGTGAATCTTACCCACGGTCGATAGCCATCCCTATAAATATTTATGAATACCACTTTTTATGCCTGCATACGACATTATTAGCTATGCCACATGTCTATATGAAGGTCACTGACTACAAGCCATCTGGGACATCTTGGTCGAACGGTTCCCCTTCAGCGGTGGGTAGCTAGTCCATCCGGAAGGTTCCCGAAAGACCGTGCTACTACTTCAGCACTGTGCTACTACTTCAGCACTATGTTCCTCCTAGGCCGAATCGGTTCCATAGCCTCGGAGTACCGTTCGAGGAACTATACCTTGTATACAAGTTGTCCATGACCATGCATGTGAATGCAACTTAACTAAATAAGAAACATACATGCTTGATAACAGAATTCAAGTACATAAGCCACAGTTCTCATTCATCTTGCCAACTTATCATCTTATCAACTTGCCTTGAGCCGTAGGCTCGCATATTCGTTCATCCAACCAATGGACTATTCATTTGTAATAACATTCTTTTGAACCGAAGTCCGATATAATTACCGCCCAATACTTAGGTCTTTGCATCACTTGTTTAACAATTCATATCGCAACATACGAGCATCATTCGATTTACAACATAAGCCTAGCCATATGATAGTTTATCTTTCATTATCTTTTCGAGTTATTACTAGACATCTTTTATTAAGCACCGAACGCAATAATAAGTCTATATTGTTATGCACGAAGATTAAGGATCGTCGAAGGATCAAAGCCACTCACTTGTTGGTGAATTGCCGAGAGAAAGAGGTCTTCCATACAACGTCAAGCTCGGTTCACTGCGTTAGCACCTGCATTGGCACCAACGTCTGGTCAGCATACTTCTTCTCTTTCTCTCAGTAATTCGATATGAAATGCGTAGACAGTGAAAGTAAATCCATAAAAATATTCATTGAAAACAATTACGAAAACGCACACAAAAGCCAACAGCAAAAGCGACATCGAAAATCAGCAGGGCAACGGTCTCGGGACAAGCGACTCTTATATAGAACTCTTCCCCCAAGATGCGTGCCACTGCATCTTGGGCATCATTTCAAAAGCGTCCAATCCATAACGAGGAAAGGATCTCAATTTATTATCCCACGATCCTGGTAAAGTTTCTCCAAGTAAGGTTCCCCAATTCTCATCCGACTCGGCCATTCGGCCGCTAGTCGGCTCCGTGCTCTGCAACGGGATTCAGGGCATTACAAGCTGCTCAGACGATTGAACTAAAGTACTGATCATCTGGAGTTAACACACTCAGATATCTGTGACTTTTATCAATTCT
Source organism: Iris pallida (assembly GCA_029216955.1). NCBI lineage: Eukaryota > Viridiplantae > Streptophyta > Magnoliopsida > Asparagales > Iridaceae > Iris > Iris pallida. The sequence continues at coordinate 4,671,551 of JANAVB010045219.1, forward strand.
CCACAGAGGCCGGTTCGAAGCATTTTTCGAAGTGCACGTTCGCATGACTTCTCAAGTAGAAGGATGCAGCATTCCAGTAGTTCAGAGACTTCAGGGCTGAAGCTGAACGTTAAACCGATCTACAACTACTCAGAAGTGATCAAAATGTAGAGTATAGGTCTCATGAATTCGCATCGTTCTGCAAAGAATATGGAATCATCAATGAGACTACTGCTCCGTATTCTCCTCAATCTAACGGAGTAGCGGAGAGGAAAAACAGAACATTGACAGAAAAGATGAACTCAATGCTGCTAACTGCGGGTCTTCCTAAATGCTACTGGGGAGAAGCTGCATTGACGACCACTTTTATTCTAAATAGAGTGTCGTATGCAACTTCGGACGTAACTCCTCATGAACTCTGGATCAAAGTCAGACCTAACTTGAATGTCATTCGAGTGTGGGGGTATCTGGCTTATATGAAGCTCCCAGATCTGAAGATTCAGAACCTGGGGACTAGGACTACGAAGACGATCTTCTTGGGGTATGCCGAGAAGAGTGATGCTCGGAGATTTCTTGATATTGAGTCAAATCATATCATCGAATCTCGCGATGCTGAATATTTTGAAGGCAAATTTATAAGGTACATCAATATTGTTCTTGCGGATATACTTGAGAACAATAAGGGTGCACAAGAAACTGAAGTTGTTGTTGTTGAAACAACGGTTGAACCAGAACTCGCTGAGCCGTCAGCGAAGCGTGTGAGGAGGCCGAAGAACTTCGGAGATGACTTCATCACCTATCATGTGGAAGCAGATCCGCTTACCTATAATGAGACGATGAAGACCAGAGATGCTATTTTCTGGAAGGAGGCGATAGACAATAAAATTGGATCAATCACCTCCAATAACACTTGGGTGTTGGTTGATCTACTTGAAGGAGCAAAACCTATTGGATGCAAGTGGATCTTCAAGAAGAAGATGAAAGATGATGGAACCATTGACAAGTTCAAGGCCAGGCTAGTGGCAAAGGGGTTTTCTCATAAGCAGGGGATCGACTACTTTGACACGTATGCTCCAGTAGCCCGGATGACCACCATCGGAATGTTGATTGCTCTCGCAGCAATATAAAAGATGGTGATACATCAAATGGATATGAAAACGGCTTTCCTAAATGGCGAGCTGACCGAAGAGATTTACTTGCAACAGCCAGAGAGATTTGTCGTAAAGGATCTTGAAGACAAAGTCTGCAAGTTGGTAAAATCTTTGTACGGTCTCACTACAAAAATAAGCCAAATTAGCGACGTCCAGATACGTCGCTAATTAAGGCATATATGTCGCTAAAGTTATTTAGCGACGTATTTAGCGACGGAAAATGAAGGTCACGAAAAACCTAGTCGCAGATGACACATTCGTCGCCCTACGTCGTTGTTTGTGACGTCACCACAATGTCGTTGTGTCGCCGCAAAATTAGCGACAGAGGGCGATGAACATTGACGTCGCAAAATTAGCAACGTAGTACGACGTATTAGCGATGTCCAGATATATTTATGTGATGACATGGCATGCTTGCCATGTCAGCATCTTAGCGACGTACAGCGACGTCAGTATTCTACAGTGAGGCGACGGATTGCGACGGTTAGCGACGCAATGCCGCTATTTAGCGACGTACCTACACGTCGCTATCCGTCGCTATACGTCGCAGAATAATAAAAAAAATTTTAAAAAATATAATGTGTATTTTGTTATGCTGTGTGTTTGTGTTTACAGTGTGTGTGAAGTACAGTGTTCGGAACCATCGATAGTTTCGATTACTGTTGTATGTTTTAACTTGGACAGAAAGAGCAACAGTTCAGGGTACACTTCTCGGAGCTTTCTCTTCACGTCCTTCACCTTCTCGGAATCCTGTACGACGTCCCGAGAGAGTGAAGGATGTGAAAATGAAGCTCCCAGAAGTACACCCTGAACAGTTGCTCTTTCTATCCAAGATAAAACATACAACAGTAATCGAAACTATCGATGGTTCCGAACACTGCATTTCACATACACTGTAAACACAGACACACATCATCACAAAAATATATATTATATTTTTTAAAAATTTGGACAGCACCTACTTTGTATATCAGATCATCGCTTATAACCCAGCGTAGGTATATTTGTCATCCCCGTCGCAGATATCACAAAGTAAATATCACAAAGTAAATATCATAATGAAAATACCAACAAAGTAAATATCACAAAGTAAATATCCAACAAACATACATGTCCACAATGGAGGGCAAATAAGAATAAAAATTACTGTACAGAACGGTCAATGGGCCCATAGGGCCAATACATACAAAGATGATAAAAAAATCTACTATATCACTGAGGACCCCTGCCGCGCATCTGGGATAGCTGTAGAGCCTAAAAATCAAGTTGTGCCTTCAATATACTGATCAGTGATCAAGTTGCACCCCAAAAGTCAACTTGCGCCACTGATTTGAAGCAGACTGTGCCACCGATCAGATTGCGCCTGATATCGAACTGCGTCCAATCTTTTTTACGCCAAAGCCTACGTGGCATCTGACACTTAATGGTCATCATTACCTGACCATACTGACGACTGACACAACTGAGAAAGAGGAAAATCTCTTCGAATCCCGTGAAGTGTACCGCTCAAGGAAAAGTTGGTGGGCAGCTGTCCTGTACATTTCGTGAGTTGCGCCCAAGCGCAATCTAAACAAAATCCTTAGTTGCGCCTGGGCGCAACCTGAACGAATTTTACTCAGAAGCTGCCACGTGTGTAGGCGCAGCTCAAATCAAGTGCAGGTTGACTTGTTAACTGAAGCTCGCGTAACCTGATAAAGTTGAGACAACTTACATTCTAAAGCAGGATGACGTGGCGCACATGCCACTAATCTCTCAAGACGTGTCTACTATCCTATACACGACCACGCCATCTCAATCATACGATGCCACGTATCTAAATACAGTTAGTATACGATTGACAACTGAATGAAAGTTGGCACAACAGGAGGTTGGCGCAATCCAGTATGTCGCAATCCAGCCTCAAGCACATCAGAATAACTGCTAAAACAGTTATTTTCTGAACTCTATAAATAGAGTTTCCAATCATCATCAAGGAAGATCAAGAACTCTTGCAAATTGCTGTTGTATTCTCCAGAGGCTACAGTCTTCAAGTTTACATAGTCCAAGGGATAAAGTGATCGTCTTCTGATCAGATTCCTAAAGTTGTACTTCCCCAGAATTCATTGTACTTTGTACTCTTTTATAAGTTTGGAATAAAACAAAAAAAAATTGTTATTTTGCAAACAAAATGGCGACTCTTCTGGGGACGACTTTCTCCTCCGACGAGAAAGTGACAACTCAATGTGACATTGCGTCGATCGGCAAGACGCAGAAGACTCTGATTGTTCAAGTCAACCAGACAGCCTATGAGAATATGATCAACACCAAGAGCAACAAGCGCGCAGTGGCTATTGCCAAGAACAGGGCTGTGTGGACTCCTAAATCCCCCACAATCGCTGTTGCCCAGGCGTAACTTGAGTGCTCAATGACCAAGGTGAAATCCGCCTCAGTGGCTCCAGTATAGCTTGTTTCTGTTGCAAAGGCACAATCTGCTCCCTCTACTGCCCATGCACAGTCTACCAAAGTTGCTGCCAAGGCGCTACCAGTAGTCCGTAGGACTATGGTGCAACCCAAGCAATCTGCTACTCCGGCGCAACTTAAGGGAACTAGTCTTTTGGATATACCCTCTTCTGATTCTCAAGTTCTGAACTTAGAGAATTCATGTCCTAGTGCTAACACTAGAAAGAACAAAGGAAAAAGTCCTATGGCATTTTCTCAATTGGTGCAATCTATGCCTAAAATGATCACACAGCAGAACAAAAGGAAACGCTTCTTAGCTAACCCTGTTCAAAATAAAGGAAAGCACCCTTTGGTCTTTCCTCAAACTTCCCTGGTTTATAACTCAGAGGAAGATGTATCAGATTCTATTCCTGTAAACAGAGGTCCTCGGATCTCTAATACTAGAAAGAATACTGATCACAGAGGTATCTTGCCTACTCCTATGGGGTCTGGCCAAGATCTTCCTACCTTGCAAATTTCAAGATCCAAACAAGAAAAATTGAAGGTATCACAAACAGAGACACCAGGAGCAGAATTTTCAGATTTACGCGCTTATCTCAATAGGCGTCAACCAATATCAGCTTTGGCAAAACGTAAGAACCCTATGCCAAAGGCCAATCTGTATCAAAAGCCAAAGTTTGAAAAGAAAGGCCCTTCTACCTATGCTAATAAGTTGAGTACATCTTTGTACACTCAAGGAACCAAACACCTGAAGAATAGAAGACATGTTTCTGTCATGACCCGCACCCGCTATAAGGGCACGTGTACGTGACAACGCCCAGCCCTCACCGGAAAAATGGCGTAGAACGCTGTAGGTTTTCTACTCAAACAACAGTTTATATATATATTAAAAACCTGTCGAGAATATGGTCAACTCCGAACGGAGGACAAGTAATGAATATATATGAGTGCTCAATCACAACTCTAAGATGATAAAGTAAAGACTGAAAGATAAAGACAACAAGACTATAAAATATAACCTGTCAAGTCCAAACACAAATAATATACAAGTCCAGTCTCTAATACAATCCAAATGTAATACAGTCTCAAAAGTAACTGGAGACAAGGTCCAGTACAAAAGACCTACTCTAACTAAGCAATAGGTAAAGTCTCGTCAGGCGGAGCTAAGCCCTGCAGGACCAAGTCTAATCCCACTACGTCATCCGGACCGTAGTAGGTACTGCAATCCCCTTCATCAGCATCTGTAATATTTTGTCAACATATCTAGTCAGGATGGAACGAGTACATATATCTCATAACAGATCTCAAGATAGAATAAAAGCTACAAGACTGTAAATAGAGCATATACAATGAAATCATGGAGTGTACATAAATATATCATGGCATGGTAAGCTGTAGAGCTAGAGCTAGAACAAGAAAGTAGAACTGAATCATGGCATGTACACAAATCAAGGTAAGCCATATGTCCAATGTGTGTGAGTAGTAGTTTCAACTTGTGATCGGCTTGGGTACATGTCAAGAACTGGCCTGGCAAGTCATATGTGCGGTATATGACTCACACTGTTCGGGAATGCGGGATGGATCTGATCACAGGCATACGCTACTACTCCCCCTATCCCAACTGGTAGAATGGATTCAAACAGGATACGTCACTGCACGGGATTCTAATGAGATGGTAGCGAACCTTCTCTAGAATCAGTGACCATATATTGAGCAAGAGCTACAAGGGAGCTTGCACAATACATCCCAACCTAAGAAGGAGAAAACATCTCTCGTCGGGATCCAAGAATACCAATCCTTGAGAACCATGTGTCAGGAATAAGTATATCTACACTAAGTAAATGAATCATAACAGTTATCATAAATTGGGAATAAGTATCAGAGAATGTACTCGCCTGTAAAATGATAAAATATGTCAACCGGATCCACTGCAGTGTCTCGAGGACCTATAGAGAACAAGACGTATCAATACTATGTTTAGGAAGTAAAGTTAAATCAAATTAAATCCTATCAAGTCATTCTAAGTCAAGACAAGTCTAGTTGGGTCAATCTTGGTCATGGAAGAACATTGAAAGTCAATCCGAATCAAACCAGGTCGAAAGTTGACTTACAGTTGACTTTTGGTCAACGGGTCAACTCTGGTCAACTCTAGGTCAACTCTAGGTCAACCCTAGGTCACTGGTGACTAACAGTTGACTTTTGGTCAACTGTCCAAGTTTAATGGAATTTGGGACTAAATTGGATAAAGTGTTGACCCATAGTTGACTTTTGGTCTAAAAAGTCAACCGTGGTCAACCGAGATCAAGACTAGGTCTAGGCGGCTATTTCTAATCATTACCAACCTCTACAACACATATCCAAGTCCATCTTGGACTTCGAAACCCGAATCTTGGCCGTAGGCCAATATCCTATTTTATCCTTTAAAAAGGTAAAATTCTAACTTAGGCAATTACCCAGTTAGCCTACCTACGCTTGGTATTTCGACCCGAGCTCCCTAGGGTAGTAAGATACTAGCCTATACATATATTACCTAACAAGATACCTAGGTAAAGTGGACGTCTAGTCCATCTTACGGCCCATTGGCGATATCTTTAATATTTCAAGATACTTAATGGTACGGCACGATACCGGCGCCCTACGACCCCGATTTCAACTCGGGAGCCTACCCGCAAAATATAATTCACGTATTCTAGGTCTCCTCCAAGTTTCATCGCGTTTCGACACTCGAAGCTCGATTTCACCCTCTAACTCAATCCCTCTAAATTCTATTCTAACTTCTTCTAATTCCCTTCTTCTCTTTCTTACTCTAATTCCTTATCCTTCTCATTCCTTTCCTACTTCCTAATTCTAATTCTTCTAATCTTCCTCTTCTCATTCTCTCTCTCTCTCTCTCTCTCTCTCTCTCTCTCTCTCTATATATATATATATATATATATATATATATATATATATATATATATATATATATATATATATATATATATATATATATATATATATATATATATATTTTATATATATATATATATATATATATATTTTTTTTTTTTTTTTTTTATAAAATATATATAAATATATATATATATATATATATATATATATATATATAAAATATATATATATATATATATATATATATATATATATATATATATATACTTTTCAATATATATACATATATATATATAGATATAGGGGTATTTTAAAGGGTTTAGGAGCTAAGGGGGGTTTCCTGCTACAGCTACTGCTGTAGCTGCTGTTACTGCTACTGCTTGCTGCTGCTCCTGCTGAGCATGCTGCTGCTGCTGCCTTCATCTGCTGCTGCAGCTGAGACTGCCACTGTTGCTGCTGCATTCTTATTCTCTTCATCTCTTCTATTTCCTCTCTACTTCTCCTCCTATATATATATATATATATACACAAAAAAAAAAAAAAAATATATATATATATATATATATATATATATATATATATATATATATATATATTTTTTTTTTTTTTTTTTTTTTTTTTTTTTTTTGTGTGTGTATATATATATATATATATATATATATATATATATATATATATATATATATATATATATATATATATATACACAAACACACACACATCTATATATATACATACACACACACATATCCATATCCATATAAATATATACACATACACATATCCATATCCATATAAATACATACACATACACATATCTATATATATATATCTAAATTCGTACACACACACATATCCTCACTCAAACACTCTCTCACACAAACACAAACACACACTCTCACCACCACTCTCACACCACTCTCTCACAAACACACACACCATCACCACTCTCTACACACACTCACACAAATACATATGTATAATACATACACATATATATATAAACATATATATATATATACCACTTTAAATAGAAAACCCCTAATTAAATCCCTAACCTAGATTTTTAGGAAACTTATGAAATCTATGGGCAAATGGTGGAGAATGAGCTCCTCTCCATTTATTGTGAAGACAAAAATGAAATAGAGAATTAAATGAGGGGATTAAATGCATACCTAAATGGAAAATCCTTGGAGGAAGAAAAGGCTTGGAAGAAAGAAAGAATTTTTGAGAGAGAGAGAGAGAGAGAGTTTACTTTGTGGAGAAGCAAGGGGGTGCTCCTACTTGGCCGGCCATGGGGGGTGGAGGGTTATTGCGTTTTGGGTGGAGACCCATTAGCCTCCAACCCATTAGACTTAGGTTGGGTTGATTCGGGTTTGGTTCGTTTCGTTTCGGTTTAATTCTAAATACTTATTAAGCCTCTAAAATGACTAATTAAGCCATGGAAATAGGGTTTATGGTTTCTAGCCTAATTAGGATGGCATGTGGGCCAAACCCAGCTAGTATATGGGTTCCACTAGTGTCCAGGCTACCCGGGTCTCCAACTTAAGTCCAAATTGGATAAAATTCAAACCAACTCAAACAAATCCCTAAAAATCATATAAAATCAAATAAAATTCCTAAAAAAATTATAAAACTTGAAAATGATAAAAATACCCCTAATTCAAAAACTGGGGGTGACAAATCTACCCTCCTTAAAAAAAATTTCGTCCTCGAAATTGAATGAGAACTAACACAGCAATCATGAATAGAACAGGGGAAGAAAAAAAAGAATTTTACCTCAAGGGTCGAAGAGATCTGGGAATCGCTCCCGCATGTCGTCCTCCCTCTCCCAGGTGGACTCACCTGGAGAGTGGTGTCTCCATGCAACGCGAACCAAGGGAATGACCTGGTTCCGCAGCACCTTCTCTCTTCGGTCCAAGATCTCAACCGGCTTCTCTGGATAGCTGAGTGTCGGTCCCACCTCGATCTCGGAGTGGTCTAAGACGTAACTGGGATCTGCCACATACCGTCTCAGCTGTGACACGTGGAACACACTGTGCACTTCCTCTAGTACGGGCGGTAACTCCAGTCGGTAAGCCACTGTACCGACCCTGCCCAAGATACGGAATGGTCCGATGTATCGTGGACTAAGCTTCCCGCCGCCACCAAAACGAATCGTGCCACGCGTCGGAGAAATCCGCAGAAAGACAAGATCATCAACCTAGAATAAAACACAAGACTTAGAGCTTGATCTAAAACAATCACAATCAGACTCAAATACTAGAAAAATCTAAATTATACCTCAACTCCAATGGCCTCCGGTGACTATCGGCCCAATGTCGTTGCCTATCCTGCGCCACCCGAAGTCTATCTCTGATAACCCTGACCTTCTCCGCAGCATCTACTACCATCTCAGGGCCAAGCAAAACCCTCTTGCCGACATCATCCCAAGACAAGGGAGTACGGCACCTCCGTCCATATAGAGCCTCGAAAGGTAACATCTCTATACTGGCTTGGTAGCTGTTGATGTAAGCAAACTCTACCAAGTGAAGGTGGTCCTCCCAAGATCTCCCGAAGTCAAAGACACAGGTATGCAGCATATCCTCGAGGGTCTGAATCATCCTCTCCGACTGCCCGTCTGTCTGGGGGTGGTATGCGGTACTGAACTTGAGCGATGTGCCCAAGCTAAGCTGCAAACTCCTCCAGAAGTGAGAAGTGAATCGGCTGTCCCGATCCGAGACTATACTCACTGGAACCCCGTGCAATCGGACTATCTGCCGCACGTACATCTCGGCCAACCTCTCCGTAGACAAACCCACTTTGAAAGGCAAAAAGTGGGCCGATTTGGTCAATCGATCAACAATGACCCAAATTGCATCCTTCCCTCCTGGAGAGCGCGGAAGCCCAGATACAAAGTCCATAGTGATATGCTCCCACTTTCACTCAGGAATGGGTAGTGGCTGGAGCAATCCATCGGGTCTCTACCTCCCGACCTTCACCTGCTGGCACACCAAGCATCTTGAAACGAACTGAGCCACCTCACGTTTCATGCCATACCACCAAACATGCTGTCTCAAGTCTCTATACATCTTGTTGGCTCCTGAATGCATAGAGTACTGAGAACGGTGCGCCTCCTGAAGAACCTCCTTCCGAAGTCCTCCGCTCGGCACGCACAATCTGGTACCATGCCTCAACGACCCATCCCCTGCTATAGAGAAGTCATCCAATAGTCCTGCCCGGACCTGCTCCTTGATGACTCTCAGAGCCTCATCCTCAAACTGAGCTGCCCTGACTCTGTCCATCAGCTCTGACTGCACCTGGAGACCCCATATCTGCGCCTCGAACCCTGGAACTATCACCTCTATGCCCAAGCTCTCCAGATCTGCCAGAAGGTGACGATCCATCGTCAAACACATGGCCACGGGATACCTGCTCAAAGCATCCGTGACCACGTTGGCCTTCCCCAGATAGTACTGTAAGGATATATCAAAATCTTTCATCATCTCTAACCATCGCCTCTGCCTCATATTCAGCTCCTTCTGGGTAAACATGTACTTCAAGCTCTTGTGATCTGTATAGATCTCAACTCGCTCTCCGTACAGATAGTGTTTCCACATCTTCAAAGCAAAGATGACCGCTGTCAGCTCCAGATCGTGGGTAGGGTAATTCCTTTCATGAGGACGTAACTGCCTAGATGCATAGGCAATCACCTTCCCGTGCTGCTGAAGCACACAACCCAAACCCCGTCCTGAAGCATCACTGTAGATCGTATAACCACCAGATCCAGATGGCAGCGTCAAGATAGGAGCTGTAGTCAACCTCACCTTCAGCTCCTCGAAGGCGGCCTGGCACTCCTCGGACCAAACAAACTCCTCGTCCTTCCTGGTAAGGCGGGTCATCGGCTGGGCAATCCTGGAAAAGTCCTGCACGAACCTCCGGTAGTAACCTGCCAGACCCAGAAAACTCCGAGCCTCTGCTACTGAGCTCGGCGTAGACCAGGACTCCACTGCAAAAATCTTCTTCGGATCCACTAAAATCCCCTCGCCAGAGACAACATGGCCTAGGAACTCCACGCGATCCAAGAAGAACTCGTACTTGGACAGCTTCCCATACAGCTGCTCCCTCCTGAGAGTGTCCAACATAATCCTCAGGTGCTCCTCGTGCTCCTCTGGTGTCTTCGAATAGATGAGAATGTCATCAATGAAGACCACCATGAACTTGTCAAGGTACTGATGAAATACCTTGTTCATCAAGTTCATGAATACCGCCGGGGCGTTGGTCAACCCAAACAGCATGACGGTATACTCATACTGGCCATAGCGAGTCCGAAATGTAGTCTTCGGAATGTCATCCCGCTTCACCTTCAGCTGATGGTACCCGGTACGCAAGTCGATCTTCGAGAACTGTCACGACCCGCTACCCAAATTGTTGGGCCAGGCCGAGGCATGCCCAGCCTACGCTGAAATAAAACGTAGTAAGCTGTTCTAAAGACAACAGGATAAGACTAAATGTGCTAACAGTTCTATAAGTGAAGAAGAACCATAAATGCTCCAAACACAAAAGTCGTCGTATATAATAAGATGTCCAAGTACAAGTAAACTGAAATGTAAAACTGGATACATGTCCAGTTACAAAATGATATAGCCTAATACATGTCTCAAAAGTCTAAGTAAGCAAAAGACATCTAGGCGAGGTTTCCCGCAGGAACATCCTCGTAAAGCAGAGCCGGGTCCTCGGCAGTAACACCATAGTAAGAGTTGCAGAGTAACTCCTCCTCAGTAAGGACACCTACAACGTTATCCTGTCATGACGGGAGCAAGTACTAAATCTAGCAAACTAGCATATGAAACATGGAAATGAACATGAGAATGAGCATGTGAGGAATAACTGGAAAGCATGGTATCACAGAGTCTATCATGGCAAGGACACATATGTCATAGAGACAGATGCATATGTAATGTTTAAAACTGTAGTAGGTACGTGTTCGGGCAATAGATGTACAATGTGCTAGGGGCACATAATAAAATGTACTTCCGTACAAGTGAAACGGCGACAGATGTACATACGTACAAATCCGCGTTGAGATAAAGCCTACGACAAGGTATGCATATAAAATACGACCTTGCTCGGTACATACGTACGGGAGAAGGGGGCATAATCACGTACACTACTAACAGTTTCCCCATAACCTATATTCTAATCATGTGAGAGATACATCAAGACTGTTCTAAGCATGGTAGTAATAGAAAGTACAACATGTGACGTTTTAACTTGCTACCCCAAGGATCAGCATTTAACATGGTGGGTTTTGCAGTTCATTTATGTAACAACATGTAAAGTTCGTAGAAAGTACTTGCCTCTAGCAAAGCAAAACAAAACAAGCTACGATAACGATGCTATGGATGTCCAGTAACTCGTCACTGTAAAAGTAAATACAACAACTTAGTTTTACACTAAGCTAAAACACTAGGACACTATTCTGGTAAAACACGACTTGTGATTGGGCACCTAGCCAAAATGATGACTTGGACTAGGAGACCAATGTAGGGGTGACACACTATGTTAACTAACATTCCAGGGTCTTTACACTAGTGAGGGATGGGGTTTAATACGGCTAAAACTCAAAAATAGCACAAAAGCTACAAGTCGTAATTAATCAATAAATAAATCAAAAGACTATTGTGTTCTAACAATCTTTAAAGTAGACAAAAAGTCTAGTTTTTCTTAAAGTAAAGTACTAAGGTGATCCTTGTTAATCATAGAAATTTATTATAATTTTTCTGGAATTTATTATCCAGTACAAATATTTTATAAAAATCAGTTTTCCTAAGTATACAGAAAGTGAGTTTTGGTTTCATATGCCAAACTAGTGGCAAAATAGTAAATTAATTACTACAAAAATTATACTAAATTAGCCAACTTAACAAAGTATCTAAAAACTATTTTTCCATAATTTTAGCAATACTTTAAGTATTTTTAGAAAACCAAAAACAGCAATGTACATAATAATTAATTATCTGCGTATTTTGCCCATGTATATAATTTGAACCAAAGTTCAAATACAGGACCCAAGGCCATGAATCAAGTCCAATATGACTTGAACAGGTCTTGAATGTGTGAAAACACATTTGAGCCCAAATACCCATGCTAGGCTTGGACATCAAATGGTTGCAGTAATTTAAATACAATAAAATATAAGTTGGTAATAGCCAAAATAAATATTATTATTTTAATAAGGTAAAGTTTTACATAGTGAAAAATCTAAATATATGTGTTAAAAGTATATATATATTTTGTAAGGAAAATACTTAATTTATAAAGTATATATATATATAATAATATATATACATACACAAGAAAATATATATATACATATACATATGTGTACATATATATATATATATAAACACTAACATATATACATATAATTTACTAACCATAAAATATATACATATATACATACATACTGTTTAAAACAGTATATATATACCTATATACTAATATATACATATATATATATATATATACATATATATATATATATAAAAACAGTAAAAGAAAAAGAAAAGAAAAAGAAAAAGAAAAAGAAACTGAAACAGGGGGCTCGAACCCTGTCCAGAGAAGCGCGGGGGGGGGGGGGGTTTTAATTGTTCGGGCTGGCCAGTGGGTCAGCCCGCTAAGTCTGTTAGGGTTAGGTTTTAGTTAAAATTATTTAGTACAGAAATTAAATGGGTTTTTACCCGTTAAGCAAAGCCCAACCCGTTAATCTATTTCACAGTTCGTCTCGTGTCCATACAGTCCAGGACACGAGAAGTTGGAATCTGACACAGAGTCGACGTGTCCGTGCCCAGCACGACACGTACGACTCGGCTAACGCGTGTCCAGCATCACAGTTGAGTCCCCCGTGTCTAGGCGAGTCTCGTGTCTCAGTTTGAGACACGTACGACACAGAGGAAAGAATGTTACCCACGTGTCCGGCGGAGAAGAAGGGTTTCGAGAGGGCAAACGGGCGGAGGAGACGTCGGCGTCGTGGCGCTTGGGCGGCGCTGCGTCCAGCACGTCAGGGCGAACCGATTGGTGGTGGTAGTTCACGGCGAGGTCGTCGGGATGGGGAGAACGGGGTTCGTCGGAGCTAGGGTTCCGGCGAGGGTGATTGGGGAAGAAGAGGGTCAGGACGGGGTCGTGGTGGTCGGGGGAAGTGGTAGCTAGGTCGGGGGAGACGAGGGGAGTTTAAATAGGGTCTTAGGTCGGTCGGGGGACAGCCGAATTCGGCGGGGGCAGCGTAGGTCGGTCGTCGGGGCAGCGTCGAGTCAGGGGAGAGAGAGTGTGACGGGGGGGTTTGGTAAATTACACTAGGGCCCCTAGAAACTTAGGATTTACAAATAGGTCCAAATCAGTAGTAAATGCAAATAATAATTTGCATAAAAGAATTAAAACAAATTCTAAATTGCAGACTGCTATAATAACAATTCAGTTAATTGTATATTGATATTAAAACAATTCTAAAAATTGCAAAATGATATTAAAACATTTGAATAAATTACAAATTGATATTTTTAATATATAAAACTCATTTAAAATTATTTAAAAATTCTAGAAAAATTCCTAAAAATCCTAATAAATATTTTAAGGCTATAAATGACATTAAAAAATTAATTTGCACTAATTAAAATGAATTTGAAAAATCAGGGGCTTACAAGAACACCCTCGCCCCGCTCAACTGGTCGAACAAGTCATCAATCCTTGGCAAAGGATGCTTGTTCTTGATGGTAAGGTTGTTGAGAGCCCTGTAATCAATGCACAGACATACCGTACCATCCTTCTTGGGGACGAAAAGAACTGACGTGCCCCAAGGTGAAGAACTAGATCGAATAAAGCCCTTGTCCTCCAGCTCGTCGACATGTCTCTTCAGCTCCGCTAACTCACTGTTGTTGATTCTATAGACGTGCTGGGAGATAGGCTCAGCGCCCGGCACTAGATCTATAAAAAACTCAACATCACGATCTGGCGGCATCCCGGGCAGCTCCTCGGAAAAGACATCCAAGAACTCAGCAATAAGTGGATGTAGCAACACCGGCCCCGCCAACAATGCTCCGCAGAATCCATCTCCCTGCTTCACTGCACCCTTGGTGAACTCATACTCCGGCTCTTCCGGCGGCCTAAACAGAATCCTGCCCCCTCTGCAGTTGATGCTAGCGTGGTGCATGCTCAACCAGTCCATACCGAGTACCACATCGTAACTCGGAAGTGGCATTATGAGCAAACACGCACTCAGCTCCCGGCCTCTCAAAGAAACTCTCCGTCCCTTGCAAACATTATTAACTAGGATGATGCCATTCCCAGTCATAATCATGCAAGTCCTACCAAGATACTTAGCAATAATATTGTGCCTAAGAGCAAAAGAAACAGACACAAAAACTGTGCATAGCACCAGAATCAAATAAGGCCAAAGCTGGAAAAGAATCGAGCAGAATAGAACCTGCGACAACATTCGCAATAGGCTCCATCTCCTCGGCTGCAAGAGTAAAGGCTCTATCCTGACCTTCCTTCTGCTGGCGGTGCTGAACAAACTGCTGCTGCTGGGTCGGAAGTGGACCCCTCTGCTGAACTACCGACACACTAGCTGGTGCCCTCTGAACAGGTGCCCTCTGAGCTGCTCCAGTAACACGGGGGTTCTTGGGGCACTCCCACATCTGATGCCCAGCGGCACCACAAAAGAGACACAGCCCCAGCCTTCTCCTGCAGAACTCAAAGAGGTGATCGGACTTCTTGCAGAAGTGGCACGGTGGATCGTCCTGTCCCGGACGCTACTGAACCCTCTGGACAGATGCTCTGGCCTGCCCCTGCTGCTGATGATGCTGGAACGACTGATGCTGATGCTGTGGGCACTTAGCAGCCCCCGCGGTGCTACTGGCCCCTGAAAACAAATCACGATCCCTCTTCGGCTTCAAGCCCCACTCCCTCTCCACCTTTCGAGCCTCCGCATAAACCTTTGCATATGTCGCATAGAAGGAAGGGATCAGGATCTTGATATCCCATGTCAATCCCTCTTGGAAGCGCTCTGCTCGGATCACCGGGTCGCTCACCATGTACTCGGCGTATCGGCTCAGCCGGTCGAACTCCGCCGCATACTCCTCCACAGTCATACCGCCCTGCTGCAGGTTCTGGAACTGCCGTACTAGGCCGATCTTATCTGTAGGGGAAAAGAACTTCTCTCTGAACATGGCCCAAAACTCAGCCCAAGTGTGGCCCTCTCCTGCAAGAGTCGGCTCGTTCCGGAACCATATCCGGGCAACATCTAACAACTGCAAGCCAACCGCCTCGACCTTCAGGTCGTCTGCCAGGCAGGAGGCCCTCATCTGGCGCTCGATATCCTCGAGCCAGTCATCAGCATAAATAATGCCCTCGGTCCCCTTGAAATCCCTCGGACCTAACTTCTTGAAAGCCTGGATATTTCCGATCTTTTGCTGCTGCTGCTGTACCTCCCTCTGTGGAGCCCCACGCTCCACTGCCGCCATAGCCAACCTGTGTGCATCCTCCATGCCCTGGCGCATGGTCTCTGTCTGCCTCAACTGTGCCTCGTGCTGGGCCCGCTGGGACTCCAGCACCTGCTGAAAGAACGCGAGCATCTGCCCCATGTCTGTGGGCAGAGAAGGCAACGGAGGAATAGCTCCCACCATCACAGGAGGAGTCCCCTGCTGAGGAGGAAGAATGCCCCCGACAGCTCCCGTCATAGCCCCCGACACTGCGGGAAGTGCACCCGCAATGGCCCCAGGGACGGTCATCGAGAGCGCTGGAGGAGTACCCCTGAGGGCCCCAACAGAAGTCCCATCTGCAGGAGAAGTGACCGGAGCCTGTCCGCCAGAGGTAGCAGACCTCTCCGCCTCCCCGTGCTCCTCACCAGGAGAATGAGTCATAACCATCCTGGAGATAAATTGAAAAGAAGATATCAATATAACACATGAAGGGCAATATCAAAGGAGCACAGCTAGAATGCAGTAAATCAATATCAAAGACGGTAAGCAAGATAAGCAAGGAAAGATTCTACTGTGATTGAGTACTCTTAGCCTACAACCTCTTATGTGTAATACAGGCTCGTAGTCAACACTCTAAGACGAGTGCCGCTACGACATCGCACTAATTGCGACTTCAGGACCTGCGTGGGCCACCACAAAAATGTGTCATGACCCGCACCCGCTATAAGGGCACGTGTACGTGACAACGCCCAGCCCTCACCAGAAAAATGGCATGGAACGCTGTAGGTTTTCTACTCTAACAACAGTTTATATATATATCAAAAACCTGTCGAGAATATGGTCAACTCCGAACGGAGGACAAGCAATGAATATATATGAGTGCTCAATCACAACTCTAAGATGATAAAGTAAAGACTGAAAGATAAAGACAACAAGACGATAAAATATAACCTGTCAAGTCCAAACACAAATAATATACAAGTCCAGTCTCTAATATAATCCAAATGTAATACAGTCTCAAAAGTAACTGGAGACAAGGTCCAGTACAAAAGACCTACTCTAACTAAGCAATAGGTAAAGTCTCGTCAGGCGGAGCTAAGCCCTGCGGGACCAAATCTAATCCCACTACGTCATCCGGACCGTAGTAGGTACTGCAATCCCCTCATCAGCATCTGTAATATTTTATCAACATATCCAGTCAGGATGGAACGACTACATATATCTCATAACAGATCTCAAGATAGAATAAAAGCTATAAGACTGTAAATAGAGCATATACAATGAAATCGTGGAGTGTACATAAATGTATCATGGCATGGTAAGCTGTAGAGCTAGAGCTAGAACAAGAAAGTAGAACTGAATCATGGTATGTACACAAATCAAGGTAAGCCATATGTCCAATGTGTGTGAGTAGTAGTTTCAACTTGTGATCGGCTTGGGTACCTGTCAAGAACTGGCCTGGCAAGTCATATGTGCGCTATATGACTCACACTGTTCGGGAATGCGGGATGGATCTGATCACAGGCATACGCCACTACTCCCCCTACCCCAACTGGTAGAATGGATCCAAACAGGACACGTCACTGTACGGGATTCTAATGAAATGGTAGCGAACCTTCTCTAGAATCAGTGACCATATATTGAGCAAGAGCTACAAGGGAGCTTGCACAATACATCCCAATCTAAGAAGGAGAAAATATCTCTCGTCGGGATCCAAGAATACCAATCCATGAGAACCATGTGTCAGGAATAAGTATATCTACACTAAGTACATGAATCATAACAGTTATCTTAAATTAGGAATAAGTATCAGAGAATGTACTCGCCTGAAAGATGATAAAATATGTCAACCGGATCCACTGCAGTGTCTCGAGGACCTATAGAGAACAAGACATATCAATACTATGTTTAGGAAGTAAAGTTAAATCAAATTAAATCCTATCAAGTCATTCTATGTCAAGATAAGTCTAGTTGGGTCAATCCTGGTCATAGGAGGACATTGGAAGTCAATCCGAATCAAACTAGGTCGAAAGTTGACTTACAGTTGACTTTTGGTCAACAGGTCAACTCTGGTTAACTCTAGGTCAACTCTAGGTCAACCCTAGGTCACTGGTGACTAACAGTTGACTTTTGGTCAATTGTCCAAGTTTAATGGAATTTGGGACTAAATTGGGTAATGTGTTGACCCATAGTTGACTTTTGGTCTAAAAAGTCAACTGTGGTCAACCGAGGTCAAGACTAGGTCTAGACGGCTATTTCTAATCATTACCAACCTCTACAATCCATATCCAAGTCCATCTTGGACTTCGAAACCCGAATCTTGGCCGTAGGCCAATATCCTATTTTACCCTTTAAAAAGGTAAAATTCTAACTTAGGCAATTACCCAGTTAGACTACCTACGCTTGGTATTTCGACCCGAGCTCCCTAGGGTAGTAAGATATTAGCCTATACATATATTACCTACCAAGATACCTAGATAAAGTGGACGTCTAGTCCATCTTACGGCCCATTGGCGATATCTTGAATATTTCAAGATACGCAATGGTACGGCGCGATACCGGCGCCCTACGACCCCGATTTCAACTCGGGAGCCTACCCGCAAAATCTAATTCACGTATTCTAGGTCTCCCCCAAGTTTCATCGCGTTCCGACACTCGAAGCTCGATTTCACCCTCTAACTCAATCCCTCTAAATTCTATTCTAACTTCTTTTAATTCCCTTCTTCTCTTTCTTACTCTAATTCCTTATCCTTTTCATTCCTTTCCTACTTCCTAATTCTAATTCTTCTAATCTTCCGCTTCTCATTCTCTCTATATATATATATCCATCTATATATATATACTTCTCTATATATATACATATATATAGATATAGGGGGGTTTTAAAGGGTTTAGGAGCTAAGGGGGGTTTCCTGCTACTGCTACTGCTGTAGCTGCTGCTACTGCTTGCTGCTGAGCATGCTGCTGCTGCTGCCTTCAGCTGCTGCTGCAGCTGAGACTTGCCACTGCTGCTGCTGCATTCTTATTCTCTTCATCTCTTCTATTTCCTCTCTACTTCTCCTCCTATTCTTCTCTCTCTCTCTCTCTCTCTCTCTCTCTCTCTCTCTCTCTATATATATATATATATATATATATATATATATATATATATATATATATATATATTTATATTTATATTTATATATATATATACACAAACACACACACACACACACACACACACACATCTATATATATATATACATACACACACACATATCCATATCCATATAAATACATACACATACACATATCCATATCCATATAAATACATACAAATACACATATCTATATATATATCTAAATTCATACACACACACATATCCTTACTCAAACACTCTCTCACACAAACACAAACACACACTCTCACCACCACTCTCACACCACTCTCTCACAAACACACACACCATCACCACTCTCTACACACACTCACACAAATACATATGTATAATACATACACACATATATATATATAAACATATATATATACCACTTTAAATAGAAAACCCCTAATTAAATCCCTAACCTAGATTTTTAGGAAACTTATGAAATCTATGGGCAAATGGTGGAGAATGAGCTCCTCTCCATTTATTGTGAAGACAAAAATGAAATAGAGAATTAAATGAGGGGAATAAATGCATACCTAAATGGAAAATCCTTGGAGAAAGAAAAGGCTTGGAAGAAAGAAAGAATTTTTGAGAGAGAGAGAGAGAGTTTACTTTGTGGAGAAGCAAGGGGGTGCTCCTACTTGGCCGGCCATGTGGGGGGGTTATTGGGTTTTGGGTGGAGACCCATTATCCTCCAACCCATTAGACTTAGGTTGGGTTGATTCGGGTTTGGTTCGGTTCGTTTCGGTTTAATTCTAAATACTTATTAAGCCTCTAAAATGACTAATTAAGCCATGGAAATAGGGTTTATGGTTTCTAGCCTAATTAGGATGGCATGTGGGCCAAACCCAGCTAATATGTGGGTCCCACTAGTGTCCAGGCTACCCGGGTCTCCAACTTAAGTCCAAATTGTATAAAATTCAAACCAACTCAAACAAATCCCTAAAAATTATATAAAATCAAATAAAATTCCTAAAAAATTATAAAACTTGAAAATGATAAAAATACCCCTAATTCGAAAACTGAGGGTGACAGTTCCTAACATCATTAAGGAATATGTTCCTCCGACTTCTTCTCGTCCTGTGGTTGTAACTGATCTCCGGCAACGTCTTACACAAAGACGGAAAACTACGGGAATGCTTCCCTCACCTCCAAATCGCGCTTCAAATCGCCATTGCCTATATGAAGTTGTCATCAACTGTTGTTGCCAATCGGCTCGACGATCTGTCTTCGATCGTCTGAACTATGCTTCAACTCCTGAGCATATAATAGAAGACGAAGATGAACTATTATATGCTTTTGTTAACATGACTTCTCAAGGCACTGGGGGTGGGAAACGTCCATGACGTAATGCATCCCGTAATCCTAGTCAACAATACTTAGACCGGATCCATGCATCCAGTGAAGGTGTCTTTCAATACACAAGATCAAGAAATCGACATTTGATCCAAGGTGTCTTTAATCAAGAAGATCTCCCTATCACCCATATGGGAGAGGACTCTCTTTCAGAGTTTGATACAGATAGTAAAAGTTCTGAACAAACTATCTCGTCAATAGCTGCAAGAGAAGTTCGGCATATACCATTACAGAAGATCAAGATGCCTCTACATCAACCAGCCAAGAGCAACGAATTGTTGCATTAGAAGACAAATTGAAAAGCATGGCAGAAATGGTTGCAAGCATGCACACCATAATGGTAGCTCAACATACAGTGCCTCCGATTGTAAACCCTATTACAAATTCGGAGCTTATAGCATCTTCTGTACCTGTAAGTCTGGGGGTACCGGCCCCTCGGGTCGCTTCTGTGCCAACTCAAGCTGATCCAAGTCAGTCTGGTGCTGGGGGTGGTAATTACCATGCTGTTCCTCCTCCTAATACTCCTAACCAGCCCACCAATTCTCAAACATCAGGGAATGCAAATGAGACTGTGAAACTCCTGTGTGCTCAGTTTGAGGCCTTCAAGTAGAAGGATGGCCTACAAAGATTGGGTATAAAGCAACCATATCCTACAGAGTGGAAGGAAGTTCCATTTCCTCCTAAGTATAAACTCCCAACCATTATGCTGTTTGATGGTAGCACTTCTCCAAGTCAGTACATCAATCATTTTGAAGTGATGACTGATCAATTACAGCCAAATGATGCTCTCCTTACCAGAGTGTTTGTCAGTTATTTAGCCAGTGCAGCATATGACTGGTATCGTAGCTTACCTGATGGTTGTATCACTTCTTTTGTCGGTTTCAAACAAATGTTCTTGGAACGATTTTATGAGGGAGTCAACGACATGACAATGTCTGCCCTCATTAAAATTAAACAGAGGCACAATGAGTCCACAGAATTGAAAGATTCTGCCGAGAGGTACTCAAAATGCCTTTAGGTACTCCATCTGCTGTAACAATAGACACTTGTAAATCAAACTTGTTTCCTATTATCAGTATGTGGACGGGATCTACACAATTTCAGGATTGGCCTTCTTTCATTATTAATACAAAGGCGGCAGAAGTGAGTACCGAAAAGTTCAAGCAGTTAGGAGTCCAGATGACTCACCCTAACCAAGATGAACATTCTACACCTGGGGGTAGTAATCGCCAGAATAACCTCAAGAATAAAGAAACATTGGCCATCAATCTTAAAGGCAAAGAGTCTTTAGCTGTCAATGTTACTCAGACGGCATACACCCCATCAGCACCACTGCAAAAGTCAACTTGTCCAAAAGAAGAGTATTCTTTCAACGAAGATGATACGTTAAGCATCTTCGATTGCTTGATCAAATGCAATAAGCTTCAGCTTCCAGAGGCAAAGCGACCAGAAGAAGTTGATAAAACTGATCACCCTAAATACTGTGTTTATCACAGATTCATAGGGCATCCAACCAGAGCATGTTATATGCTCAAGGGCAAAATCCAAGAGTTGGTCAACTTTAGAGCAATTACTCTACAACAGGACGAGAAAACAGTGACTGCTAATGTAGTTTCTCTCCAATTTGGCAATTTTCCACCACAACTCGTACAGGATGGAGCTGTCCCCATTCCAAAGACTACTCTAGAAATTGTGAATATCCCGCCTCCTCAAAACGAAGGTCTTGTTCCAATGACAACTGACAAAGGAGAGATTATGTGGATTCATCCAGATCTGGTTGCAGAATTTGAAATGTCTTCCTCTTCTAAACAAAAGAAGCATTCCAAGTCTAAATCAAAGAACTGCAATATGGTATCCTGTGAACCATTAACAGAAGAAAAAATCCTAATGGGCACTAGATCTGGGAAACCTTATCTTCGGGAGTATTCCAAAAATCAAGAAAATCCTGCTCTATCCCCGGGTGCTCTTCCTCCATCATCTTCTCCTGCTAAAAATGTACCGTCTACATCTGAGCCAGTGGCCGAACCATCTCCTCCTAAACCAACATCAGCAGACAAGGGAAATCAACCTGTTCGCTTTGATAAAGCATTAAAAAAGTCATCATCTCTTGGAATTGAAAAGCCTTACAATTTTGACATATTGGCTCAATTGGCCAATACTCCAGCAAGATTGTCAATCTTTGAACTTTTACGTCTCTCAAAAGAAACTCGTGAGACGTTAAGTGAAGCTTTGATGCAGGCTGACACCTGCTTAACTCTTCTCAAGAAGCCTGAAAAGGAGCCAGTCAGCTGTGTACATTGTCATAGTGTATTTGAATTAATGCCCAATGTCACTTTTACACAAGATGACATGTGGATACCATGAAAGTCGACCGTATTCTGATTGATCCCGGGTCTGCACTTAGCATCATGCCAAAGTCCTTATTGGACGCTTTGATAATCCCAGTACATAATCTTTCTACAACTATTACTACCATCCTGGGATTCAATCAAGGAAGAAGTGAACCTTTAGGGAAGATACGCCTAAAACTTCAAATTGGCAATCTTCGTACAAAGGTAACTTTTTATGTTATTGACAATCATGGCTCATACAATGCTTTATTGGGAAGGTTATTCCTCCATGAACACAATATTGTACCCTCTACACTCCACCAATGCTTCAAATATGTGGATAGTAATGGAGAAGTCCAAAAAGAGGTTGTAGATCTGAATTCTTTCAAAGGAGTTGAAGCATATTGCAACGATTCTCGTATGTACAAAGAGGAATTCATGAAGGTGGTACTAGCAATGGACACAGATGAAGAACAGAAGAGTATACCTAATGATACTCTGGTGATTCCAGTCAAGGGACGTACCTCCTGTCCTCAGTCTTCCCAACCACTGACTATTTATCTACCTTCCCATGAAAAGCAACCTAAAGGTGATAGTCAGGAACAAAGGGAGCTCACCTCTTCTGAGCCGCTTGTAATCGATCTTCGTCGCAAGAAGCTCCCTCTTCCTTCTCGTTCTTCTTCTCCCCCTCTTGTCATCAATCTGACTAAGCCTACTAAGGTTAAAGTCCCTGTTGTAAATGATGGTATAAAGATCAATAAAGCATATCCTTTGCAGTATACTGATGTCTTTTACTATACTCAGTGTTATTTGGATATGCTAGATAACTTTAAGCCACTTACAATAGAAGTCGTTTCATCTCGACAAAATATGGTATCACTGGATTCAATACAAGAGTCGTACTTCTTAGTACCGTCTCGAAAGAAAGATAAAAAGCCTATATTCTTCAATAAGAGAGAAGAACCAAAAATCATGCTCTATAATGATGATAGAGATGATAAAAGAAGGCTACAATTACGACGCTATAGTCCACAATCTAAAGCCATCATCCGTAAAATGGGCTATGATTTTAGAACAGGTCTCAACAATGGTAAAGGAAGGCGAACCCCTCTTCGTATTGTTGTTCCAAAAGAAAAATCACAACAATACCACAGTAAAACAAAACGAGGACTAGGCTATATGTCACCACTTCCAACTCCAGAACCTTCTGAATCTGATGAAGAAGAACGTTCAAATTCTTCTGATTCTATCTCATGGGACTCTGATACTAGCATCGGTCATATTCATAAGGCGATAGTATCTTCTAATATGGTGTCTGCCGAATTCTCAGAAGATGACGAAAGTGACATTGAAGAAGCTACTGAAATGGATCATTGGGTACAAAGGATGGACAATCAGTGGGAACTTCATTTTGAACAACGAGAACCACCTACTGAAGATCAACTGGTCCAAGTTGATATTGGAAAGAAAGGTGTATCACAACCAATCTTCATCAGCAAGAATCTCTCAGAAGATGATAAACAAGAGTTACTTCACCTTATTCGTGAATACATTGACGTCTTCGCCTGGAGTTATGAAGACATGTCGGGATTAGATCCTCAAATTACAACTCACAAGCTTAACATCTTGCCGAATGTCAAACCGGTCAAACAACAACAACGGCATTTCAAGCCTAAAATGATGGATGCAATTGATGATGAAGTCAAAAAACTTATAGCTTGTGGCTTTATCAGAGAAGAACAACATCCTGACTAGGTGGCCAATTTCGTCCCTGTCCTGAAGAAGACCGGAAAGGTTCGAGTTTGCATAGACTTTCGGGATCTCAATGATGCTTGTCCCAAAGACGAATTCCCTCTCCCAATTATTGATGTTATGATTGACAATACCTGTGGATTCGAACGAATTTCTTTCATGGATGGGTTTTCTGGATATAATCAAATCCGGATGAATCCTGATGATGAAAAACATATTTCGTTTCGTACTCCTCGGGGTGTGTACTGTTATACGGTCATGCCGTTTGGCCTTAAGAACGCAGGTGCAACTTACCAGCGGACTATGAGCACTATCTTTCGAGATCATTTACGAAAGACTGTCGAATGCTATGTTGACGATATTGCTGTCAAAAGTCGTCTCAAAGAAGATCACATTCAAGATTTAAGAACTATCTTTAATCTAATGCGCCAGCATCAACTCAAGATGAACCCCACCAAGTCTTTCTTGGGTGTCTCTAGTGGTAAGTTTCTCAGCTTCGTCATTACCTCTAAGGGTATACACGTTGATCCCGAGAAGATCAAAGCCATTCAAGAGATGCGTCCTCCACGCAACCTAAAAGAGCTACGAGGATTCCAAGGTCGACTTGCGTACATCAGGCGGTTCATTTCGAATGTATCTAGACGTTGTAGACCATTTACTCACTTAATGAAGAAAGGTGTGTCTTTCGTTTGGACGGAAGAATGTCAACGAACATTTGATGATATAAAGTGATATTTAATGAGTCCACCGGTTCTTGAACCACCGATCTCAGGAATACCCTTCTTAATGTATGTCCGAGCAATGGATCATTCATTGGGAGCTTTGTTGGCTCAGAAGAACAAGGAAGGTCATGAACAAGCCATCTACTATCTCAGCCGAACAATGATTGGAGCTGAACATCGTTATAGTCCAGTGGAGAAGGAATGTTTAGCCTTAATGTTTGCTATTCAGAAGACAAGATATTACATCATAGGTCAAACTATCCATGTCATATCCCGGGTTAATCCTCTTCGAGTCTTAATGAAGAAGCCAAGCACACTCATTGCCACATGGGCTATATTACTAGAACAATATGATATGGTTTATGCTCCTCAAAAATCTGTGAAAGGCCAAGCACTTGCTGACTTCTTAGCAGCTTATCCCGTCTCTGAGACATCTAAACTCTATGATGAGATTTCGGATGAGACATTGGAATCAAATATGATCTCAGAAGAATTTCCTACTTGGAGGTTGTTCTTTGATGAACCTTCTAGAATTGGACCTGGAGGTACTCTCGTTGTTGGAGTAGGAATTGTTCTTGTTTCACCTGATGGATTAACTATTCAAAGGACCTATTCTTTAGACGAATCATGCTCCAACAATGTGGCAGAATACAATGCTTTGCTCATTGGACTTCAATTAGCCAAACAATTGAATATTGAATATCTCAAAGTATATGGTGACTCTAAGTTGATTGTTAATCAGGCTAGATGCATATATGAAGTCCGACATCAAGATTTGGTACCATACTATGAAGCAACAACCAGAATAGCTTCTTCATTCAAAGGATTCTTCATCGAACATGTACGTCGCACATACAATACAGAAGCTGATGCTTTAGCTAACTTAGCTTCAGTATTGGCAGTTCCAGTCAAGAGACAACAAATGGTGGTTATCTCTAATAGAGAATTATTTTGTGTTGGAAACAACCACAACATTGAATTCAACAACCTAACTGAAGTCAATGTCATTAGTGAGGACTGGAGGACACCTTTCATTGATTTTGCAGTACATGACATATTGCCAGAAGATCCTAAAGAAGCTACAAGTATCCGCCGTCGATCACTTCGATTCTATTATAATCATACTACTAAGACATTGTATCGAAGAACTTTTGATGGATTACTCTTGAGGTGTCTCGTTGGTGATAAAGCAAAGCAGATATTACCTGAAGCTCATGATGGTATTTGTGGAGCACATCAACCTGGTCCTAAACTATAGGATCGTATCCGACGTATGGGCTACTACTGGCCTTCTATGGTATCAAATGCTATTGATTATGCAAGGAAATGTCGTGCATGTCAAATTTATGTAGATTTCATTCACCAACCGCCGGAATTTCTTCATCCAATTGCAGCCTCATGGTATTTTGAAGCTTGGGGCATGGATATAATTGGCCCTATCAATCCTCCTTCATCTAAAGGGCATCGGTTCATCTTAGCTATAACCGATTATTTTTCCAAGTGGGCGGAAGCTATACCTTTGGCTGAAGTAAAAACTAGTAGTGTCATCAACTTCATTAAACATCATTCGGTGTCCCTCGCCGAATCATTCATGATAATGGACCGCAATTCATCAGTCAGAAGTTTCATAGGTTCTGTGATGATAACAGAATCAATAATGTTGCCTTAACAGCCTATAATCCTGCGGCTAACGGGTTGGCTGAAGCATTCAACAAGACCATTATCAAACTACTTAAAAAGTTTGTATCTATTAACAAACATAATTGGAGTGATAAATTTGGAGAATGTCTATGGGCATATCGTACTACTGTCCGTAATCCCACAGGTTGTACACCTTTTTCTCTGGTGTATGGATGTGAAGCGGTACTACCTTTGGAGATTCAAATTCCATCATTGAGAATCGCCATTCCTAATGAGCTTACTACAGACAATAATGATCTTCTTCGACGTCAGGAATTGGAGGCGCTTGATGAGAAAAGGTTATTAGCTCAACAGCACATTGAACTTTATCAGGCACAGATTTCAAAAGCTTTCAATCGTAAAGTCAGAGTGCAAATATTTCAAGAAGGCGAGTTGGTTCTTACAGTCAGACGTCCTATGACTATGACACATATGAGCAAAGGCAAGTTCGAGGCAAAATGGGAAGGACCATATGTGATAAATAAAGTCTTTTCTAACGGAGCCTATCAATTAACAGATAAGGATGGTAGAGTTGCTATGATTCCCATCAATGGCAAATTTCTTAAGAAATATTATGTATGAAGACAAAATGTACTTTATTTTCAGAGACATGATGTAAATAAAAGTTTATTTTTATTCAAAAGCAGAATTGAATTACATAATATTAAGGATGGGGAGGAGGCCCTGATCCTTCATGATTAAATACATTGTTCGCCAATCGTTCAAGCATTTCATTGCCAGAACTCACAAAAAACTCACAAGCAGCCATCCTCAATGATTCTTCTTCCTCAGTCTTTTCGGGTTCCACTAATTTGGAGATCAAATCCTATCCTGGCGCAGGAGGAACAGTTGAGCCTTTGCCCCTTTTTCTGAGGAGGTACTGAGGGCTCAGCAGGTGGTGTCTCAGTCTTTCCTTCAAGCTTCGGGATGAGCAAATCTTTGGAAGACATTTTTTTGTACAGAAGGGAAAGAGATTGGTGATGTCTACGAAAGTTTTTTGTTCTATTTATAGACAAAACAGCTAGATAGTCAATCTCGAGAACTGATGCGACTTTTAGAAAGAAACTCAACTGTTCGTTCATTTATAACTATTCGTTCATTTTCAACTGTTCGTTTATTTATAATTGTTCGTTCATTATCCAATGTGACTGTTCATTCATTTTCGGTGTCCTTATCTCGAAAATTGAAGTGACCGTTCACTTTTCCTAATGAGAGTTCATATTCTCTATACTTTTGAAATTCTGCATTACATCAGCAACTTGTCATCCACATTTTTTTTTGATTCTATGTTTCTTATCACCACATCAAAATCAAATCGTAAAGAAGAGAAAATCATTTTTTATTCCTTCTTTAAAAAACATAGATACATCTTAATGGAAATCTATTACATCTCAGATTTTCATTCTAAATGAAGGTCTATTACATCTTTGGATCTTCTCTTTGATAATGAAGATCTATTACATCTTTGGATCTTCTTATTTGTTGGTGGCAATTCCTTGTCGTCTCGACCCTAAGCAATGAGCTCGACAATGGAATCAACTCTGGTCTTCTCTCTCAGAAAGACTAGAGGAGAACCACAGAGTGCAGCAGCCCAAAGATGAGCTACTGTCAATACAACTGGTGGAAGGAGACAGCCCGCCAGGGGAACTAGGAACGAGATCACCCTTCTGATCCGATTCCTAATTCTGTCTCTCCACCATCCAACTCTCATGTATAAAGGCTCTTTCTACCATCTGAGGAAGACCCTTCTTAACATGAAGAGTCCTGAGCTGTCTGATTTGAGTGTCAGAACCATATGAGCTGCCTGATGTGGGTGTCAAAAGAGTGTTCTCTGTAACATCCAAATCACCAATACCAGTTCTGAAGAAGCTCGCTAACCAAATCCCTGCAAATATCAATGAAACAGGAGGAGTTAGCAGAATCTATCAGCAGCTTGGCACCTACGAACTGGCGCACATCAGCAATGCGCTTACAAACTGGCGCATATCAGGCGCACATCAACATTGTGCCTACAAGCAGGCGCATATCAGTATTGAATACTGATCAAACAGGCATATGACAGCAATATGCGTCTCTAATCAGAGCTAAACATTTGGACCATAGTGTGCGCCTATTTTCAGAAATAGTTAGCGCAGACTTACTAGTTTTTGAAGACACAGCATGCAAGCAAATAGTGTCAGAATGAAGTAGCACAAGTGAAGCCTTATGGGAAAACATTTGTTTGAGAGAATATGAATGATTCTTTCTGGATGTCCTTTTTAAAGAGGTTAAAGAGGAGGTGGGTGCGTCGCTCCAGGATCCTATTTTTGGGAAAGAATTAAAAATGGGCATCTACAACCGTGCAACGATTGCCACGTGTTCTTCAGAAGAAACAGTAAAACGAAGAATTAGTTAAAAGAATATGTCCATGAGCACTATTCGAAATCACAGCCACACAAAATCAGAAATTCTAGGTTTCATTGCATAAAGACGGGTGGACCCCTACAGCCAAGGACATAAAAATTAAAAAGTTGTTCTGCCTAAGAACATTATTTCTTGTCCTTGCCTTCATCAGTCTAACGAAGGACGGCGTCCAACTCTTGCATGGTGCAGATCCCCGAGCGACGCATCAGGTTGAGAAGTCCTTCTGAATTGGCGTGCTCTTCAGAGGATGATCCACCACTCGAACGACTGAAGACTGACGGAGTTAAACCAAAACAGTCCAAAAAATTCACTGCCCTCAAAGCTGGGTCAGCCTCCAACAAAAAGGTTGTAGGTGCAATATCTTGTCTCTCTTCAGGAGACTTGGTGGTGGTTTCAGCATTGGTCTCCATCTCTTTCTTCTTGGGAGCCATTGAAGAACAGAAGTGAAGACCAAAGTACGGAGATCAACTACATATATATATCAACCAATTGACTCTTCGCATTCCTCATGGGAAACTGAAAGAAATCAATAAAACTTCGAAAGACGAAGAGAAGATTGGATACTTTCGAGAAAGGTATTTAATCATGATGACCGAGCATTGATCGGCGCAACATGACTTAGTCAAAACTTTTATAAAATTTAAAGTATTCCAAAACTTTACAATATTTTTAAGTTTTGAAAACTTTGAAGGGGGTCTTGTAGAGCCTAAAAATCAAGTTGCGCCTTCAATATACTGATCAGTGATCAAGTTGTGCCCCAAAAGTCAACTTGTGCCACTGATATGAAGCAGACTGCGCTACCAATCAGATTGCGCCTGATATCAGACTGCGCCCAATCTTTTTTGTGCCAAAGCCTACGTGGCATCTGACACTTAATGGTCATCATTACCTGACCTTACTGACGACTGACACAACAGAGAACGAGGAAAATCTCTTCGAATCCCGTGAAGTGTGCCGCTCAAGGAAAAGTTGGTGGACAGCTGTCCTGTACATTTCGTGAGTTGCGCTCAGGCGCAATCTAAACAAAATCCTTAGTTGCGCCTGGGCGCAACCTGAACGACTTTTACTCAGAAGCTGCCACGTGTGTAGGCGCAGCTCAAATCAATCGCAGGTTGACTTGTTGACTGAAGCTCGCGTAACCTGATAAAGTTGAGACAACTTACATTCTAAAGCAGGATGACGTGACGCACATGCCACTAATCTCTCAAGACATGTCTACTATCTTGTACACGACCACGCGTATCTCAATCATACGATGCCACGCGTCTAAATATAGTTAGTACACGATTGACAACTGAATGGAAGTTGGCGCAACAGGAGGTTGGCGCAATCCAGTATGGCGCAATCCAGCCTCACGCACATCAGAATAACTGCTAAAATAGTTATTTCCTGAACTCTATAAATAGAGTTTCCAATCATCATCAAGGGAGATCAAGAACTCTTACAAAATTGTTGCTGCATTCTCCAGAGGCTACAGTCTTCAAGTTCACATAGTCCAAGGGATAAAGTGATCATCTTCTGATCAGATTCCTAAAGTTGTACTTTTCCAGAATTCATTATACTTTGTACTCTTTTACAAGTTTGAAATAAAATTAAAAAAATTTGTTATTTTACAGACAATAGCATGTACTCATACTGCTCCTGGGTGAGCTGCACCGTAGGAGAAGTAGGAGGCAGTGCAATGTCTGGTGTCGGCGTCATCGATGGACCGGGAGGACGTATCTGCTCCAGCTCTCGCAGTCGCTCACTATGCGCAGCAACGGTACTCACCATCCTCTGAGTACTCTCCTCAATAGAAGCCGATACCAGAGTGAGTGAGGCAGACATGGTCCTCTGCGATCCCTCCAGCTCGACCTGTCTATGCTCTGTGCGCTGCGTAGACTCAGTGAGCGTATGCAAGCTGGCAGCTGTAGCCTGCTGCAGACTCATCGGCTCTTGTATACGGCGCTCGACCGCATCAAATCGTCCAGTGATCATCGGAGGCTCGGATCGTCGCTCTGCGGTAAGGTGATCAGAAATCTGCTGCTGCAACTCGCGACGCAGCTCGTCGATCTGACGATGAATATCCTGAGCTCGTAACGACGCCTGCGAAGCCGGAGACTGCGCACTGACAGAGGGGGCCCGGGATGACTCCGAAGCCAAATACGCGCCGTAGGATCCCGTACCGTAGTACGTACCCTTCTGAAGACCGCCAACGGCAATCATCCAGAGGTCGTCCGGCGATAGAGCTGTAGGCGGCTGGGAGGAAGTACCAGCCCCTCCCTCCACTGGCGCACTAGCAGCAGCAGCCGCCTCCTCTTGTAGCCGAACAAACTCGGCCTAGAACAATGTTTGCTAACGTGTAAGTGTTTGCTAAAGTCTATATTGATATCTATTTTTTTTGTTTTCTAAATTATAGTAAATTAATATAAAGAATAGAACGTACATATGTCTGCGTCGCCCTCTCGTCAATGAACTCTCCAGCCCTCCGATGGGTGACCAGGAAGACGGTCACCATGTTCGGGTCCTTACCCTTTTTTACCTGTTAAAATATATTATCTATTATTAGTATTAAACATTCTATCGAACTATATATAAAATGATGTCTGTTATATGAAACGTACCAGACGATAAAAATGCTCCGTCATCGGAATGGAGCCACCACACCACTTACTGGCGCTCGACCGTGCCACCTTGGCCTTGTCAGACCGCTCCTGGTACCTGGCCTCGACGAATCTAGCCTTCATCGCGGTCTATTGCTCTGGCGTGATCCAACCATGGATCGACTTTTCGGAGCGATCACGAGACTTCTGGTCATGGATCACATCACAGATGAGCTTGCCTACGACGGCAGAAAATTGGGCCTCGATCTTCGCCGTCCGGTGTGGTTGATAGAAATTGGTCCTCTACAAGAAGTAAAATAGAAAAGTTATATAATATACACAAATAATTATTAAAATTTAAAAATAAACAAATTTTTACCTTGAAGTGGGCCAACCAAAAGGTCTTCCTATCTGCGGGAGCATCTGAGTAGTTAACCAAGGCCCACCATAGTTCTGCCTCAGAAATAACCCTAGCTGTCTCTGTACTGCAGGAGGCCAATATCTATACAATAATAAATTTCATAAATATATATGTACATATAATTATTTGAGAAATATATATTAACTAATTAACTTACTTCATAGGCCCGTCCGTCCAAATCTCCATACGCGTCTCTTCCGGGGGAGCACATGGAGGGTCGCTCTCACCTCCTGGCTGGGAAGGATCAATCTGATCGCCGTCCTCCATATGCTCGACGTCGGCTCTCCCCATGGAGCCGTCGGCAGGAGGAATGCTGGACGCGGGAGGAATGCTGGACGCGGGATCAGGAATGCTGGACGACGAGGGAGGAGTCGCCAACCTGCTGGAACTGTCCTGTCCCGATAATGGACCGGGAACAGAATGGTACACTGGCATACTCGAAGATGAGGATGAGGGTACAGAATCTACATCCCCAGCCCGAGGCAGACGGGACTGCCTAACATAATATTATTCGCGTCGTCCGGGTCTAGTCATACCTGATAATAACATATGACAATAAAACAAATATACATATTTATATGATAGACATGACAGATTTTTCAAAAATCTCATAGTCACAGATAAAAGTGTCACTAAAGTGTCACAGATTTATATGATAAAAGTGTCACTAAAGTGTCAAATATGATGATAAAACAAACTTACATATTTAATCCTCTTTTGAAAATTCATCTAGTTCGTTTAGCTCTTCTTCTTCTTCTTCTTCTTCTTCTTCTTCTTCTTCTTCTTCCTCCTCCTGTATATCTTCACTTTCATCTGCATCTTCCTCTTCAGATAATTCTATTTTTTCTACACAATTAGATGTGTAATGAGGAACTTTCGTCGTGTCCACTTCTATAATATTTGTTACAAGACGTATTTCATCCTCCTGATAAGCTATATCGTCAACCTCAAAGGTATTTCTAGCTTTGGTCTTGCATACTGCCCACCAGTCCGACCTTGTTGTTCCCCGTTTAGGATAACTTGTGAAGTACATGAGCTGAGCCTGACTTGAAAGGACAAATGGTTCATAGGCTTGATATCGACGCTGATATTTATATCCACAAGATCGTGCTTGTCTACTTTCCACCCTTGACCTTCAATCGGATCGAACCAATCACACCTGAATAACACAATCTTAGCAGGCTCTATTCCATAACTATATGTCAGCTCCACAATCTCCCGTAGGATGCCATAAAAATCGTTGCCCGCATCAACATCTTTGTAGTTCGAAGATCTGATACACAAACAACTGTTTTTGGTGGAATCGAGATCCACAAAGTTGTCTCTGATCGGACAAGTTGTTGACTTGAACCTAAACCCATTAACACAGTAGCTTGGCCATATTTTTGCAGCATAAATTGGTCCCTTGGCTAGCGTTCTAATAGACTCATTCTCAAGTCTTGCGTATGGACGATCGACCTAAATACTACGAAAAAATAAATTAAGCTCATTCTCAAGTGCATATACAGAAAGGTAATTACAGAGTTCTCAAGTCTTACAAATACACTCAACCATGATGGAAAATAATGCCTCATTTCTTGTTCTAGTTCTTCTTCTGTTATGTGTGGCCTAGCTGACCTCACATCATCATTAAATATGCTGAAAACAACATCGTTCAATTAATTTAATAGTATAATAATCAAGACTATTAAAATAATGTAGATATATTAATTACTTACCCCTCCAGCTTCTCTACTTCATCATCATCGCAGTTGAGTAATACATACACCTGAGCAGCCCTTAGCTCATCATCGTTCAGATATCTCTTTTTCATTTTACCCGATGGCTTTCCTGGGGCATTGAATACCTTCAGTATTGTATCATTACATTCATGATCTCCGTCGTCGTTTTTGGAAGCTCTCGTTCTATTAGTTGCAACATGAGGCTTGAAATACATCGAACAAAAGTTTGTGATCTCCTCGAGAACATAGGCTTCACAAATAGAACCCTCGACCCGTGTCTTATTTTTCACCTTTCTTTTTAGGTGATTCAAATGTCGCTCGAACGGGTACATCCATCGATATTCGACGGGTCCACCAACACGTGCCTCATAGGATAGATGAATCGACAAATGCTCCATAGAGTCGAAGAATCCAGGAGGAAACATCCTCTCTAGCTTGCACAGTGTTACCGCAATGTCCTTCTCTTGCTTTTCTAGATGATCAATGAGCAATTTCTTAGAACAAAGATCCCTGAAGAATATGCTAAGCTCCGTCAATGGATTCCAAACTGCCTGCGGTAAGAATTCCTGAAATGCAATTGGAATTAACCTCTCCATGAATACGTGACAATCGTGGCTCTTCATACCCGTCAGTTTGTTTTCCTTCGGATTGACACATCTTCTCAGATTTAACACGTATCCGTCTGGAAATTTTAGGCCCTGGATCCACCGACAAAGTCTCACTTTATCCTCCTTGTCCAGTGAGAAAATTGACTTCGGCAGGAACTGTTTTCCATTCTCGTCTATCAAATGCAACGCAGGGTGTTTGCATATTTCTTCTAAGTCAAACCTGGCCTTGGAATTGTCTTTCGTTTTTCCCTTTACGTCCATCAAAGTATTAATTATGTTATCAAACACATTCTTCTCAATATGCATGACATCAAGATTATGTCTGATCAGATTGGTACTCCAATATGGCAGATTCCAGAATATGCTCCTTTTTGTCCAGTTATGATCTCTACCAAATCTATCGCACTTGTACCCAGTTGTAGGATCTTCGATAGCACTTGGAAAATCTCTAACCTCCTTCCATATCGTGGCTCCGTACCACCTTGGCGGTGGATCACCCTTCTCTACAACGTCGGAACGGAATGCATTCATGTTCCTTCTGAACGGATGATCTTTTGGCAGAAATTGTCGATGACAATCAAAGACGCACGGTTTTCCTCCGTGTTTCAAGCAGAAAGCCTTAGTACGGTCCATGCAATAAGGACATGAGAGACGGCCATGAGTGCTCCATCTAGATAACATTCTATAGGCCGAAAAGTCGTTGATGGTCCACATAAGGGTTGCCTTCATCTGAAAATTCTGCTTCCTGGAAACATCGTACGTGTTAGCGCCTACTTCCCATAACTGATTCAACTCATCTATCAAAGGCTGTAAGTACACATCAATATTCCTCTTGGGATTGTTCGGACCAGGAATTATAACGGTTAGAAACATGTACTGAGTCTTCATGCACATCCAAGGCGGTAGGTTATACGGAGTGACAATCGCAGGCTAGCACGAATACTGGGATCCCGAAAGACCAAAAGGAGTAAAACCGTCAGAAGATAGCCCCAACCTGACATTACGCGGATCTGAAGCAAAATCAGGATACACTCGATCAAAGTGCTTCCACGCTTCTCCATCGGATGGATGATCCAACACTCCTTCAATCTGTTCTCGCATCTGCCAACTCATATTTTCGGCCGTCTCTTTCACCATAAATAATCTTTGCAACTGCGGCGTTAAAGGCAAGTAGTGCATTGAATCGGTCGGTCTTCTTGCACCGGTAGACCTTCCTGTACTAGTGGTCTTATAGCGATCTGTACCACAAAATCTGCACACATCTGCGTCCTTGTCGTCTTTGTAGTACAACATGCATCCATTGCGACAAGAATCGATTTTCTCGTATCCCATCCAGAGCGATCTCACCATCCTCTTAGACCGATAGAAGTCTTTAGGTAACTTAGCACCCGCCGGCAAGATCTCTATAATCAACTCCAATACTCGGTTGTAGCATTCTTACGACATGTTAAAATCTGACTTAATGCTCAACAGTCTTGTAACCACCTCCAAAGGTGAATGATCCTCACAACCAGGATACAATAGAGTCCTTGCATTCTCCATCAACTCCATGAACTTTGCAGCATCGACATTCGGTGCCTCCTCAGCTGCATCATGAACTAAACTAGGCCCCGCAGCGTCGAAAACCATGTTCACGCACCCGTCGTCGTATGCATGATTATCTGAAACAAAATTCAGTCCCGCATGCATATACGGCTCAACATAAGGCTCCGGCTCTGATGCTAAAGACACAAGTTCTCCGTGTGCGGTCCACTGATAGTAATTAGGCGTGAAACCCCTCGAGTACAAATGATATGTCACTTCCACTTATGGATAATATTTCACGTTATGACATTTCACACACGGACACTTAATTTTGGTGTCGTCCATGTACTGAGGGAACGCCTTAGCAAACTGTAGGAACTGTTCTACTCCCGCTATGTATTCATCCCGTACACCACACATATCATCAGGACGACGATTGTACGTCCATGAACGATTCTGCAAGTAGTAATTCATATCCATTTGGAAATAATTTTGCAAAGATGGACACACATTATCCAATAGGCACAAATTCGTATATTATGTCTTATTATGGGACACACATTAGTAGCGGACAGTTACTAATAACCATGCTATATCGCACATAAGTTCTTGTGCATCCAACGTGTACACATACGCTATCGATTCTTACTGATGCCAATCTCATTCAGACACACTAGATTCGTTTCGATATCGCCAGGGTCAAGTTGAAAATTGTCTTAATTAACATCAATTTTCAAGACTTGAATATAATATCACCTACAACCGATATCTAAGACCCCATGACAAAGTCAAGTAGACCCCATGAATATAATGTCACCTACAACCGATATCTCATTCAGACACACTAGATTCGTTTCGATATCGCCAGACCATATATATATAATGTCACCTACAACCGATATCTAAGACCTTATGACAAAGTCAAAGACATTATTGACAAGACTTGAATATAATATCAACCAATATCCTAAGATACTACTTAGAATCCTAGGATACTATCTTAACTCTAACATATTAACTGGCTAACTTAGGATACTAAATGTATCCTCTAACATCTTATGTATCCTAGATATCCTAACATCTATCTCTAACACATATATATATATGAACTAGCCGCTGTCGCTGCCAATTGCAGCTGCTACTGCTGCAATTGCTGCCTAGCCGCTGCCGCAGGTGCACCCTGCATGCTGCTACCCTGCTGCCATGTACTGCAGCTGCCACTGCATCTACTTGTAGCTGCTGCTGCTCCATCCTACAGCCATTATGCTATGATCCCCCCTTCTATCACACATACTAACATCCTCACATCCCATATCTAAATTTCCCCTACATCACATACACTCACAAGCACTCAAACACACATACTCCTCTCTACAACACATAACACACTTAACTCTCTCACTTCTCACTAACAAAACACACATACAAACTAACACCACTCTCAAGCACACTCACAAGTGCACTACCACCTCAAGGCACTACCAACACACACACCAATATATATATATATATATATATATATATATATATATATATATATATATATATATATATATATATATATATATATAATTTTATTTATATATATATATATGTACAATAACCTCCAAATCAGTCCACATATATAATATATACCAAAATTCATGTATCCACCTACAAAAGTGACTTGTAGGCCAAAAATACATAGATACTAACAAATGTATTCAAATGAAAACCACTTGGGACATCCTAACCATGGCTAATCTATTCTCTAACATATACAAATCTGAAATTAGAAGACAAAATAGCCTATTGGGCATAAACCCATCCTAGCCACTCTCGGAATTTCTCCATAGGTGATATCAAACCCATCCTAACTTCCTAATGAGGACTCAAAAGAGCCTCAAAATTGAACCTATGGATTCAAAACACACACAATAGCTGTGTGTGTGTGTCCGTGTGTGTCTGTGTGTGTGTGTGTGTCCGTGTGTGTGTGTGTCTGTGTGTCCGTGTGTGTGTAGGGGGGAAAGAAGGAGGAGGAGGAGGAGTGTCAGGGTTTACCGGAGAGAAGAAGGAGCAGCTCGGATTGGGGTAGGAGGAGCTCGAGGAGGAGGAGCTCGACGGGGGGGGTTGGGGTCGCCGGGGGAGGAGGGAGTCGCCGGGGGGGAGGGAGTCGCCGGAGGGGGGAGGAAAATAAAAAATATAAAATTTTCGAGTGAGGGAAAAAAGGAAACAGAACTATGCCCTAAGTAAAAAAATTAGCGACGTCAACAGTTGACGTCGCTAAACGTCGCAACCTTTTAATATATGACGACATATTTTAATAATATATCGCTGAACGTCGCTATTCTGTGACGTAATTTATCTACTGTCGCTGAACGACGCTATTCAGCGACGATTTGCGATGTCAATAGAAGGGAGTCGCTACATTACATATTTAGTGACGGTATTTTGTTCCGTCGCTAATATAGCATATTTTAGTAGTGTCTTAAACAGACTCCCAAGATGTGGCATGAAAAATTTGACAAGGTTATAAGGCCAAATGGCTACATGGTCAGCGAGACGGACAAATGTGTTTACACGAAGTTTGCTGATGGAAGAGATATGATCGTTTGTTTGTACGTGGATGACATGCTGATCCTAGGTACGGATATGGGCTGTGTCACAGAGACAAAGAAGTTCATCTCGAGCAAGTTCAGTATGAAGGACTTGGGGAAAGCTGATGTGATCTTAGGGATGAAGATCATCCGGACAGACACTGGACTAGCGCTGTCACAGTCTCATTATGTTAAGAAGATGATCTCTCGTTACAGGTATCAGGATCGATACGCCGTACAGGTGTGATCTGAAGCTGAAGCCTAATTCAGGGGAAAGCATCAGGCAGCTGGAGTATGCAAGCGTAATCAGGAGTTTGATGTATGCTGCTACTGCCACAAGGCCTGACATAGCTTTCGATGTGGGAATGCTGAGTCATTTCACGAGCAACCCAGTCATTGAGCACTGAAAAGCTGCGAAACGGATTATGAGATATCTCAAGAAGACTCAGACATATGTACTGTACTACAACGGAGATCCGCCGGTAGTAGAAGGCTTCAGTGATGCCAGCAGGTGCTCAAAAGTGGAGAGAGAGGTCCACAGGTGAATACATTTTCACAATAGGTAGAGCTGCTATATCGTGGAAATCGAAGAAGCGGACTATGCTCTCACGATCATCCATGGAATCTGAGTTCTTTACACTTGATACCGCAGTGGAGGAAGCAGAATGGCTTCGGGAGCTCATGTATGATCATCCAGTGGTTGGGGTGCAAATACCGGGGATACCGATATACTGCGACAACCAGGCGACTGCGACGGTGGCTTCAAATGATCTTTTCAACGGAAAGAAGAGGACTGTGCGGTTGAAGTACAGGGCAGTACACGATCTAATCAAGAGGGGTGTTATTGCAGTGATTGATGTTCGGAGTCAGGAGAACCTGGCGGATCCGTTCACCAAGGGCCTCAAACGCCAGCTGGTCGATGACACAGCTTGTAAAATGGGCTTGAAGGTGTTCTGATATTGTGTTATTACATTCCTACCATAAAGTTTTATGCTATTAGTTCAAAGTAGGCATCTAGCTTTTGGTTCAAGGGAGGACTATTAACTGAAAGAATATCAGGAACGGTGGGTACTTATCCTCTGTGGCATGGAGAGGTTACGAATCTACAACCACTGTTGTCTACTGTTATTTTTTGCAGAAAATAGATCCTGTGGGAAGGTTGGCTTAAATGCCTTAATGAGTTCTCAGACAGAGTGAATGCCTGGAGTGCTTTACAGGAAGCACGGTAGCACAGCACTACAAGGAGTGTAACTCCATGCTATAGTGGAATGTCTCCACCATGAGGTTCCCGGTTAGGGATAATGCCTCGGCTTTATGAGCCAAGTCACAGCGGAGTAGCACCGCAAATAGACAGGTAGCCTAATGTTGTATGATAATCGTAATAAAGAGAGGTAGACAGCACTATAAAGAGGACGATGTCCTCATGTTACAGTGGCATGACACCACGAAGAGGTACCAGGTAGGGTAAAGCCTCGGCTTCGCAAGCCATGTCATAGCAGCGTAACATCGTACGGAAGTACAAGGCTTCATTCTGGATAGTTTGGCACTACAAAGAGGCATGTGACCTCATGCTACAGTAGTATGACACTACGATGAGGTACCCAGGTGGGGTAAAGCCTTAGCTTTAAGCCATGTCATAGCGGCATAGTACCTCAAAGAAGCGCAATGCTTCATGCCATGACTCTTTATAAAGAACTCACCTATAGTGTATGGACAGAGATATCATGTCGTCTCTTGAGGGTAAACTTGTAGACGTCCAAAATTATACACTGAAAGCAGGCTGGCACAAGGCCTTCAATGTGCAACCAGAAGCACAGTTGATGTCATTATGTGAGTAGGAAAAATTACAGTTATGGTGCAGAATTCAAGGCTTAGTCCATTCTTGTATCATGTTGTTATTTAACATATGCGGGAAGATTCAAGTCGTAGCGATATCTCTCCTAATGCATGATGGGCAGTCACTGTGGGGAACGCTCAGCCCATATATTGAGATATATGGGAGATTGTTGGTGTTTTTGTCTTTGGACTAGGAAAGATAGTCCCACATCGGCTACACCAAATGATGAGTATCTCAATATAATACATTGTTGTGTTGAGGTATGCACATGAGGTATGGTGGGGCACAAGTGTGTGTAATAGAGAGTATTTTCCTAGAAGGAAAAAGGATTAATTCCAACAAAGATGTAAGTTGATTTTTGTTGTGCGGACTCAGACTCGGACACGGACTCCAGGATGTCTCGTGCATGCACGGGAGTGTTCGGGGGGTAGGCGTGGACTGGCACACTTCTATACTGATTGTGGGATGATCTAAAATATCAAACTATATTTTTGAGTAATGGTATTTTAGTCCCACATCGGATAGGAGAAGAGGTGAAGTCTCACTCTACTCTATAAATAGAGCCCCTTGGCCTCCTTTGAAAGATGCACCAAAGAAGAGAGTTAAGGGAGTCCGTAAAGTCCAGTAAGTCCGTTCAAGTCTCAAATATTGACTGACGAGCGTTCCAGAAGTTCTCTAGAACTTGCTGGTTCCTGGAAGCGGATCGTATATAGGCGAATCTTGCTTTGAGCAACGGTGATCTTATCACCCCAGCAAAGCTGTCTTTCTCTTTCTTCTTTCCTTCTATTCTTCTCTGATCTAATCAGATACTTCTTGTGGATTTTCGTCGCTGCTGCTAGCAAATCGATTTGTACCTTCATAAAAGAAGTTCTACTTTCGTTTGCTATTGTAACGAGATCTCTTTAGATTTTCGTTATCCAGAATCCTCCCAGGATCTCTGTGATGCACCTTCTTTGAAGTGTTGCTAGGAAACATTGTTACTATTGAGACAACTGTTTCGAATCCTCCAAGGATCTCTGTGATGCACCTTCTTTGAAGTGTTGCTACGAAATATTGTTACTATTGAGACAACTGTTTCGTTTTTCTGTTTTCCATCGAAAATTACGCTCGGGAGTAACAATAACAAGAGGAGAGAGAATCAAGGGATTCTCCAACAGCTAGCTATGGCTGTTTGGCTTGATAGCAATGGAAGACAACTACTACAAATGGCCAGTAAAAGAGAGAATCTCTCGGGGAGAAACAAGTACAGTTGCACGATGTCAAGCTCAAATTAAACAGGAGGGCTAATTGAAATCCAAGGAATCGAAGCTTCACAGGTAACACACTATTACTTCTTGATTGCTAGCTTCTTTATTTTTCGATCACCTATTTCCTGTTGGCCCAGAGATTGTTGAACCAGGAATCACTTACAGTGTAGTACTTTGGTTAATATTGGAAGAGAGAGGAAACAATGCTTGAGTTTTATTTTGAAGCTTTTATATAGGCAATACAATGGTACTTCTAGATAGTTAAGCTAATGACACACAACTCCTAAAGAATAGGACGAAGCAATAGAATAGGAAATGACAAAGGACTGGATAATTAAGTTAAATGCAACAAAATTATTCATAACATGTCCTTCTATAAATATGCGTCTATATATGTTGGAAACAGGCAGATGTTGAAGTAGAATATGAAGTGTCAGACTTGGAGGGGGCTGAGCATTTTGATCCAACTTGGCTTCTGGACCCTCAGAAGCTCTGTACTGAGAAGGGGGCGTCTGTTCAAGTTGGCGTTGGGCCATTTGATCTGTTTGTTTTGGCTTCTGAGGACAGAGAGGAACATACTGCAGTTTACTTCAGGGTCTTCAAAGATCACAACAGATATAAGGTTCTCATGTGTTCTGACCAGACAAGGTATGGTACTCACTAGAGTTCTGACCATGGAAGTTAGGAGGGTGTCTTAAGTATCTTTCTATTCAAGTGCTTAATGTTTGGTAAAACAAACTAATAGGTCATCCCTGAGAACAGATTAACAGAACTCTGGACAAACCAGCATATGGAGGCTTTGTTGACAAAGACATCAATTCAATAGATAGAAAGGCTTCATGTGGCTTTCTCCTGAGATCCCAGAAAGATTTAATGGAACTATAAATCTAAGAGTTTGGTTATCTGGCTTGCAGAACTTCTGTAATATAGTAACTTCAGTATTATACATTAGCTATAATTTACTTGAGGAAGGCATCAATTCAATAGAAAAGTCTATGTAGATTCTTGTGATTAATAACCTCTGACTTGAGTTTGTAAAAAGTTACAGGTTAACTTAACAGGAACCATCCACAGGATCCTTCATTAATAAAGCCCAACTGTCCAATATTTCATTCCTTCAGGGTGTCCAAAATTGTTCTGATCCTGATAACTGGAACAGTTTCTCTTGCAAATTATCTATCAATTACCATGATTTGGCAGGTCAGCCCAATATGATGACACCTTGTGTGTTATAGTATTCCTTTAACTCCATGTACTAATTAGAATGACACAAATGGCATCAATAAGGCTGTGCTGTGTATATAAGTAGTATCAAGCATTAGGAATGGAATCCAAGGTTAAACATTGGTTTGACTATTTACATGAAAAAAAATATGGAGAACATATATAATTGGCTTATTATATATTGTTGGCTCACAATTATCGGACCAGCTTGAGTTATCACCACTCTAGTGATAAGAAACTGAACTCATGTTTCATCCATTTGGGGTCGAGAACAATCTATGTAGTAGAACTTTTACATAATTGTAGTAACATTAATATGTCATTATAATTTGAAGAAATAGGCTAAAATATATCGTCAATTCTAACTTTCAATCCAAACGAACCCCGAAACCAAAGAGGGAGTGGAAAGAAAAAAGAAGAAGAAGCTTACATGCTAAAGTAAGTGAAAGAAAGTCGTTTCAACAGTCAGATGCATACATTTCCACTAGCTACTTTCATAGTCGACATAAATCAAGAGACATTCCAACAGGTGCATCGTGTTGCAGAACCCTCTTTACAATATTGAAAGGAATCATAGAACACATCAATAGGTTGAAACCAACCCTTCCTCAAGTATAAGGAAAAAAAAAACACAACTTTAGCTCAAAAGCTCCTAAAGTGCAACTACAACTTAGAATGTTGAGTGCATAGTGAGGTGGTGGTGCCATAAAGCCACTTGTTCCTTCATGCCTATATGTGACGAGGACCCAACCATCTGAGGTTCACTTCTACTCGATCCTCAGTGGTCTGGAACTGCTAGGTGCCCAACTGAGGATCAGCCTGGTTGAAGTGGACTGACAACTTGTGCCACTTTGAGGAGGTGGCAAACTGCACTAGCGCAACTGCTTGTGAGAAGTAGACAAGTCTGATGCTATCCCTCCAGTCCTTTGGGGTGCTACATTGTCTAATGGTTATGATCACTTAGAAAATTAGAAGATTGTAACATCTTCCTTTAGTAGGTTGGAACTTGAGTGCTCATCACAAGGGTTAGGTAAAGGAAAAAAATGGTGTGGTGTGGACATACGGCTGGATAGGGAGAGGATGATATGATCATTAATCAAGTGGACATGAGTGAGGCCTGTTGGAAAGAATGGTTAGGAATGGATACACCAAAACTATATCCTGATAGAATCTCCTTTTGTGAGTAGCTCATGACATTCATGCAACTTTGAATTTTTTTTCAAATTTATATTGCATGTTAATTTTCAAATATAATTTAGAAATTAACAAAAAAATATTTGGAATTTGTTTTGTAGCAAAAGTTTAACAATTGGGCAAAAACTTAATTATACTCGCTAGTAAATGCATGTGCTTTGCACGTATAATAACGT
This sequence comes from Iris pallida, assembly GCA_029216955.1. Taxonomy (NCBI): domain Eukaryota; kingdom Viridiplantae; phylum Streptophyta; class Magnoliopsida; order Asparagales; family Iridaceae; genus Iris; species Iris pallida. Next base: position 4,715,969 of record JANAVB010045219.1, read on the forward strand.
ATAATAAGTATGAGGAAGGATCAAGATCCTCACACTTTTTGCATCCCCAAGCATCCCCCCTATTTACACCATTGGATGGTGCTTTAAGTCATCTAATCTTAACCGTTGATTTACCAATGGTTAAGATTAGATTACTTAAAGCACATCCAACAGATGTGAACATGGGGATACCTATCCTTCCACAATAAGTATATTATCCAATTATAATTTAATATTTCTTCTAACTCATGTGGTTAAGGTGCAAGATATTTTTCTTATTTGGTTGAGTTCGATTCTTCATGTTAACAAATTTTAACTTTTTTCAACAATTTTTTACATAATTTATTTTTTTTAAAATAAATGGACCGTGATATAATAACGGCTCAGACGGCTCACTTGAGCCCTTTTGAAGCCTCATTATATAGTGGAAGATGGCAATGGGAAGATGGCAGGTCCCACTGGTATTACTTGAATTTTATTTTTCTATATAAGGTCAATATATATTGTCACCCGGCTCATTTTATGTAATTTGTTATCAATTCTTTGCGCTTCTCTTCCAATTTATTTGTAATGTTTTTTTTTTAGGACTTTTCTTCTATATTTTGTATTCTGGACAGGAGCCACTAATTGTGAAGGAATGCACAAACTTCATATGTCAACAATGTTTATGAAACCCTTGTCTGTGCATTGCTTGCATAAATATGTAAAAGGGACTCTAATTGTAAAAAAAAAAAAAATTACAATGTTTACGAATTTTAAAAATGGATTATCAAAATTATCTTTAATTTATAAAAAAAATTATAAATTTTATTTTTAAAAATCGTAATAAATTAAGTACGGATTTGATAACACATTCTAAAAATCAGAGGATGGTGTGAAACAATTGCAATTTCGTATGTAAATTGTTTCACCGGCACTTGCACAACTTGGCAAGCTCTCTATAAAGTTTGTGTCAAAGAAACAAGTTGCTCTTGTCCACGTTTGACACTTGGACAAAAAAACATCCTCGTGATGCCAATTAATAGTACAAATCAGTAGAGAGAAAGGACAGCAAGGCCAGAACATAAAGAAGGACATTTTGTGGAGTCCGGGGTCCCACGTTCTCTCGCCGACATGTTAAGCCAGCTGGACATCAAGGATTGTCGATTTTATAGCAGATATATAACAAAAATTACAACAATAAAGATTTTCTTAAGTTATTTTAATATTTTTCTTTCATTCTAGGTTAAGGTATCTGTAATATTAGCAAAAATTATATTATTTGCAAATTCGTCCATGTCTATCCCTAATTCCAACAGATCTTTTAACCTATAATTTCTCTCCTATTAAGTGGTGATGCCTATATTTGTTGACTCGTTATACATGTTCAAATAATCTTAGACGATTTTATCTCATTTTATTCTCAGTAGTCGTACGCAGTCAGTAGATATGAATATGATATCTCCAACCTTCTACTATGAATATGTTGGCTTCTTATCGTAACTTCGAACATAGTCACCCATCTATCCCATTTCACCTACTCTCATTTACTTGTCATGTTATTTCCTTGAGAAGATTCCATAAAATATCTCTAAAAAGTATTACATAGTCCTTCTTCTTCTTCTTTTAAGATGCACGACGTAATATATCAGATTTTGTGTATGCTACATTGTATATCTTTTAAATTTATTGTTCTCATTTTTTTACACACATCTACACCTCCTCCGCAATTCGGTTTGGAAATCGTCCGTCTGTCCAGAGAGATTATACCTCTCCGTACTGACCATAAGTTCCAGCTGAATTCGATATTAATGCGACAAAAGTTATTATAATTAGTATTCGTTTTGACTACATTAATTATTATCGTAGCATGAATAAAATAGCAACACTTATTATGACAAATTACATTATTTACAACAAAATAAATATTAAAAATAATATAAATGTTACATCAGCTGCATTTACAATTAAAAACGCACGCCCCTAGATTTGTCTAGCAGCACCTGGATGCCAAGAGGTCACTCTAGTAAATTCTAGTCCAGCTTGGCGGGCTATTATAATAGAATCCTCACATGCCAAAGGTACCGTAGCATGTGTGCATGTTAACAGTCGACTACATCAGCCTGTCATTCTATACGTACAAACAAACAAACATGTAGCAACGAGTTTTCGAAAATCCAGATCCCACTATTTTAGTCCATATTTAAGAAATACACAATATTTTACAAAAATGAGAGTGAAGTATAAACATGTCTCGGAAACTAATGCTTCTTAATTATTGTATTACACAATAGGTACCAAAAAGGTGTATTGTTCCTTAATTATGTGTACTGTTCGAATTAAAAAGAAGTTATTAATCATGCAAATCACGTTACTGGATTCTCAAAATTATAAAAGAAATATAGTAGGTATAGTGGTAATAAAGGTAGCTAATTTTTTTAATTTTTAATTCGATAACTTTTTCTTTTGAGGAAAAAAAAAAAAGCAGCCAACATATCTAATCAAATCCATTCCAACCACAAGGGCTCGTTTGGAATAGATTTTGTATTCATAGGAATAGATTTTAAATTCTTTTTTCATGGAAAAGTAATTCAACATTCTCATACTCATATTTGGTTAGATTGGAAATAGGTAGTTCAAAATTTTTAAAAATTTCATTTTCATATTTGGTTTACATAGAGATAGGAATCTTAATTTATTTAGTTTTTCTTTAATACCCTTTCATTAATTTCATGATGGTAATTTGAGATAGAAGTTGACAATTTGAAAATAAAGAGAGGGTATAACCGTCCAAACAAAATAACCAAACATCATTCCTAGTAAAGCAAATATATTCCAAGGGGGGCTTGGGGAAAGCTTTCCCACATCAATGGAAATAGCTTTTCCACATAAGCCCCTCATATTCCCTCTTCATTCTCAATCCTAAATATACCAAACATGGGTAAGAAATTCAAAATTCATTCCTAACCCTCAAAAACTTGAACCAAATGCCCCCCTAAGGTTATTGTCTTTGTGTTGTAAGTTTCGGTTAATGCGAGTCTATATTTTGGTTGGAATCGTGAACGTCTTCTATTCTATCACATGATATATTTGAATTTCACCTTGAATTAATTGCTAAAGTGCATTGATGCATGTGCGGCCGCAAAGATTTTTAATTTTCTTTTTTCAAAGTTCAATATATATTAGTCCATGTATATTGCATATTTTTCAAATATAATATAGAAATTAACAAAAAATTTATTTGGAAATTGTTGTTGCAAAAGTTTAAAAATTGGACAAAAATTAAGTGTACTCATGGCCGGTCCCAATGTTATTACTTGAATTTTATTTTTCTATATAAGGTCGATATATATTGTCTACCGGCTCATTTGTAATTTATGTTGGAGATGTAAACCAAATTATGACAAGTTCATTGCATGCATGGATGTATCTAGAATGTCAAGTTCATTGTTTCATGCATGGATGTATCTAGAATGTCAAAGTTCATTGTTGCATGCATGAATGAATCTAAAAATCTTAAGAGTCATGTTCATTGTTGTTAATGCATCTTGATGTATCTTGAGTCCTATAAATAGCTATGTAAACAAATTGTTGATGTTTAGAAAAAATAAATCAAGCAAACAAGAAACAAAGTTGTTTATTCAGTCCACTAAATCTAACAACCTTGTCTCTCTTGTGCCTCGCTTCAATGGAGAAAAATATCATTATATTGGAGCAATCCCATGAAGCTATGCCTTGAATCTCAAGATCTATGGAGTGTCGTTGAAGAAGGAGTGGAGAAACCAGCAAATGAAGGCCAACTATCCGAAGCACAAAAAAAGGTGCTGAAGGATAAGAGACAAAAAGACAAAAATACGTTATTCCAAATCTATCAAGCAATTGAAATTCCAGTTTATGAGAGAATATCCAAGGCAAAAAGCTCCCAGGAGGCGTGACCAATTCTTGAGACAGCATATTCTGGCCAAAATCAAGTAAAAAAGGTACGCTTGCAAGCTCTAAGGGCTGAATTTGAGAAGCTAGAAATGAAAGATAATGAAAAGATTGAAGAATATTTTACAAAAGTGAACTCTATTATGAATCAAATGAGTTCAAATGAAAAAAAATTTAGAAACTGAAAAAGTTGTTGAAAAAGTTCTTCGAAGTCTACCAAGCAAATATGATCATGTTATAGTTGTTATTGAAGAAAATAAAGATATTGCATCGCTGTCTTTGGAAAGTTTACAAGAGAAATTAGAAGCTTATGAATTTCGGATTAACAAAAGATGTCCGCAAAGTGTTTCTTCTCAGCCTGATCAAGCTCTCAAATCCAATGTCGCGTCTACGGGAGGCCGTGGTTCTTCTCAGAACCGTGGATGCAGAAGAGGCAATAATTTCGTGGTCGAAGTACAAATTTTTATGGCAAAGGAAGAGGTTATTTCAACAATAACCAAAATGAAGAAGAAGACAACTTCAATTCCAGATACTCACAAAGAGGACGAGGTCATGGTCATCAAAGAGGAAGAGGTCGTGGCTACTTTGAATGCTATCATTGCCACAAACCAGGCCACACTATCAATGAATGCTGGAAAAAAGAAGCATGCTATGTTCATGAAGCACAAGGTAACCATCAAGACACTTTGCTGCTTGCTTGTCATGGTGGTAACTTGGATAATTTGTGGTATCTTGATAGCGGTGCAAGCAAGCATATGACAGAAAATAAGAATTTATTTACAAGCTTAAAAAAATTTGACCGTGGCCAAGTAAAGATTGGTGATGACAGAGCATACAAAATAGAAGGCATGGGTGAAATTGCTTTCAAAATAAGATCTAGAAGTATCGAAAATATGGGAGATGTATACTACATCCCAGGACTCAAAAGCAATCTTCTAAGTGCAGGTCATCTCTTAAGAAAATGGTTTGATATTCACTTCAAAAACAATACTTGCATTTCTTGTCGAAGAACAGTCAATTTGTTGCTATTACAGAAAATAATTTGTTTTCTCTAACACTACAGACCACTAACTTGTCATATTTCGGTAGCATTGACGGTGGAATCTCCAAACTATGGCATGATAGGTTTGGTCATTTGAATTATGGAAGCTTGAAGCAGTTAGTGACAAAGAAGATGGCTAAAGGGCTGCCTCAAATCTATTCCACTGATGAAGTTTGTGAAGATTGTCAAATTGGAAAGCTTCGTAGATCTACATTCCCATTACATTCCACTTGTCGAGCCAAGAAGCCAATTCAACTTGTTCACTCAGACTTATGTGGACCAATGCAAGTTATATCTCATGGAGGTAAACGATATTTCGTCTCCTTCATTGATGATTAGGGCTGCAAACGAGCCGAGCCGAGCCAAGCTTTTTAAAGCTTGAGCTTGGCTTGACTAGAATTATTCGAGCTCAAGCTCGAGCTCGAGCGTGATAAGTTTTTATTTTGAAGCTTGAGCTTGGCTTGAGCTTGTTTACATTAAGCTTGAGCTTGGCTTGGTTTGAGCTCGAGCTTGGCTTGATAAAGAAGCTTGATTCAAGCTTGATAAACAAGCTCGATAAGCTTGAAATCAAGCTTGTCAGTCAACTTTAATTCAAGCTCATTAAGCTTGATTTCAAGCTTAACGAGCTTGATTTCAAGCTAGTTAAGTTTGAATTCAAGTATCTGAAATATTAACAATTTATTTATAAAAAATTAATTAAAAAGATTACTTAATATCACTTATTAAGGACATAAATATATAATACACGCACCCACACACACACACACACATACACATATATATATGAACAAATAAATATATAATACACGCACACATAAAAAATATATATATATATATATATATATATATATATATATATATATATATATATATATATATATATTTTTTTTTTTTTTTTTTTACACATATATATATATATATATATATATATATATATATATATATATGAACAAACGAGCTTCTAAACAAGCTCCTAACGAGCTTCTAAACGAGTCAGCTCACAAGCTCATAAACGAGCCAGCTCGCGAGCTCAATCGAGCCGAGTACATCTAAGCTTGAGCTTGGCTCGTTTATTAAACGAGCTCAAAAATAAAGCTTGAGCTCAGCTTGTTTACTAAACGAACCGAGCTCAAACGAGCTTTTATCGAGCCGAGCTTCGAGAAGCTCGCGAACGGCTTGGCTCATTTGCAGCCCTATTGATGATTACTCAAGAAAAGTATGGACTTATTTCCTCAAAGAAAAATCTGATGCTTTTTAAGCCTTTAAAAATTTCAAAATAGAAGTTGAAAACTTTTCTGGCATTAATATACAAACTTTGAGAACTGATCGTGGTGGTGAATATATTTCAAATGAATTTGAAAAGTTCTGTAGCATGAAATAAAGCATCAAGTAACTGCAAGATATACACCACAACAAAATGGTGTTTGTGAAAGAAAGAATCGCACCATTATGGACATGGTGAGATGCATGCTCAGTAGAAAGAAGCTGGACAAAGCTCTATGGTTAGAAGCGGTTTCGTGTGCTGTTTACTTGATAAACAGATCACCAACGAAGATTTTACAAAACATCACACCTCATGAAGCATGGTACGGAGTGAAGCCTAGTGTTCAACACTTGAGAATCTTTTGGAGCATTGCCTATGCACACATTCCTGTTGCTATAAGGTCCAAGCTCGATGACAACGCAGAAAAGTATATATTTGTTGGCTATAGTGAAAGAAGCAATGCCTATAAGTTATGCAATCCAGCAACAAAGAAGATTGTGATCAGTCGAGATTTTCGATATGACGAAGCTTCAACCTATGAAGGTGATACAAGTACAACTCATACTTTTATAGAAGAAGGTGAAGAAGTTGACTCGCAAACCGAAAGTGTATCCCCAACTTCACCAAGAGAAGTTGTGCATCAAATACCTCCTAAAAATGAGAAGTATACAAGAACTTTATGACTCAACTTGCTCATTTGAGTCAAATGATGCTGTCTATTTTTCTTTCTTTGCAGGAGAAGATCCAATTTTATTTGAAGATGCAAATAAGAAGAAACTTGGAGGCAGGCAATGAAGGAGGAGATAAAGTATATTGAGAAGAATGATACGTGGGATCTTCCACCACGCAAGATTGCCATTGGTGTGAAATGGGTGTACAAACTTAAGAAGAATCATGATGGCTCAACCAACAAGTACAAAGCAAGGCTTGTAGCAAAAGGATACAAGTAGAAGGAAGGAGAAGACTACACAGAAGTCTTTGCACATGTTTCAAGAATTGAAACTGTTAGACTAATGATATCTCTTGCAGCTCAAAACAGTTGGAAAATATTTCAAATTGATGTGAAGTCGACATTCTTAAATGACATCCTTGAAGAAGAGGTTTATCTTGAGCAACCTCTTGGTTTTGTGAAGAAAGGAGAAGAAGACAAAGTCTACAAATTGAAGAAAGTATTATATGGCCTTAAACAATCTCCAAGAGCTTGGTACAGTCGTATCAACTTATACTTTGAGAAGCATGGATTTCAGAAGTGTCCATATGAGCACACTCTTTACACAAAAGAAAGACAAGATGGAAGCATTATTATAGTAAGTCTTTATGTTGATGATCTTATCTTCACAGGAAATAATATGGAAATGCTGAAGGAATTCAAGCTTTCCATGATGAAAGAATTTGAAATGACTGATTTGGGATAACTACATCATTTTCTTGGTATTGAGGCTCATCAATCCAAGAAAGGTATCTTTATTTCACCAGAAAGTTATGTAAAAGAAATCTTGAAGAAGTTTAAGATGGAGAATGCAAATCCAATCTCCTCTCCATGCCTAGCAGGAATAAAATTAAGTAAAGATGGTGAAGGCAAGCTTGTTAATTCCAGTATGTTCCGAAGTTTAGTTGGAAATTTAATGTACTTGACTGCCAAAAGACCAGATATTGTGTATGCAGTAAGTCTGGTAAGTCGATTCATGGAGAAACCTTATTCTAATCATTGGGAAGCGGCCAAAAGAATATTACGATACGTCAAGGGAACTGTTGACTATGGCATTTTCTATCAAGATAATGTTCCTGTCAAACTTGTCGGTTATACTGATAGTGATTTGGGTGGAAGGATTGATGATTCTCGAAGCACTTCTGGTAATGTCTTCAACCTTGGCAGCGGAGCAATTTTATGGAGTTCAAAGAAGCAGCCAATTGTGGCACTTTCTACCACAGAAGCGGAGTATATTGATGCATCTTCTACAGCTTGCCAAAGTATTTGGCTGAAAGGTGTTCTAGAGAGCATGAAGTTCAAGCAAGAAGGACCAACAACAATTTATTGTGACAACAAATCTGCTATCTCTGTCTCAAAGGATCCAGTCCAACATGGAAGGACAAAACATATTCGCATGCAATTTTACTTCCTAAGGGAGCTTGCTCATGAAGGAGAAATTAGTATTGAATATCGCATAACTGAAGAACAACTTGCAGATGTGTTTACAAGAGGACAAGCTTTCAAGAAAAATATTGATACTTTAGGAGTCAAAAGCAAATTTGGTTTACAGGAGGCATTGTTGGAGATGTAAACCAAATTATGACAAGTTTCATTGCATGCATGGATGTATCTAGAATGTCAAGTTCATTGTTTCATGTATGGATGTATATATCTAGGAAGAGTCAAAGTTCATTGTTGCATGCATGAATGAATCTAGAAATCCTAAGAGTCATGTTCAATGTTGTTAATGCATCTTGATGTATCTTGAATCTTATAAATAGCTATGTAAGCAAATGGTTGATGTGTAGAAAAAATAAATCAAGCAAACAAGAAACAAAGTTGTTTATTCAGTCCACTAATAAAATCAAATATCCTCTTTTGTGATATCATATCCTCTTTGTATCCTACAATTTATTATCAATTCATCATGCATCTCTTCCAATTTATTTGTAATGTTATTTTGAGTACTTGTGCACTTTATTGAACACTATAATGTATCTAGATTTTTAATTTGCTTACAAAATTTTCATTTTTGATGCAATCGATTTGTAATTTTATTTTGAGTACTTATAGATACCTTGTTTTTCACATAGTTTCAGGATGGGTCTTGAGTCAAGCTAGATTTATTATCTCCTTTCATAGACTTTGTGTCATAGTTATGGATTGGTCAACTGAATTTATGAAATTATAAAGTGAATTTTATTCATCTAGTAATTACCTATGACGATATGTTTTACGCTTTCGGGGGAGGATCTTCATTTAGTACAAGAATAATTCCTTCTTACTTAATATGTTGGGGAAAAAAAAATATTGCATTCCATAATTATGTGAAAAACTAGTGTGGGTTCTCTAGATATAATTTATTTAAAAAAAAATGCAAATCACATCATTACCATTCTTTAAAATCTATATTATAAAAAAATTAGTAGGTAATTTGACAATAATGGTAGCCATTCCTTTACTCTAAAAAAAGTCAATATCTTATTCTACTTTTGCCAACAATATCCATTCACATCCATTCAAAGATATACGGAGACTATTCTTCAATATAATATATATTACTATTACATGCAAACAAAAGTTTATGCAAGGAAAAAAAAAGACCACTCAATCTCTCTCTGCTCTATATATAGTCCCCCCAACTCCATCCAAAGCTTCTCAAACCACCTCCTCCTCTTCTTCTTCTTCTTCTTCTTCTTCTTCTTCTTCTTCTTATCTCTCTATAGTTTTCTATAATTATGGAGAGGTTTTATAGGGTTTTGTGGGTGTTTATGGTGTTGTTGTTCTGTTGGAGAGACATTATTAATGTTGAAGTGGTTGACGGGTCTCATTTGGTTCTTGAGGACCTCCAGTCCGTGTCTGCTGCCGTAGTCGATACCAAGTACAAGACTGGATACCACTTCCAACCACCGGAGCACTGGATCAACGGTACGTACCTACGTAACCCCCACTTTCAATTCATTCTAGCTTAATTATAATTAATTAATTAATTATCATATATTTATATATCCTTAGGAAGGAAACGCCTTTGTCGCCAAATATTATGTTAATACTACTACTACTAATAATAATAATTTTGTTCATTTGGAGTGAAAGAAGAAGAAGAAGAAGAAGACTCCATTGAGAAAGCTAAGTTAGTTCCTGGTTTCTTGCGCATTTTAGCAGAATGTATAGCGCCTTGCTTGGATGCGCCGTCCGATATTTTACCGTTATTTGCGTGGCTGCAATTGATTTGGTTTCTTCCTTTTTGTTTTTGTTTCACAAGAAACTCTTGAACTTTTTTATTTGCAAACAAACAATACCTTATCTAGTGAAGTTTTGCTACAGGGGGAAAAAATGTGACAGCAAAACAAACAAACTATTTACATGTGACAGCAAAACAAACGAACTATTTACAAGTGACAGCAAATACTCATTGCTAATTATTTTCAATCATTCCTTTTTCTATTTTTTTTTTAAGGTCGTTTTTTTTTTTTTTGAAATCCCACGCTCACACACAACTGGAGGACTCGAACCTTGCCGGTCCCTCCGGATGTCCGCTCTAATTTGTCATTTCGCAAAAAACAGCATATTTCTTGGTTCTCAACAGACCATATATAGTTAGATATAAATTTATGTTTGTACTGCATCTGATCCACTTATTAACTTTATAAAAAAAAACGTCCACGTGTTCAAAAAGGAATGATTTTCTTTAGTTTAGTGATGAGTGCTTAATACTTTATAATAACATAAAATACTCTTATAAAAAAAAATATGACAAATTTGAAAATAAAATTTCATCAGTCACTATCATCACTTCCATTTTTTTATTTTTACGAATAATACTTTCAAACTTCACACGTAATCTTTTCATGTACTTAATGCCAAAAGTTTGTTACTAACTCTTGTATGTTGTTTGTTTTGCATTTGCTTTGGTGGTTGGCATTTGCAATGGCAACAGATCCGAATGGTACGATGCTCAATTCTTCATTTTGATTATTTTAATCTTTCACCCAACCCTTGTTTATTAGACAAAAATATGTTTTAATTAATTAATTAATTAATTAATTAGCAGCTAAGCATGGATTAAATATAAATATGATGATCATCCAGGACCTATGTACTACAACGGGGTCTACCACTTGTTCTACCAGTACAACCCCAAGGGTGCAGTGTGGGGCAACATTGTGTGGGCCCACTCGGTGTCGACCGACATGATCAACTGGAGGGCCGTGGATCCCGCGATCTACCCGTCCAAGCCGTTCGACATTAACGGGTGCTGGTCGGGATCCGCCACGATCCTACCGGGCAACAAACCCGTGATCCTCTACACGGGCGTGGACCCGCAGAACCAACAGGTCCAGAACATCGCGTTCCCCAAGAACTTGTCGGACCCGGATCTTAGGGAGTGGGTGAAGCCCGACTACAACCCGATAATCGCCCCGGTCGACGGGATCAACGGCAGCGCGTTCCGCGACCCGACGACGGCGTGGCTGGGCCCCGACAGGCGGTGGAGGCTGGTGATCGGCACGAAGAGGAGGAGCCGAGGGGTGGCGGTGATGTACCGGAGCAAGGACTTCATCCACTGGGTCCGGGCGAAGCACCCGCTGCACTCCGCCGCGGGCACGGGCATGTGGGAGTGCCCGGATTTCTTTCCCGTGGCTATGAGGGGCGTGCGTGGGGTCGACACGTCGGAGTACAATGGCGAGCTCAAGTACGTGTTCAAGGTCAGCTTGGACCTGACCCGCTACGAGTACTATACGATCGGTTCGTACCGTCGCGACCTGGACAAGTACGTACCGGACGGTGCGTCGGTCGACAATGGTTCGGGCTTGAGGTACGACTACGGGAACTTCTACGCGTCCAAGTCGTTCTTCGACGCCGGGAAGAAGAGGAGGATACTGTGGGGGTGGACTAACGAGTCGGACAGCCGACAGGACGACATTGACAAGGGTTGGGCTGGCATCCAGGTTGGTTAGCTAGCTAGCTACAATTGCAACTTGTTATGATGCGTGCATGCATGCATGCATGCATGTCTGATATATTCATGATCGAGATTTTAATTTTGCAGACGGTTCCGAGGGCTGTGTGGCTCGATCCAAGCGGCAAACAACTCATCCAGTGGCCGATCGAAGAGCTCGAGAGGCTGAGGGGGAGGCTAGTCTCGGTCAAGAACAAGGTTCTAAGGAGTGGAGGCCTGGTTGAGATCTCTGGAATCCTTACTTCACAGGCAAGTTCATGCATGCACATGCATGCGTCACTGCATATCTTAATAGTTTGAAGCTTTAAATCTTACTTTGAAGCTTGACCTCACCGGTACAATGGATTGAGACAGCAAATTAAGAAGGACACGAAATGATGTTGTATATTTGTTTGATTATGGAATATCTTCACATACAATGAGTCAATGACTATCTTCACATACACAACATGATGTTGCACAAATTAAGAAGGACACGACGAGATCGATGTTGCACAAAATAGTAGTAGACAAATATTTGTTTGATTGTGCAATATCTCCACATACAAAGACTAATTAGTCAGTTTCTGCGTTTATCCTTGCACAATATTCTTCTACTGTGTTTGACTTTTGAATGTTAGTTTGAGAAGTTGGATTTTGCTTCTAAAACTAAACTTTGCCTAGAAGAATCCGGGCCAGGTGGAGCTCAAGAGCAGTCTTGTTTGAATTGTAACAGCAGTATTTGACTGAAATGGGAAATAATATTAATTTCCAGTTAGTTGACAATTAATTAATTAGATATATACTGTGCAAGTGCAGGCAGACGTAGTGGTGTCATTTGAGGTGACGGCACTAGTAAAGGCTGAGCGGTTTGATCCGAGCTGGAGTGACCCACAGAAGCTCTGTGAGAGGAAGGGCACAGAGGCCAAGGGTGGGGTCGGTCCGTTTGGGCTCCTAGTGCTTGCCTCTAGCGGGAAGGAGGAATATACGTCTGTCTTCTTCAGGATCTTCAAATCTCCCACCAAGTACGTGGCCCTCATGTGCCAGGATCCATCCAGGTCTGATTTCCCATATCCTTCCTTCTTTCCAATCTGTGTCCATCGACCACATTGACATTGTCCCCCCACCGACTACCGACTGCCGACTAGCGATCATGCATGCGCACTGCAACTTAACATTAGGTGACTCTGACGTTTGTACTTTGTAGTAATCCCACTTGCGTTCACTTTTCAACAATATGCATATACATGTGACATACTGGCACGTAATTAAGAGCATTCAGATCTACAAGGCATACATGTCTGTTGCGGAAAAGTTGGCTAATGCCCACATCATATATATATGATCAGAAACAAATTAAATTGACTCAAATATAGATCTCTCTTTAGCTACTTAAGCTAGGACGGATATAATTGTGCGTTAAATTAATGCTGCAGTTGACTAATAATTAGTCTTTTCTTATGGGCGCGGTCAGATCATCGGTGAGGGCAGGGTTATACAAACCAGTCTATGGAGCATTTGTTGATGTAGACATCAAGAGGAATGGTCAGATTGCTCTCAGGAGCCTGGTATGTTGACGAGCTAACGTTCCTGGTCTTCTTCTTGTTCGGTTATTTGATATCTTGACATTTTCTCTTACTGCTGATAATGTGTGTAGATTGATCACTCTGCGGTGGAGAGCTTTGGAGGAGAAGGGAGGGTGTGCATTACGTCGAGGGTTTATCCGGGCATGGCAGTAGGAAGCAATGCTCATCTGTATGCATTCAACTACGGCGCGGAAGACGTGAGGATCTTGGACCTCAAGGCATGGGAGATGAAGAAACCCTTGATGAACGGAGCCTAATTAAGAAAGCAGCAGTTTGAGAAGAGATTTACATTTGATGGGGTTTTATGTGATTCCTCCACTTCCCCCTTTCCTTTTGCCACAATTTTTAGATTAGGATTGAATAAACTACTGTGGCATGATTGTTCTCGTTCAACTCGCTAGTGAAGTTTGGTTAATGGTATTTATTACTCTCTGTGTTTCTTGTGTGTGAATCCCTAACATCTGCAACTGGCTAGTGTAATAACTAATTTTTTATTTTGAGGTACGTTTTTTTTCTCCGGCTTGACAAATGTCAAGGAGGATTCGAACCTGTGCCTTTTGCGCTGAGGCCTCCGTTGCTATCACTAGGCCACAACCCATTCAGGACTTGCTACTGAATTACTTCAACTAATTAAGAAACTTTTTCTGTTGAGGATACTGATACGTATCAACTACATAATGAATTTGTATACTTGTCACCTTGTATACTTGAGGATACTGATACCCATTCAGGGCTTGCTACTGAACTTCAACTAATTAAGAACCTTTTTCTGTTGAGGATACTGATACGTATCAACTACATAGTGAATTTGTATACTTGTCACCTTGTAGTCACATCAAAATTAACATGCCACCTTTCACAAAAGTGACATCCACTTTATGCAATATGATAAGGTGGAAACCGTGGAATTTCACAACTGGAAGTTTGGAAAAGTAGAATATTATCCACTTTGGAATAGATGCGGGCCATGTTATTATTATCACTGCACTATGGAGTGACTCAAAATGGAGGCATGAAAAACGCTAAATAACTAATCCTTCCCCTCCAATAACTATATCCTGGGGATGTTAGCTGAAAAGTTGCTGTCAAATTTGAATATGGTGAACAATTCTCATTTTCAAGATGTTGAAGTTCTCCAACTGGACTAAAAACATAAGGATATGTATATCATTAACTGTACCGACAGTAAATTATATAAAATTGTGCAAAACGATAGAAGTCTGAAAAATTTTAGGAAACAATACAATCCAACAAACCGAGTGTCGGAAATTGGACAATGTCCAATTTCCAACACTCCATTTGTCGGAAATTGAGATGGACGTTGGTGTTGGGTTGGGTTTGTTCAATGGGGGTGGTGGGTGGGTTGATAATTGGTTTTATTTTTCTTTTGAGTTGGCTCGGTTTTTTTGGATTTTAGGTTTTAGTTGAATGTGATGTTGGTTTTATATTTGAGTTAGTTTGGTTTTTTTTCTATTTGTTTTATTTTTGGTTTGTCAGATTGAGGTTTTAACCAGGTGTAAGATTCTCCAACATTACAATTCCAATATTCCAATTCTAACGTTACAATTACAACGGCTATATTAAACCACAATGCTATGTATAAGTATCTAACCAAGCAACACTACTACAAAAATAGATAACAATGACGGCTAAATATGTTAATTGATGACATTTGTTTGGCCGTCATCTATGAAGGGGTCATCTTTATCATTAAAAATCAATGACAGCTCAACGCACGTCATCTTTATTTATAAAAGATGCCTTTTGTGTGTCATCTTTATTTAGAAAAGATGACTACTGTGTGTTATCTTTATTTATATTAAATGACTTTTATCTTGAAAATCAATGACAACTAAACACGCGTCATTTTTATTTATAAAAGATGACTTTTATACGTTTTTTTATTTACAAAAGATGACTTCTATGTATCATCTTTATTTACAAATGATGACTTTGAAAGCTGCAGCTCCTCTCGTCCTACCTCCATTTGGAAGTTCATCTTGTTGTCAGCATGGATCAAAATCTAACAATACTATGCTCGCTTGGAGGTGTACTAAATGGGTTAGCGTATGAAGGAGGTTTAACCCAAGTTCTTATAGTTGATCGAAATATTTCGTTTCTTAGTTTACATAATCTAATTATTGATCAATATTCTATCGATTACGAATTTATATTAGTACATATTTTCGTATCTAATTGTATAAATGTAGATAGTGAAGAAGCATGGAAATTTATTCTTCAAGTGAATGCACAATCACTGTATATTAAATATCTATGTTGTAATGACCCGCTCCGCCCTAGGGAATGCCGATTCAAACGGCAAGTGCTACGACTCATACGAGCCGTCGACCCGAAGAGTTGGCATCGACCTGATGAAGAATCGATGCAAGGCTTACATTGGTCCGTCAAAGATGAATCCAGACTTAGACTTTCAAAGGCGCGCTCGGAGTATCGCTCGGCCGATACGAATATCGCTAAGGTGGGTGGCTCCGATGAACCCATCTTTGCTTAGCCTAGACACATAACAATAAGGACACTATTGCTAGAATCGCTAGGCGATAACACCGCGCATGCTAATAAATGACTCAACGCACCTAGCTAAGGGAATAATCCCATCTTGTATGCTTGTATAGAATATGGAAAACAACATGAAAAATGTGAGAACTCTCGCACCGCACTCCGCGCTCGTGCTAAGGCACGGGCTTACATTTCGAGTTCCCTATGCGTTCAACAATGAAACAATGAATAGTTTACAACAATGAAACAGGAAGACTATCAACATAGTCGTTCCGAGTAGAGTATAGCAACATTGAAAGACTATGGGACCGATGGGTCGCCAAGGCAACTCCCGCAAGGAGAGTTGCATAATGATGAATGAAAGAAAGAATGAACGAATAAGTGAATGAATGAATCAACGAATGAATGAATGAATATGTGAATGAATCAATGCATGAACGAACAAGTGAAAGAAAGAAAAGAAAGAATGAATAAAAGATAAAAAAAGAAAGGAAGGGTTAGCGACAGGTATGACGGAAACGTGCATCGGGGCTCGCTACCCGCGCTGCAAGGACGCCGCCGCCAACCTGGTCGATAGCGTATTATGGCTAAGGGTTAGCCTACGGCTCAGAGACAGCCGTTAAGTTAAAATGACAATAAAATACGAAATGGTCGTGGACGGACTCGTACACGAGTGAAAAAGGGATTCCAAGGGCAACTAACGACGATTTCGTGGCCGGCCTAGGCGGAATCATGGCCTACGGGCGGACAGATGTGCGGGCTTGGGAACATAACCAAACGTAGGGCCGATACTTCAATAGTCTATCAAGGTGTACCAGCCATCACGCTTGATAGATGAGAATGCCAAAGGGGAAAATATCCAAAATGGCTGACATGCCAGCGACCGGTGCATATAGATTTAAGTGGGCTTTGCTGGTGGCAATCCACGTACAAATCCTTGCATTGAAATCAAAGTAGTCTAAGTTAACTGAACAAAGCACCTTCTGAATAGGCTTGAATATAACACACAAAATGATCGAGAGTACTTCGAGCAAAAGAGTTAGAAAACACGCCTACGACGCGCTAGGACCTGAGGCAGGGACACGCCCTTGACATTGAATGTTTACGTGAATTACATTAAGTTGATATATGCGAATTGTTGACTAACTTGGTTTACTTTGGACAGGGAAGGCCGGACGGTAAGTATGGGTAAGTCGTGCATGCATTTTCATGCAAACACTTGAATTTGGCAACACGGGATAGGTTATGAAATATGCCATGAAACTGATCCTAAGGCAAGATTAGAAAGACAATGAATGATAAACGGTGCACAAAAGTAAATAGAACGTGTTTGGTAATGATAGCATTGTGGGCGAGCTAGCCTCCCTACCAGTGCATAAAATTGTACTGATAACTCCACAGTTTGCTTGCAGGACGCAGGAAATGTCATCGGGTGCGGAGCTTCCCTCGAACGTGCTAAGGCGCGGAGCCAACTCTAGAGCCTTGGAGCGTTGCAAGGAGCTGAAGCACCATATACATGACATAATGTATCAGAATATCGCCATGAATCATTCCATCATGTAAGCCACTTGGCACGCCTTTTATATTTGAGAGAGAGAGCTTGAGCGATTTGTAAACTCGGCCTAGCGCCGCTTGTAAACTTCTTGAAAATTAATAAAGAGTTTGAATTCGCTTCAACTTGTGTTCATTTACTTTCCGCTGCAAATGGGGACACTCTGTGCGACTCTGTGGCCTAGCTCAAATCGACCGTTTCTGGACTTAGCCTTGCACGGGCGCAACCTAGGCCCGTGTGGCATCACGCCTTAGCGAGGACGATCGCTCCTACGAGGACGGGGCGTGACAGATTGGTATCAGAGCACGGCTTTACGTCCTTGGACTTCATTTCGATTTTCTCGGTTTTGAAAGCTCGTTGAAACAAAAGAAGTATACGCTCTCTCGTTGTGCCTTGGGATGTTCCGTACAATAAGTCTAATATTTTTAAAAGCTCGTACAAGTACTCGGTTGAACGAGATCGATAGGTGAAGGCCTTTGTGCCGAACCATGACGTACTTGAGTTGGAAAGAACCGATGCTAAGAGTTCACAAACGCAGTGCGTGCTTGAATAACCTTACGCTGACAAGTAGCGAACGAGTACACGAGACCGGAGTATAGTTCGAACGAGATGGTTATGCACGCAGCCATTTGCCTAAATTGTGCTGAGTATCGCGCACCTAGACCTTCTGGTGCGAACGAGTTTGCGAGCAAGATTGATTATCGCTCGGACGAGAATAAGTGAGACTTAGAACGTATGTTGATAGAGGCGTCACTTGACCAGCGCTAAAGCGAACACGAAAAAATGGTTCTTAGACTTTGAGGAACGGGCGAACGCGCGATTGAACATATCGAAAGGGAATCGAATGATCTTTTGAGGATTTATAGAATGACTTGACCCCGAGTGGTGTATGTGATAGCTTCGAGGAAGAATAAGAGTAAGTGTGTAAGCCCCTGAATTTTGGGCTTATTTTTTTCAATTTTATAAATCAATTATTTTGAACAGATATTATTATTTGATTATTATTTGATTTAATGCTCTTTACCGTGACTTGCAATTCTAGAGCATCAGGGATGCCAGTCTCTGGAAACTTCCTTCTTGGAGTTTGTAGTAGACGAGATTATCTTCATTTTGATATATCGTGTCCCACTCGAACTTGTTCCCTTGTATCCTTTTTGCTTCGCGCAAGTTCGGGTCAATTTAGACCATTTAATTATTAATTGATTTTCCCACTCTTTTCCTTGATCCTCATATGCGCGTTACCGTGACTTTTAATTTAGGAGCACCAGACTAGTCATTCTCTCAGAACCAACTTGTCATGCCTGATCTACTCGAGACGCTCTTCACCCATGACCTTCGTGTCCCACTCAGACACTCCATTTTGTGCTCCATTTCCTTCGCACAACTTTTGGTTCAATTTAGACCAATTTATTATTTACCGTAAATTGTGATTTAACTTCCAATTTAATTTTTGGGCCCGACATTGGTCCAATCTAGTCGACCCAATATATGGCCCTGGCCTGTTTTGAGTAAACTATGCCAGTACCACTCGTGTCCCATTTATTGGAGTCTCCGTATATTATTTATTTACCCATGATTAAAAATCCCTATTTTTAATTCGAATATTGCCTCCTGTCCGATTTTGGCCCGACCCGGCTCGACCGAACCCGAACCCAAGCTCCCTGTTGTCCTCTCATGACTGCCTAAGTACCCCACAGAATTTCCCTATTTTTTTCCTATTTTGGAAATATCCACTTTTCTCTCTTCTCTCTCTCTCTAAATATTTCTCTGTCTCTCTCTATATATATATACCTATATATATATATATATATATATATATTATATATATGGATAACTTCCCCTCTCTCTCATCCTCACCACACTCTCTCTCACAATCCCTCCAGCCGACCTCCTTTCCCCCCCCCCCCTCCATTCAAATATCTCTCTCACTCACCCATTCTATATATATATTAATATATATATACACACACAGCCATACATAAACATCTTTCTCTCTCTCTCTCAATCTCTCTTTACACCTCCCTACACTCAACCCCTCCCCGATCCAGCACACGTACAGCACTCCCCATCCCCTCACCCTCTCTTTACAGCAGGAACATCTCCCCCTCCCTACTCTCACACTCTCTTTTACATTACACACACACATACAAAAACCCTTCCTCTCTCCTCCCAAACAACACACAATACCACCACCCTCACCACAGCCGACAGCCCCCCCCACCTAGCCGAGCATCACCACCACCATGAGCAACACTCTCTCCTCCTCCCGAGCTTCTTCCCATCTCCTCCTCCTCTTCTTCATCATCTTCACCATCACCATTAAACCTCCACCTATCTTCCTCTTCACCACCCTCACAAACCACCACCACCATATCATCATCACCATCACCTTCACCATCCCCTCCACACGCCACCGCGCCACCGCCGCTGCGCCGTCGCCCTGGCCGCGCGAAGTCGCACGCCACCAGCAGCAGCTGCAGTAGGCAATAGCGCACCGGTGCGCACGTGTGCGCGCGCGCGGGCCGCCGTCGTGCGACGCCGCGCTGCCGCACGGCCGCCGTGGGCGACCCTCCACCGGCGCGCGAGCCCCCGGCGACCACCCCCAGGCCGCCACCTTCCTCCCCGGCGCGACGCATAGGCTATTCGTGCGTTTACGTCGAAATCCCGTCGGCGCGCGCGAGTTTGGAACTCATAATTCGCGCTCCGTCGCAGCAAGTTCGTACGTGTTTTTTGGGAGATCCGACCGTTGGATCGACGATTTCTTCGCTCCGTCACAATCTCGGTATATCCATCTTCACTCCTGTCAATTTTGAACCGTTAATTTTGTCGTTTGATACATCAAAACTGGCCACCAAGTTGACGTTTTAATTTGAACTATTTTTGGACAGTTTCGTGATACCAACTTCGCGGGTTCGTATCTTCGCCGTCGCAGCTTCGTTTTGCGCGCCGTTAGTTCCAGTGCACAGCTGGTATAACCCTCTTCCTACCCCCTTTAGATTTCATTTCAGTTTGAGCTTGTTAGGTCGGTCGAAGTCGACGCCAAAGTTGGTCGTTCGAATTCTTAGTGTTGCACTTGTAAAATTCTATTTTCGAACCCGGAACTCCGGATTCAATTTCTGACACCACCAGTAGACTCGTGGCGTCGTTCTGGCATGTTTTCATATAAAGTTTGCTAGATTTGGAGAATGTGGGCCCTGGCACGCATTTCGGTGCAAAGCGGGTCCCACTTTCTGAGTCAACAGGACTTTTTGACGCCGGCTCATCGGAATCCAATTCCGGATATACCGTTGAGTTCGTATCGTCATTCTGGGCTCGTTGACATATAATTTGCTAGGTTTTAGTGGAATTGGTTCCGGCCCGTATTTCGGTGCAAGTCGGATACCAATATCCGGGCCAACAGGTCATTTTGAGATCGGCTCATCGGAATCTAATTCCGGATATACCGTTGAGTTCGTATCATCATTCTGAACTCGTTGACATATAATTTACTGAATTTTGAGGACATTGGCTCCGACACGCTTTTTCGTGCAAATCGGTTTCCAGTGTCCGGGTTAACGGACCAATTTGAGATCGGGTCAACGGAATCCGATTCTGGATATACCGTTGGGTTCGTATCGTCATTCTGGATTCGTGGACATATAATTTATTAGGTTTTGTGCACTTTTATTTTGACACATTTTTCGGTGCAAAGTGTGTCCAACGGCGGACATTATTTTGGCCCAAAATTACCGTTTTGCCCCTGTATCCAAATTGGACTTTTGGACAGGCTATCCTAGCTGGTTTGACCTTTCTGGACACGTTGGTGATGTTAGTTTTATCATCCGACAACATTTGTAGATTTTTTCCCTTTTTGTGTCATCCTATTATTATAATATTTTCTCCTTTTGGTTGTTTTAGAGACCCGTCGATTTCAGTGATTTCTAAATCACTGAAATTCATAAGTTGACCTTGTAGATGTTTATAGAGACTAGCTTGACCATGGTTGACTACTTTGACTAGACGTCGAAATAGAGTCAACAGTTGACCTAGGTTTGATCAGACTTGACCAACGTTGACTTTTTGACCAAGTCAACTGTAGGTCAACCATTGACCTATTTAACCTAGATTAGACTTAGGGTTGACCAGAGTTGACCAGTTGACCAAAGTCAACTGTACGTCAACCTTGACCCAGTTTGTCTTAATTTGACCTAGATGTTAGTATATCTTTTGACCCTGATCAGCTCTTGTATTATTTCATCTTTAGGTCTGTGGCTTTACTCTGAACCCTGATTCATATTGACAGCAGGACCCCAGGCGAGTACATTCTCTGATAACTTATTTCCAATTTATGATAACTGTTATGATTCATGTACTTAGTGTTGATATGCTTATTCCTGACACATGGTTCTCACGGATTGGTATTCTTGGATCCCGACGAGAGATATTTCTCCTTCTTAGGTTGGGATGTATTGTGCAAGCACCCTTGTAGCTCTTGCTCGATATGTGGTCACTGATTCTAGAGAAGGTTCGCGACCTTCTCATTAGAATCCCGTGCAGTGACGTGTCCTGTTTGGATCCATTCTACCAGTTGGGGTAGGGGGAGTAGTAGCGTATGCCTGTGATCAGATCCATCCCGATTTCCGAACAGTGTGAGTCATATACCGCACTTATGACTTGCCAGGCCGATTCTTGACAGGTACCCAAGCCGATCACAAACTGAAACTACTACTCACACACATTGGACATATAGCTTACCTTGATTTGTGTACATACCATGATTTCAGTTCTACTTTCTTGTTCTAGCTTAGCTCTACAGCTTACCATGCCATGATACATACATGTACACTCCATGATTCATTGTATATGCTCTATTTACAGCCTTATAGCTTTTATTCTATCTTGAGATCTGTTATGAGATATATGTACTCGTTCCATCCTGACCGGATATGTTGACAAATTTTAGGAGTAGTTGTGCCCTCATTATTGGACTTCATGATGTTGCTAGCTGAGGTGGATCTCACTATTCTTCTATGGGAGTTGCCTGGTAGTTATCCTTAGTTAGTCTTGTTGTTCCTTCTTTATCTTTCATGTCTTATGACTATTGTAGATTCTAGTTGTTCTAGTGATATTGTTATTATTTCTTGTCTTATCTTCCTTAGTTTTCAAGATGTGACATGAGTACATTTCTAGTTATGGATTCTTAGATGTTGTAGTTAGTATAGTATACTTGACAGCGTTCTACCGCCGATACCGCGGCATAGGCTGGACGTGGCCCACGTATTCGTACCCGTATATCCGGGTGCGGGTCGTGACACGTTTTTAGTGGTGGTCCATGCAGGTCAGTCTTTGCTATTAATGCGAAGTCGTGGTAGTACTTGAGCTTATCTGTACTACTGCGAGCCTGTCCTAGGATTAAGATTGAGTCATAGAATATTTTAGGATTTTGGTTCTCGGTCACATATTAGGAACTCTTGGTAGATTCCAGGGATGACCCCTGTGAATCTTATTTCGAACTTTTCGAAACTCTTCCCATTCATTCTTGTCCGTCCTGATTTCTGAAATATCTGTCCGTATCAAACTTTATTCCTTCTTGGGATGAGTTTGTGGACCCCAGAGGAAGGTATAAGTTGGACTTGTATATCATCTAGGTTGGGAAGAGAATATGATTTATCAACCTTGTATCATGGTCGAGGTTTGTTTTAGATTATATTTCACCATTTTCTATCTTGACCTAGGTAGTACACTCGGGACTTTCCCTGAGATTTTTCTCTGAACCCTATCTCGGAAGTTGTTTCCGTTGTTTCTATTAACTTACCCTTGACTTGTTGTTAAAATTTAAATCTTAATATTCGTTGTTGACCTTTGATTTTGTTTCGGATTCTTTTAAGAATTGAGTTAAGATATCCTGATAAACATATTTTGGATAAGGACGATGAGAACGGTAAGTGTCTACTTTATTTATGGAGTTTAGAATTCATCGCAGTCATATTAGCTAGCGAGACAAGGACATGGAGCCTGATTTGGATATACTATCCTAGTTATGAAATTTAGATTCTCTTGCAGCCATACCGGTTGGCGTGGTAAGGAATCTAGATGACATGATTATAGGGTGTATACCATAGTTATGGACTTCATTGTCTATTACCGCTATGCTTACTGGCGTGGCGAGAATTCTGGCAACATGATTTTGGATAGACGTGTATGGTTATCAGGTCATATCTTAAGTTGATTCACTTCTTTTACCAATTGAGCAAGATAAATCCTACCATTATTTCTTGTTTACCATTATTTTCTCTCCCATCGCATGATGATTTTCTCATCTTGCCGTCATTTCCTTTGCCTTGTTTAGCTATGTCTTGATTACACAAATCACCTACATCATATCTACATCTGTCATCTACACTTGGAAACTCTGAAAATTTTGAAAATTTCATATCTCAATTGTTTCTTAAATTTCGATACTGTTAAGATTTTAATTCCCTTCTGTCCATGACCAATCAATTTTGGTCGTCTTGTTTATCGTGCCAAAGAGTCTTGGTTGCTGACTAGACTCTAGATGACTTCGAATTCCTTGTGACTTGAGTTCCTTCCTAAATTGTGCTTTTAGAACTTTGATTACGAATTCATGATTTTATCGTCTTTCATAACTGAACTTGCATCTTGATCGTGTTTATGCGACCTATAATCCGATTTCTATCAAATCTATCTCTCAATCGTGCTATTCTTAAATTTTTCTCTCCATTTGCTTCTCATAGCTCTGTTTTAGATCATGACTATCCAACTTTGATTTTCATGATCTTGATAATCTTAACCCTCAAATCGTGCCAAGTGAACTTAGACTATTTTCGATTTTAATCGCGTTCGAACTTGAATCGTATTTCATGATTTTATCAATCATCCTCCTTAATCTTTGATCGGGCCTATAAGACATTGACTTTAATTTTTGTTTGTGTCTGAAGTTTTATCTCAAATATGCCAAACCTTATTTTGGTCATGGTTAGCTTTTCATCTTGATCAAGCATGTGCGACTTTCAGGTTGATTTCCATCAACCTAAGTCCTACGGGTCACCCCGTACTTGAACTTCATTTATATCGTCGATTCCTCTAATCGTCTCTAAAATTGTGCCCCAATGACTTGGCTTATTTCTGAAATCATGCACATATAATTTTGTTCATATCATGATTCTATCGTGCCAAATCCCTCATCGTGCCTGAACAATTGTAAATCGATTTTCTTGATTGTGCAAACTCATCATTCTTGGATCGTGCCTAAATATTGCCTAAATCTTCTATCATGTTTTAACCCCACAACCAACCTTAAATTTCGAGGACGAAATTTTTATAAGGTGGGTAGGATTGTAAGTCCCTGAATTTTGGGCTTATTTTTTTCAATTTTATAAATCAATTATTTTGAACAGATATTATTATTTGATTATTATTTGATTTAATGCTCTTTACCGTGACTTGCAATTCTAGAGCATCAGGGATGCCAGTCTCTGGAAACTTCCTTCTTGGAGTTTGTAGTAGACGAGATTATCTTCATTTTGATATATCGTGTCCCACTCGAACTTGTTCCCTTGTATCCTTTTTGCTTCGCGCAAGTTCGGGTCAATTTAGACCATTTAATTATTAATTGATTTTCCCACTCTTTTTCTTGATCCTCATATGCGCGTTACCGTGACTTTTAATTTAGGAGCACCAGACTAGTCATTCTCTCGGAACCAACTTGTCATGCCTGATCTACTCGAGACGCTCTTCATCCATGACCTTCGTGTCCCACTCAGACACTCCATTTTGTGCTCCATTTCCTTCGCACAACTTTTGGTTCAATTTAGACCAATTTATTATTTACCGTAAATTGTGATTTAACTTCCAATTTAATTTTCGGGCCCGACATTGGTCCAATCTAGTCGACCCAATATATGGCCCTGGCCTGTTTTGAGTAAACT
Source organism: Iris pallida (assembly GCA_029216955.1). NCBI lineage: Eukaryota > Viridiplantae > Streptophyta > Magnoliopsida > Asparagales > Iridaceae > Iris > Iris pallida. The sequence goes on from JANAVB010045219.1 coordinate 4,741,376, forward strand.
ATGCCAGTACCACTTGTGTCCCATTTATTGGAGTCCCCGTATATTATTTATTTACCCATGATTAGAAATCCCTATTTTTAATTCGAATATTGCCTCCTGTCCGATTTTGGCCCGACCCGGCTCGACCGAACCCGAACCCAAGCTCCCTGTTGTCCTCTCATGACTGCCTAAGTACCCCACAGAATTTCCCTATTTTTTTCCTATTTTGGAAATATCCACTTTTCTCTCTTCTCTCTCTCTCTAAATATTTCTCTGTCTCTCTCTAAATATATATACCTATATATATATATATATATATATATATATATATATATATATATATATATATATATATATATATGGATAACTTCCCCTCTCTCTCATCCTCACCACACTCTCTCTCACAACCCCTCCAGCCGACCTCCTTTCCCCCCCTCCATTCAAATATCTCTCTCACTCACCCATTCTATATATATATTAATATATATATACACACACACCCATACATAAACATCTTTCTCTCTCTCTCTCAATCTCTCTTTACACCTCCCTACACTCAACCCCTCCCCCATCCAGCACACGTACAGCACTCCCCATCCCATCACCCTCTCTTTACAGCAGGAACATCTCCCCCTCCCTACTCTCACACTCTCTTTTACATTACACACACACATACAAAAAACCCTTCCTCTCTCCTCCCAAACAACACACAACACCACCACCCTCACCACAGCCGACAGCCCCCCCCCCACCTAGCCGAGCATCACCACCACCATGAGCAACACCCTCTCCTCCTCCCGAGCTTCTCCCCATCTCCTCCTCCTCTTCTTCATCATCTTCACCATCACCATTAAACCTCCACCTCTCTTCCTCTTCACCACCCTCACAAACCACCACCACCATATCATCACCACCATCACCTTCACCATCCCCTCCACACGCCACCGCGCCACCGCCGCTGCGCCGCCGCCCTGGCCGCGCGAAGTCGCACGCCACCAGCAGCAGCTGCAGTAGGCAACAGCGTACCGGTGCGCACGTGGGCGCACGCGCGGGCCGCCGTCGTGCGCCGCCGCGCCGCCGCACGGCCGCCGTGGGCGACCCCCCACCGGCGCGCGAGCCCCCGGCGACCATCCCCAGGCCGCCACCTTCCTCCCAGGCGCGACGCATAGGCTATTCGTGCGTTTACGTCGAAATTCCGTCGGCGCGCGCTAGTTTGGAACTCATAATTCGCGCTCCCTCGCAGCAAGTTCGTGCATGTTTTCCGGGAGATCCGACCGTTGGATCGACGATTTCTTCGCTCCGTCACAATCTCCGTCACATATAATTTGTTAGGTTTTGTGCACTTTTATTTCGACACGTTTTTCGGTGCAAAGTGTGTCCAACGGCGGACATTATTTTGGCCCGAAATTACCGTTTTGCCCATGTATCCAAATTGGACTTTTGGACAGGCTATCTTAGCTGGTTTGACCTTTCTGGATACGTTGGTGATGTTAGTTTTATCATCCGACAACATTTGTAGATTTTTTCCCTTTTTGTGTCATCCTATTATTATAATATTTTCTCCTTTTGGTTGTTTTAGAGACCCGTCGATTTCAGTGATTTCTAAATCACTGAAATTCATAAGTTGACCTTGTAGATGTTTATAGAGACTAGCTTGACCATGGTTGACTACTTTGACTAGACGTCGAAATAGAGTCAATAGTTGACCTAGGTTTGATCAGACTTGACCAACGTTGACTTTTTGACCAAGTCAACTGTAGGTCAACCATTGACCTATTTAACCTAGATTAGACTTAGGGTTGACCAGAGTTGACCAGTTGACCAAAGTCAACTGTACGTCAACCTTGACCCAGTTTGTCTTAATTTGACCTAGATGTTAGTATATCTTTTGACCCTGATCAGCTCTTGTATTATTTCATCTTTAGGTCTGTGGCTTTACTCTGAACCCTGATTCATATTGACAGCAGGACCCCAGGCGAGTACATTCTCTGATAACTTATTCCCAATTTATGATAACTGTTATGATTCATGTACTTAGTGTTGATATGCTTATTCCTGACACATGGTTCTCACGGATTGGTATTCTTGGATCCCGACGAGAGATGTTTCTCCTTCTTAGGTTGGGATGTATTGTGCAAGCACCCTTGTAGCACTTGCTCGATATGTGGTCACTGATTCTAGAGAAGGTTCGCGACCTTCTCATTAGAATCCCGTGCAGTGACGTGTCCTGTTTGGATCCATTCTACCAGTTGGGGTAGGGAGAGTAGTAGCGTATGCCTGTGATCAGATCCATCCCGATTCCCGAACAGTGTGAGTCATATACCGCACTTATGACTTGCCAGGCCGATTCTTGACAGGTACCCAAGCCGATCACAAGCTGAAACTACTACTCACACACATTGGACATATGGCTTACCTTGATTTGTGTACATACCATGATTTCAGTTCTACTTTCTTATTCTAGCTTAGCTCTACAGCTTACCATGCCATGATACATACATGTACACTCCATGATTCATTGTATATGCTCTATTTACAGCCTTATAGCTTTTATTCTATCTTGAGATCTGTTATGAGATATATGTACTCGTTCCATCCTGACCGGATATGTTGACAAATTTTAGGAGTAGTTGTGCCCTCATTATTGGACTTCATGATGTTGCTGGCTGAGGTGGATCTCACTATTCTTCTATGGGAGTTGTCTGATAATTATCCTTAGTTAGTCTTGTTGTTCCTTCTTTATCTTTCATGTCTTATGATTATTGTAGATTCTAGTTGTTCTAGTGATATTGTTATTATTTCTTGTCTTATCTTCCTTAGTTTTCGAGATGTGACATGAGTACATTTCTAGTTATGGATTCTTAGATGTTGTAGTTAGTATAGTATACTTGACAGCGTTCTACCGCCGATATCGCGACGTAGGCTGGGCGTGGCCCACGTATTCGTACCCGTATATCCGGGTGCGGGTCGTGACAAAGTGTCGATGACTAATCGAGTGGCTCGAACCCTGAGTGGTGTATGGACGTTATAGAAATTGTTCGAGCGAGACTAAAGGATTTGCGGATAGAACGAGTATGTCGGCAAGCGATGATATCGCGCAAAACCTTAGAACGAGTAACGCTTAGTTGGTTTTGACTTCGATAGTCTCAAACGAGATATCGTTCGGACGAATTAAGAATGCGTAGTGTGAATTACGAAATGATTGAATAGAGAGTCGGAACGATGAAACGAATGGAGGTCTTGGTCGAGGAAACATAGAAGATCGTGCATACGATTTTGAAATTATGTCGAATGTATTGAAACTTGAGTTAAGGTGAAATATCCATGGATGAGATCGAAGATAGCACGATCGGAATATAGCGTGCATAGGAAACGTTGGTTTAAAGATACGAGAATGACTAAGGATTGGAATAGATACTGCTCGATGACGAGTTAGCACAAGACAATGTGAATTGATGAATTAAGTTGCACGACTCAGAATTCGCTGCAAAAGGAAGATTGTCAAGTTATGTACATCATCGATGGTATTGAGACGTATCAAAGATCGATGTACGATAACTCGGGGGTACTCTGATTCGATGAATAATGATCGTATTAGAAGTTATTATTTTGAAGGATACTATGTTGGAGAATTTGGATAGAAATGAATGTTTGGAATGAAGAAGGGAAGGGACTTAATTGTTCGGTGATAACCACAACGACAACGATCTTGTCTTGTGCGAGCGCAACTCCAGCCTCGCACATGCGTCACGTCGAATTTGGGACGATCGTTCCGCATGAGCGTTGGCATGGTGATTCATGTCCAGCAGGAATGATCGAACTCATAATATCATGACATGGCAATTTTAATTGCTTCGACTTGTGGTTTGAAGCGAAGGCGAATTTGAGGATTGATCGGACGTATGATTGACGGCGAAGTAAAGTTGAGGATTGAGTAGGCCCAATCCGCGTATCAAAAAAGAGTAAGTCTAGACGCAACGCAAGATTTACGTCCCGATGAGAACGATTATTCCGCGGGAATGTTGACATGGTGATTCATGTCCGCCGTGGATAATCAGACTTGCGTGAGATCGGGGCGCGACATATTGCAAGGCTAGACGACCTTGTGATCAACTACGTGAATTGGATAGGATGGATAGGTGGATTGTACCAAACACACTTGAAGAGATAGACTACGATAATAACATGTCGAGGATTTGGTTGAGGACAACCTATCGTAGGATGACTTTCCTAAACGAGCTCGAACTTGGAGCGGAGAATGTGTTGATGCGAATAGGATGAAGGCTGCTTGATGTTTAGAAATTTGAGCAAAACAAACTTGGGTAGAAACTCCCGTACGAACGAACAAAATGGTTTGACTATGGAATTTGGGGCGAGCGTCGTGCAACGACCTTGCACGATAAGCCACGGACTCGATTCGTAACTATGACACGGTGAGATGACCTAGCGGATAGGCGGACAATCCTATGTCGAGTGATTGAACATGTGTGGTTTACGGTATCGTCTGGACGGACGATGGACTTGGGGCAACAAGACTTAGAGTAGGACGGGGAAACTGGGAGTGTGTGTGAACGACAACGAGATTGGCCCCAAACGAAGTGAATGATAGGAGTGGATGATGTGCAAGTAAAGTTGGGATAACAAATTGAATCATTGATAGGAAGATATACTCGATGATAGTGCAATACTTGGTTTTGAATCGGACAGAAATTTACTTAGACTTGGTCGACTCCGCTAAAAAGAAATCGTATTGATTTCGTAGACAGGAACGCTTGAGAAGCGAATCAGATCATCTCGAGGACCGAGATAAACGATAGTGATACACACATGAGTTCGATTTTAATCGAAGTAAAAGTAAAACGATCGGCAAATCGAAACTATCACGAGTAGTGACACGACCCGCACCCGCTTTTCGGACGCGAGCACGTGTCCAAACCCAGCTACGCATCGAGCGGACTCCAGCCCGACTCGAATACGTATAAGCTGTCAAGGTCATGGTAAACTGCCAAATCATGGCAACCAAATCTATATCTCAATCCACAATAAGATAATAAACAAGGATGAACACTATGGGTCGTGGTCTGCAGCCCACTAGCATAAATGTCCGATAAGACTCTAAGGAATATAACAAGAGTCTTCAACTGAAACAAGGAACATGATATCTCATGATAAGGAATGAAAAGCACGAGCAGATAATAAATACAATAACGGTACCTGAATCCCGCAAGAATCGCAAATCCTCCGCCATCCAGAACTACTAGCTAACTCCATGAATTCGCTAAACCTGAGGAGATCATCAGGTCCTCAGAGGACATAGCAAGATACATAATATACATGCCTATCTAACAGTTTTATCATGCGCAAGGAAATAAACAAGAAAGAACAAGGACAAGACAAATGACTACGAACACAACACGAACACGAACACTAGAACAACTACGCATAATGAACTGCCGGATGAACGAAACACGATGATCAATGGAAGAAACCAAACCCTCGTCCCGAGTGTGGACTCACTGGTTTGAACTAACACTAACCCTCGTCCAGAGTGAGGACTCTCTGGTTAGTACTAACCCTCGTCCCGAGTGTGGACTCTCTGGTTAGTTCACGGCAAGGTACCCTCGCCCCGAGTGTGGACTCTCTGGTGCAAATACTACATCCTCGTCCCGTGTGTGGACTCTCTGATGTAAACACCCTCGTCCCGAGCGTGGACTCTCTGGTGCAAGTCAAGTTATAATCAAGTCGAGAAAGTCGTGGTGTAGGACTAGACGACTCTAGCAAGGAATACATATGAGGCTAACACAGTGTAACAGATAGAAATATCATGACAGAGAGAACAAGAATGTACAGGCAACTAGAAACATGTAAAGTGAAACTATAACAGAAAAAGTGTACTAGACAAGAAATAAAGCAATCACGAATGTAAGAAAAAAAATAGCAGCGAGATGGTGAACATGCATATAAATTATACTGTACAATGGAAGAACCAAACCCTCGTCCCGAGTGTGGACTCACTGGTTTGAACTAACACTAACCCTCGTCCCGAGTGTGGACTCTCTAGTTAGTACTAACCCTCGTCCCGAGTGTGGACTCTCTGGTTAGTTTACGGCAAGGCACCCTCGTCCCGAGTGTGGACTCTCTGGTGCAAATACTACATCCTCGTCCCGTGTGTGGACTCTCTGATGTAAACACCCTCGTCCCGAGCGTGGACTCTCTGGTGCAAGTCAAGTCAAGTCTACACCCTCGTCCCGTGTGTGGACTCTCTGGTGCAAATAATCGACATCCTAGTCCTGAGCGTGGACTCACGGATGTAAACAGATCAAGGAAAACACCCTCGTCCTGAGTGTGGACTCTCTGGTGCCAAAGAAACAATGTCAAGGATTTAGCAGTTCACTTACACGTACTCGTTCTATGACACGACTCAAGCAAGGTACTGACGAGAAACTCCAAATGCGAAACACAAGGCCAAAACATGAACATGGCTATAAACAATAAAAACAACTCCACAGAAAATAACACAAAAAAGCACATGTCCATAAATAATCCAAAAGATGGAAACTGAAATAAAATACATGTAAATAAAACAGTAGAGGGAGGCAAGGTATACTTGCCTGGAGGTTGCACGAAGATCCCACAAAATATAATCAACTGGTGAGCCATAAAGTCCAAGTCATCATAACAGTCTCCGAAACCTGAAACAAACATTGCCAACATTCTCAGAATAGTCAAATTAGCAAGGATTGTCTGTCCTTAAGTCCAATTCTGGACACAGGGGCAAAACGGTAATTTCGGACAAAAACGGTGTCCGCCGTTGGACCCGCTTTGTACCGTAAAGCGTGCCAGAGTCAATGGTCTATAAAGTCGTCAAACTACATGTCTACGGATCCGGTTTTTCGATACGAACCCAACCGTATGTCCAAAGTTGGATTCCGACGGGCCGTGCACAAAATCGCTCGTTGAGTGGGACCGTGGGGCCCGCAAAATGACGTCGGATTCAACTGTCTCAGAATTGGACCAAACTTGGCATACAGGACCAAAAAAACGATACGGTTCTGCTGGCACAAGTTTCGTCTCGATCTGACGAGCGTGCACAAAGTAATTAAGAAATTTGTAAAGTGCACGATACGGTGAATTTTGACGGATACGCATCAAATTCGTCGCGCACACGCGACCAATTTGAATTCCGTCAAAGCCCACACGACCACGAAGCCGTTACGCAGCTTTCGATGCCTTCGGTTCGCGACCACGTCGTCCGGATTGGCGTGACGCACGTCGTATCGCGGTTTTTCTAAGTTTTAGGCAGTTTCAAAAGTAGATTTTTCTCGAACTTTACTAACGAATTAATCGTTGTACAGAAAGTGAAAGGTAATTCTATAAGAAGGGTTTTGTAGCCCTATAGTTTGGCTAAAACTGTGTTCAACTAGTATTTGAAGACCTCCAATAGGCAGGTCAAACTTGGCCTTCCAAAACCATGTCAAAGTCGGTTTACTGATCTGTTTTTGAACGGGAAAACTCTTGACTTTGCGTCGATTCTCTTGGATCGTTGCACGATTATACCAAAAGATGACTACTGGGGTTTGAAGACGGTTATGTAGTAATCGTACCTGAGCAATCGGGACGAAGTTTCATCGACCGAGGAGGAAGATCTTGGAACGCGAAGTTGGCTTCTCGCAGCACCCTGCTGCTGTCGTGTTCCTTCTTGGTTACGCTCGGCAGTGCTTGGCCGCGCGTGCGCGGCCTCCGGCGACCCAGGACGGTTCGTGGATGTTGGGGTGGCCGCCCATGGTCATGGGGTGATCGTAGAATTAGGGTTTGGTGTTTTTATCTCATCTCCTCCTCCGATCTTTCTATAAATATACATTGCTCGGCTGTTCCAACTAAAGGGGTCGGTTTTGTTCTGTTGAAAGAAACTTGGGTTTGCTGGGCTTGGGCTGAACTGGATAAGCTGCGCTGCTGGAGGAGTTGGCTCGGGTGTGACTTTATGTTGGGCTCGGGCTACTGAACTGGGTATGGGCTGATGGGCTCAGTTGGGCCTGGAGCTGTTGTTGGGCCGTGGGTTTTGGGCTGGGGTGTTTTATTTATATCAAAAAAGAACTTATCTATATATATATATATATATATATATATATTTATTTATATATATTACATACGTATATATATATACCGCATACACATATCAATACATACTTAGTCAACCAAAAATATAGATAATATTTATATATATATATATGTATATCTAGTGTAAGGCCTCAACATAAGATATGCACCTACAAATAATATTTATTTACCATAATATAAAATGACTCATAATAAGTATATATCCTATATATATATATATATATATATATATATATATATATATATATATATATATATATATATATATATATATATATATATATATATATATATATATATATATATATATATATTTTATATATATATTATATATATAAAAATATATATATATATATATATATATATATATATATATATATATATATATTTTATATATATATTATATATATATATATATATATATATATATATATATATATATATATATATTTTTATATATATCCTATATATTTTTTTTATATATTTTTATATATATATATATAAAATGACTCATAATAAGTATATATATATATATATATATTATAATATCGTATATACGATATCACTTCATTATACCAAAATGATTTAGACATATTCTTGGCAACTACTTTATGAAAAATAAAGCACTACTAATAATATCAATAAAATAATATATTACTATACCTATTATATATGAGATAAATATATTTCACTAACCTTTCTAAAATAATGAAAACATATATTCAATTATTAAATAGGCACCATAAATCTATATATGCACATCCATAGGGTTTAAATACCCTAAAATGCACAAGGATAATGTAAAGGAAATAGTTATCACATTTCCAAGAATAAATATTCAATCAAAATAACTGAATATTGATATTATATATATATAACATTTATTCTAGGAAAATATCTATTAGAAACTTAAAACAAGGTAGCAGTACACACTCAAAGTATATCGTCATGGACGTCTTAGGACTCACTATAAGCCTACACGGGCTTGGGCTCGGTTCAAGCCCAGTCCGGACTAGTTTGGTATAACTGAATTTCTTAGAAGTCCAAATAATAATAAAATGACTAATTAAACTATTTATAGGGCTAACTCGCAACTTGGCCTGGTTTTCTTAGTTAGGACATCACTATGGCTCGGCCTTCTCTACCAGGACTAATACACTAGTCAAAGCACGCCACTGCCATATCCGTGCCATGATTCCTAGTCGTCTGGTGCTCTAAAACTCAACTATGGCTAAAGTCATCTACCGTAAATATTAACTAAATAATTAATTATAAAACTAATTTAAAATCACCGTTTAAATCAAATAAATAAAATGAAATAAATTCCGAAAATTTCCGGGAAGGGGAGCTACAAGTAGCTTGTCCGACTTCGCTAATCGCTAAGCTTGGTTGAAATGTACGTATTCGGGGGATGCCTTGAATACGTACACGATCCAAACTCAGCGATATGATGAACTTGAATGCAGCTGTAAGTGGATGTTGAGATGCGCATGAACGAATGAGTGAGTTTGCCTCAGCTTACGACTCTCGCATTTGATGAATGACAACGCACCTCGTGTGACCATTACAGTCCCATGACATGACAAAATAGCAACCAAGTCGAAGAAACACGACGATTGAATAAGTACCATCAACACTAAAATGAGTGAAAAGCCATTCAATAAAATTGACCAAACGTATGCGACACGAAACTTAGAAAGGTATCGAGTATAGTTCGATGCCATCGACGGTAAAGCCATTCGATAGGAATTGTCTAAGATACGTACACGACATGAGTTAAGGAACGGTAGGATGACCTGCACTCAGGAAGTCTCGAGGACGAGACTTATTTTGAGTGGTGTATTATGTAATGACCCGCTCCGCCCTAGCGGAACGCCGATTTAAACGGCAAGTGCTACGACTCATACGAGCCGTCGACCCGAAGAGTTGGCATCGACTTGATGAAGAATCGATGCAAGGCTTACATTGGTCCGTCAAAGATGAATCCAGACTTAGACTTTCAAAGGCGCGCTCGGAGTATCGTTTGGCCGATGCGAATATCGCTAAGGTGGGTGGCTCCGATGAACCCGTATTTGCTTAGCCTAGACACATAACAATACGGACACTATTGCTAGGATCGCTAAGCGATAACACCGCGCATGCTAATAAATGACTCAACGCACCTAGCTAAGGGAATAATCTCATCTTGTATGCTTGTATAGAATATGGAAAAGAACATGAAAAATGTGAGAACTCTCACACCGCACTCCGCGCTCGTGCTAAGGCACGGACTTACATTTCGAGTTCCCTATGCGTTCAACAATAAAACAATGAATGATTTACAACAATAAAACGGGAAGACTATCAACATAGTCGTTCCGAATAGAGTATAGCAACATTGAAAGACTATGGGACCATGGGTCGCCAAGGCGACTCCCGCAAGAGGAGTTGCATAATGATGAATGAAAGAAAGAATGAACGAATAAGTGAATGAATGAATCAACGAATGAATGAATGAATATGTGAATGAACGAACAAGTGAAAGAAATAAAAGAAAAAATGAATAAAAGATAAGAAAGAAAGGAAGGGTTAGCGACAGGTATGACGAAAACGTGCATCGGGGCTCGCTACTCGCGCTGCACGGACGCCGCCGCCAACCTGGTCAATAACGTATTATGGCTAAGGGTTAGCCAACGGCTCAGAGACAGCCGTTAAGTTAAAATGACAATAAAATACGAAATGGTCGTGGACGGACTCGTACACGAGTGAAAAAAGGGATTCCAAGGGCAACTAACGACGATTTCGTGGCCGGCCTAGGCGGAATCATGGCCTACGGGCGGACAGGTGTGCGGGCTTGGGAACATAACCAAACGTAGGGCCGATACTTCAATAGTCTATCAAGGTGTACCAGCCATCACGCTTGATAGATGAGAATGCAAAAGGGGAAAATGTCCAAAATGGCTGACATGCCAGCGACCGGTGCATATATATTTAAGTGGGCTTTGCTGGTGGCAATCCACGTGCAAATCCTTGCATTGAAATCAAAGTAGTCTAAGTTAACTGAACAAAGCACCTTCTGAATAGGCTTGAATATAACACACAAAATGATCGAGAGTACTTCGAGCAAAAGAGTTAGAAAATACGCCTACGACGCGTTAGGACCTGAGGCAGGGACACGCCCTTGACATTGAATGTTTACGTAAATTACATTAAGTTGATATATGCGAATTGTTGACTAACTTGGTTTACTTTGGACAGGAAAGGCCGGACGGTAAGTATGGGTAAGTCGTGCATGCATTTCCATGCAAACACTTGAATTTGGCAACACGGGATAGGTTATGAAATATGTCATGAAACTGATCCTAAGGCAAGATTAGAAAGACAGTGAATGATAGACGGTGCACAAAAGTAAATAGAACGTGTTTGGTAATAATAGCATTATGGGCGAGCTAGTCTCCCCACCAGTGCATAACAATGTACTGATAACCCCACAGTTTGCTTGCAAGATGCAGAAAACGTCATCGGGTGCGGAGCTCCCCTCGAACGTGCTAAGGCGCGGAGCCAACTCTGGAGCCTTGGAGCATTGCAAGGAGCTGAAGCACCATATACAGGACATAATATATCGGAACATCGCCATGAATTATTCCATCATGTAAGCCACTTGGTACGCCTTTTATATTTTAGAGAGAGAGAGCTTGAGCGATTTGTAAACTCGGCCTAGCGCCGCTTGTAAACTTCTTGAAAATCAATAAAGAGTTTGAATTCGCTTCAACTTGTGTTCATTTACTTTCCGCTGCAAATGGGGATACTCTGTGCGACTCTGTGACCTAGCTCAAATCGGTCGTTTCTGGACTTAGCCTTGCATGGACGCAACCTAGGCCCGTGCGGCATCACGCCTTAGCGAGGATGATCGCTCCTACGGGAGCGGGACGTGACATATGTCGCTCCGCCACCATCAAGAAATAATAATGTAAGTAATATACCTGCTTGTAATATAAATTTTAACGTTGGTTCTAGTTCTTCTCATCAAGTTATTCCATTTACTGAAAAAGAACATATAGTAGATGATGGTAATAACGATGATGAAAATAGTGATGATCTAATTGAAAATTTAGATGATGAATTTGATGATTCTGTTGATAGCCTTAACACTCCTAAATTATTTATTGGAAAACAATTTGAGAATCGATCTAAATTTAGAAGTTTTATTAGTGATATAGCAATTAGACATAATTTTACTTGTACAGCTACTTTAATAATGCTACTGGGATTATATATAAATGTAATAGTTCAAATTGTCATTGGAGGGTATACGCTAAAGCCATAGGTGGAGGCGAAAGATTTCTATTGCTACGCTAGAAAATATACATTCTTGTTTAGGTGGACTTACAACTGTCACGCCCCGCTCCCGCAGGAGCGATCGTCCTCGCTAAGGCGTGATGCCGCACGGGCCTAGGTTGCACTCGTGCAAGACCAAGTCCAGAAACGACCGATTTAAGCTAGGCCACAGAGTCGCACAGAGTGTCCCCATTTGCAGCGAAAAGTAAATGAACACAAGTGGAAGCGAATTCAAACTCTTTATTGATTTTTAAGAAGTTTACATGCGGCGCTAGGCCGATATTACAAATCGCTCAAGCTCTCTCACTCTGAAACATAAAAGACGTGCCAAGTGGCTTACAACATGAAATGATTCATGACGATGTTCCGATACATTATGTCCTGTATAGGGTGCTTCAGCTCCTGCAACGCTCCAAGGCTCCAGAGATAGCTCCGCGCCTTAGCACGTTCGATGAAAGCTCCGCACCCGCCGACGATACCTGCATCCTGCAAGTAGACTGTGGGGTTATCAGTACATTGTTATGCACTGGTGGGGAGGCTAGCTCGCCCACAATGCTATCATTACCAAACATGTTATATATTTACTTTTGTGCAACGTCTATCATTCATTATCTTTCTAATCTTGCCTTAGGATCAGTTTCATGGCATATGACATAACATATCCCGTGTTGCCAAATTCAAGTGTCGCATGGAAATACATGCACGACTTACCCATACTTACCGTCCGGCCTTCCCTGTCCAAAGTAAACCAAGTTAGTCAACAATTCAATATGAACTTTTCGATGTCAAGTGCGTGTCCCTGCCTCGAATTCTAGCACGTTGTAGGCACGATATCTAACTCACTTGTATGAATTTCTCATTATCATTTGGTGTGTTACATTTCAAGCATATTCATAAGGCACTTTATTTTGTTAACTTAGACTACTTCGATTTCAATGCAAGGACTTGCACGTGGATTGCCACCAGCAAGGCCCACTTAACTCTATATGCACTGGTCGCTGGCATCACAAGCCATCCTGGACATGTCTTCCCCTGTGGTAATTTCTCACCTATCATGGCGTACGGCTTGGTACATCCTGATAGTCTTTTGAAATACCCGACCTTACGTCCCCTGGTGGCCAAGCCCGCACTCAGGTCACATCCGTAAGCCATTTCCTTTGATTCCGTCCGGACCGGCAAGTCCTTCACACTTTGATCATGCCGCAGAATCCCTTTTTCTTCACGGCACAGCATTCGCCACCCCTCGCTCGTGCCGTTTGTCCACGACCATTTCGTATTAACTTGTCTTTTTAACTTAACGGCTGTCTCTGAGCCGTAGGCTAACCCTTAGCCCTCTTACGTTATCGACCAGATTGGCGTCCGTGCAGCGCGGGTAGCGAGCCCCGTTGCACGTGCCCGTCACACTTGTCGCTAACCATTCTTTTCTTTCTTATCTTTCATTTATTCTTTCTTTTCTTTCTTTCTTTCTTTCACTTGTTCGTTCGTTCATTTGTTCTTTCACATATTCGTTCATTCATTCGTTGATTCATTCATTCACTTATTCATTCATACATTTTGCAACTCCCTGTGCGGGAGTCGCCTTGGCGACCCATTGGTCCCATAGCCTTTCAATGTTGCTAAACTCTACTCGGAACGACTATGTTGATAGTCTTCCCGTTTCATTGTTGTAAACCATTCATTGTTTCATTGTTGAACGCAAGCTTGTGCCTTAGCACGAGCGTGGAGCGCGGTGCGAGAGTTCTCGTATTTTCCATATTCTTTTCCATATTCTATTCAAGCATACAAGATGGGATTATTCCCTTAGCTAGGTACGTTGGGTCATTTATTAGCATGCGCGGTGTTATCGCCTAGCGAATTCAGTGATAGTGTCTGTATTGTTATGTGTCTAGGCTAAGCACAGACGGGTTCATCGAAGCCACCCACCTTAGCGATGTTCGCATCGGCCGAGCGATACTCCGAGCGCGCCTTTGATAGTCTAAGTCTGGATTCATCTTTGACGGCCCAATGCAAGTCTTGCATCGATTCGCATCGATACTTCATCGGGTCGACGCAATTCTTTGGGTCGACGGCTCGTTTGAGTCGTTGTACTTGCCGTTTGAATCGGCGTTCCGCTAGGGCGGAGCGGGTCACTACATAATACACCACTCAAAACAAGTCTCGTCCTCGAGACTTCCTGAGTGCAGGTCATCCTACCATTCCTTTAACTCGTGTCGTCGTGTTTCTTAGACAATTCTATCGAACGGCTCTATCATTTGATGACATCGAACCATGCTCGATACCCTCCAAGTTCCGTGTCGCATACGCTTGGTCGATTTTTTTTATTGAATCACTTTTCATTCATTTTAGATTTGATGGTACTTATACAATTGTCGTATTTCTCTGACTTGGTTGCTATTTCGACGTATCATGGGGCTGAAACGGTCACACGAGGTGCGTTATAATTTATCAAACTCGGGAGTCGCAGGCTGAGGCAAACTCACTCATTCGTTCATACGCATCGCAACACCCACTTGCAGCTGCATTCGAGTTCATCACATCGCTGAGTTTGGATCATGCACATATTCAAGGCGTCCCCCGAATACGTACATTTCAACCAAGTTTAGCGATTAGCGAAGTCGGATAAGCTACTCGTGATAGTTTCGATTTGTCGATCGTTCGCTAACTTCGATTTAAAATCGAACTCATGTGTATCTCACTATCGTTTATCTCGGTCCTCGAGATGATCCGGTTTGCTTCTCAAGCGTTCTTGTCCACAAAATCAGTATAATTTCTTCTTAGCAGGGTCGACCAAGTCTGAGTAACTTCCGATCAATGATTCAATTCGTTATCCCAACTTTACTTGCGCATCATCCATTCCTATCATTCCTTTCGTTTGGGGCCAATCTCATTGTCGTTCACGCACACTCCCAGTTTCCCGTCCTACTCTAAGTCTTGTTGTCCCAAGTCTATCGTCCATCCAGACGAAATTGTAATATCAATCGCACAGGTTAAATCACTCGGCATAGGGTCGTCCGCCTATCCGCTAGGTCAGCTCACAAGGTCATAGTTATACGTCAAGTCCGTGGCTCATCGTGCAAGGTCGTTGCACGACGCTCGCCCCAAATCCTATGGTCAAACCATTTGTTCGTTTGTACGGGAGTCTCTACCCAAGCTTGTGTTCACTCAGATTTCTAAACATCGAGCATGATCACCTACTTCGCATCAAGACTTACGTTGCACATATTTAATTCCATTCAATCACCAGTTCTAACCAATTCATGTATTCGATCACGAGGTCATCCAGCTCGACAATACATTGCGCCCCAATCTCACGCGAGTCCGATTATCCACGGCGGTTCATGAATCACCATACAACGCTCCCGCGGAATAATCATTCTCATCGGGGAGTAACACTTGTTTGAGTTTTAGACTAGCCCATTCTCGATACGCGGATTGGACCTACTCAATCCTCAAGTTCAATTCTTCAAACACACAAATTTATTCTCGAGTCCACCTTCGCGTCAAACCACAAGTCGAAGCAATCAGATTGCCACGCCAACCAAGTTCAATCACTCCCGCTGTATGAATCACCATACCAGCGCTCACGCGGAGTGATCGTCATAATTCGGCGCGACGCATATGCGAGGCTGGAGTTGCGCTCGCATAAAACAAGAACGTCAACGTTGTGGTTGTCAACGAAGCAAATCCAAGCATTCGTATTTTTCATCCAAGCCAAATCAATTCGATAGTCTGACCGTCATGCGTTCAACTAGAAAATCCTCGAGCCAAATCCATCTTTTCTTTGACACATTTTTAACATCCCAAGTATAGCATCCAACGGAACAATGACATTTGCACGATCGTCATTCGCCGAGTCAGAGTACCCCCGAGTTATCGTATATCGATCTTTGATACGCCTCAATACGATCGATGATATGCGTAACCTGACGATCTTCCTTTGCAACCGATTTCGAGTCGTGCGTTGATGCTGTTGTCCGAGTTGGATATTCCACAATTTCCTCGATATTCAAGATCAAGTTCGATCGCTATTCCTCAAGCTAGTTTCAAGGTCGTTGTCCAAACTCAAGTCATAATTTATTTGAATCAATCCAAAATCGTGCGCGTGATCCTCTAAGTTTTCCTCGATCAAGTCCATTCATTTTCATTCATCGTTCCGAACCATTTTCTAACATGCGTTACCCATTCACAAGTTGTCCGAACGATATCTCGTTCGGGACATTCGAAGTCACGACCAACTAAGCGTGACGCGTTCTAAGGCTTTACGCGATCGCATCGCCTCGCCGACTTACTCGTTCTATCCGTAAATCCTTTAGTCTCGCTCGAACAATTTCTATAACGTCCATACACCACTCAGGGTTCGAGCCACTCGACTAGTCGTCGACACTCACTCTTATCTTTCTCCGAACCTATCGCATACACCACTCGGATTCAAGCCATACGATCTAGTCCTCAATCACGTTCGTGTCATGCGCTAAGACATCCTTTAGATTCGTTCGACGAATCTCTAGCATAATCGCTTACGTTGCCTCGACGTACTAAGTCGTTCATACAAATCCTCAAAATCCAAGCCAATCCTTCGTGCACGCCTAAGCGTTAGTTTGATAGCATTCCTATCGATATACACTCTAAGTGTATCTCCGTTCCCGACCGAGCGGTACTTGATATCGCTCGCAACTCGATTGCACCAGAAGTCGAGGTGCGCGACACGCGGCACAACTTAGCCAGAAGGCCGTGTGCATAGCTATTTCTTTCGAACTATACTTCGGTCTTGCGTGCTCGTTCTCTATTGTCAGCGTAAGGCTATTCAAGCACGTCTTGCGTTGGCTAACTCTTAGCATCGGTTCCTTCTAACCCAAGTCCATCGTGGTGGCACAAAGGCCTTTGCCTATCGATTCCGTCCAACCGAGTACTCGTACGAGCTTTTGAAAATATTAGACTTATTATATGGAACATCCCAAAGCACAACGAGAGAGAGCGTAACCATCTTTTGTTTCCAACCGAGCTTTCAAAACTGAGAAAATCGAATGAAGTCCAAGGACGTGAAGCCGTACTCTGATACCAATCTGTCACGCCCCGCTCCCGCAGGAGCGATCATCCTCGCTAAGGCGTGATGCCGCACGGGCCTAGGTTGCGCCCGTGCAAGGCCAAGTCCAGAAATGGCCGATTTGAGCTAGGCCACAGAGTCGCACAGAGTGTCCCCATTTGCAGCGGAAAGTAAATGAACACAAGTGGAAGCGAATTCAAACTCTTTATTGATTTTCAAGAAGTTTACATGCGGCGCTAGGCCGATATTACAAATCGCTCAAGCTCTCTCACTCTGAAACATAAAAGGCGTGCCAAGTGGCTTACAACATAAAATAATTCATGGCGATGTTTCGATACATTATGTCCTGTATAGGGTGCTTCAGCTCCTGCAACGCTCCAACGCTCCAGAGATAGCTCCGCGCCTTAGCACGTTCGATGGAAGCTCCGCACCCGCCGACGATACCTGCATCCTGCAAGTAGACTGTGGGGTTATCAGTACATTGTTATGCACTGGTGGGGAGGCTAGCTCGCCCACAATGCTATCATTACCAAACACGTTATATATTTACTTTTGTGCACCGTCTATCATTCATTATCTTTCTAATCTTGCCTTAGGATCAGTTTCATGGCATATGACATAACCTATCCCGTGTTGCCAAATTCAAGTGTCGCATGGAAATACATGCACGACTTACCCATACTTACCGTCCGGCCTTCCCTGTCCAAAGTAAACCAAGTTAGTCAACAATTCAATATGAACTTTTCGATGTCAAGTGCGTGTCCCTGCCTCGAATTCTAGCACGTTGTAGGCACGATATCTAACTCACTTGTATGAATTTTTCATTATCATTTGGTGTGTTACATTTCAAGCATATTCATAAGGCACTTTATTTTGTTAACTTAGACTACTTCGATTTCAATACAAGGACTTGCACGTAGATTGCCACCAGCAAGGCCCACTTAACTCTATATGCACCGGTCGCTGGCATCACAAGACATCCTGGACATGTCTTTCCCTGTGGTAATTTCTCACCTATCATGGCGTGCGGCTTGGTACACCCTGATAGTCTTTTGAAATACCCGGCCTTATGTCCCCTGGTGGCCAAGCCCGCACTCAGGTCACATCCGTAAGCCATTTCCTTTGATTCCGTCCGGACCGGCAAGTCCTTCATACTTTGATCATGCCGCAGAATCCCTTTTTTTTCACGGCACAGCATTCGCCACCCCTCGCTCGTGCCGTTTGTCCACGACCATTTCGTATTAACTTGTCTTTTTAACTTAACGGCTGTCTCTGAGCCGTAGGCTAACCCTTAGCCGTCTTACGTTATCGACCAGGTTGGCGTCCGTGCAGCGCGGGTAGCGAGCCCCGTTGCACGTGCCCGTCACACCTGTCGCTAACCATTCTTTTCTTTCTTATCTTTCATTCATTCTTTCTTTTCTTTCTTTCTTTCACTTGTTCGTTCGTTCATTTGTTCTTTCACATATTCGTTCATTCATTCGTTGATTCATTCATTCACTTATTCATTCATACATTTGCAACTCCCTGTGCGGGAGTCGCCTTGGCGACCCATTGGTCCCATAGCCTTTCAATGTTGCTAAACTCTACTCGGAACGACTATGTTGATAGTCTTCCCGTTTTATTATTGTAAACCATTCATTGTTTCATTGTTGAACACAAGCTTGTGCCTTAGCACGAGCGTGGAGCGCGGTGCGAGAGTTCTCGTATTTTCCATATTCTTTTCCATATTCTATTCAAGCATACAAGATGGGATTATTCCCTTAGCTAGGTGCATTGGGTTATTTATTAGCATGCGCGGTGTTATCGCCTAGCGAATTCAGTGATAATGTCTGTATTGTTATGTGTCTAGGCTAAGCACAGACGGGTTCATCGGAGCCACCCACCTTAGCGATGTTCGCATCGGCCGAGCGATACTCCGAGCGCGCCTTTGATAGTCTAAGTCTGGATTCATCTTTGACGGCCCAATGCAAGTCTTGCATCGATTCGCATCGATACTTCATCGGGTCGAAGCAATTCTTCGGGTCGACGGCTCGTTTGAGTCGTTGTACTTGCCGTTTGAATCGGCGTTCCGCTAGGGCGGAGCGGATCACTACAACAACTGGTTGTCATCCATTAGCTACCACTGTATGAGTTAAAAATCAGATTATTGATAAAATTCGAGATAATCAGTCGTATAGTCCATCTCATGTTATAAAAGATATATTTAGGGAACATGGAATACATATTAAATACTGTAAGGCTTGGAAAGCTAGAGAACTTGCTCTATCCGAAATAAATGGTAGTTATATTGATGCATATAGTAGTCTCGAAGAGTATGGTCTTAGAATTATTGAGACAAATCCAGTTAGCCAATGTTTTATGAAGATTACAGAAACTAATAGGTTTGATCAACTTCCAAAAACCAAATACGTGCAATAAAGCTTCTTGGTCACTAGTCAACTTCCAAAAACTAAGTTGGCCCTCATAGCGCCATGTATTGTGTTCTCGACACCGCACTTCACTTTTATAATCACATAGCTATATATAAAACATACAAACTATGTTATTACTAAACATATAAAATGTAAAATTTATTGACTAACACAATTAAAATTTAATATACCTCGATCTCCAGAAAATATCAGACTACATATGTGCGACTCGCGTTGCTGCTTAATCAATTCTGTAGGTGGTCCCCCTGGTATACAACCATCGTTTTGGCTAGCCATCTGTAAAAAGATGGTTGTCAAAACGCATATGTAAGAGTATATGATAGATTAGGGTTTCGGTTTATATTATGATAAGGGTTTGTATTATGTTAGGGTTAAGTTCACGGGTTGAGATTAGGGTTAGGGTTATGAAAAGGGTTTGGATTAGGTTAAGGGTTTAGTTTACGGGTTAGGGTTAGGATTATGGTTAGGGGGTTATGTTAGGTTAAAGGTTTGGCTTAGGTTAGAGTTTAGTTACGGGTTAGGGAGAAGGTTAGGGTTGGGGTCTAGATTAGGTGTATATTAGTCTTAAGGGTTAGGATTGGGGTGTAGATTAGTATTAAGGGTTAGGATTGGGGTCTAGATTAGTCTTAAGGGATGATTGGGATCTAGATTAGGTTTAGATTAGTCTTAGGTTAGATGTTAGCATTAGGGTTTATATAAAATGCTAAGAGAATCATGATATAAATAATAAACATAATTAAATAATATTAATGAAAATTTACTAACCAACAGACTACTTCTTCTTCTTCTTCTCCTCGATTCTCTTCTACTACTTTCCTTTCCTCGGTCTACTTTACTCTCCTCCTCCAACCACCAAGCCACCCGCATTAAACCATCCACTCTGAACCAACCCAACACAAAACCAAACCAACCCCATAGCACATAGTATTCCGACATAGGGTGTGTCGGAAAATTGGAGTACGCCCAATTTCCAACACACCCAATGTCGGAATTTATTGTCCCCCCTAATTTCCCAGAATTTTATCGTTTAAGCTAATTTTATAGAATTTTATATCGGCACAGTAAATTTTCCGTTAATTCCGATCGATATTCAAACCAATAAATGTACTTCCAACTATAAATCATACAAGACTATTGGATCAGGTAGTACTAGATAATATATACTAGCAAGTACAAAATGAATAAAGTAATTCACTTATAATTTTAGAGGGTTCTTACTACTTTTGATATTTGCATATGAAAGTACAAACTGCATTTGTAAACATATTTAAGCAGAGGGGGATAACTGATATTCATATTTGGTAACGATCAGCAAGCCATACCTTACGTAATTTCGAGGATCCAAATCTGAAACAATATGTATTCATTTTTCATATTGTAATTGGCCTCTTGTATCTTGTAGGCTACTTTGTTGAAATTCTCTTTAACGAATGTCTACATCTTGAACTTCTTCTCATCTTTACATGTAACACACTAACTTCTTGATTGTTGATTTTCTTCCATAGAACTTACATAACCCTTGACGGTTTGACACACACAATCTCTTACCCAAAATGTGTTTATGTTGTCGCTTTTGTAACTCCTTAATTCATGGAGTTCATGTTTGCGCCTCTTGTTCTTAATTGATTCTCGCTCCGTGTATGTCTAGGCCCCTTGTCCATCTGATACACCCCCACTCCCTTTACCAATATAAGTATATAAGCTATGGCACACATTGATTCTCATCCTCATCATTTCATGATCACTTCGTCACATAACTGTTGAATGTAATACCTTTTAAATAAATATTCCGATCGAGATACCTTTGAAATTCATGACCGATCAAGATAATTGTAGTTTCCTCCAAATACTCATATCATCATCTGTGATATGGGATCCTAGTAGTGAAGAAATAAAAAGACTCATCAGCATAAATTCCCTGATTATGCCACACAATTACTTGGAGAAATAAATATCTTGGAATGTTAAAAAAATAAAAAAGTTTTTTGAAAATATGTAGATATTATACAAGATTGTTTAGAAACAAAGAAAATGCCTACGAGATAGCTGTCCTATTCTTAAGGACATTTGAAACCATGCATATCCATCCGGAAATAACTCCTCTTTTTCCTATATATCATTGGCTTGTATTAATCTCTCTCCCTACAACTACTATATCGATATCACTAATTCTAAGAGTTAAGGATTAGCTATAGTCTTTTTCCTTCCCCATCTTTAATTTCATTTTTCTTCATCTATATATATTCCATTTCTCCAATCAATCTCTTTTCGTTCCATCTCTTCTCTTCTTTATGTTATGGAGCTTTCTTTTAAGGTTTTATCTATAGTATTGCTATTGTTATTTTCTTGGAGGAGTGCAGTAGTGGTTAATGTTTCTCATGTTTGGCCACTTAATCATGAAGATGATGATGAACCAGTGCCTTCCATCGTGGTTGACAACAAGTACGGGACGGGCTATCACTTCCAACCCCCAAGGCATTGGATGAATGGTACACCCTAACATTTTTTTTCTCTATTTTCTTAATAATAAAACTCTTCCCTCATCAATTCAAGTAATATAACTTTTGTTAGGATAAGTTAATATTTCTTCCATGTTCTTAACCAGGGAGAAATGTGACAAATAGTTCCTACATCAATTTTTAATCGGATACATAACAATGAAAAATCAACTAGCTATGGCGAAATCTCGAAATAATACTTAGTGAAGATGATCTATTTCCATGCCAAATAAATTGAGATGTTTGATATTTGGAGATTCACGAGGGATTAATGCTTAGTGCGTATATTAGTTAATTTCCGTTATGTACTCTTTAGACTTTAGATTACCTGGATGTAATTTTTACATTGCTCATACATATTTTCATTATTATATTCTTTATAGAAAATGGCAGAATTCTACATTTTCCCTTTAAAAAAAAATTAATACTTTGAGGATCCAATTGAGCTTCTAGTCAAATATCGTTCTAATTTGCCTTCTTTTTATGTAGGAATTTGTTTTCAAGATATTTAATCTATAGTTTGATAAAAGGAAACATAGACACTAACAATCGAATGAATCAAATAACTTGTGTTATACTTCTTTGGCATGTACGTACATTTTGTGGTTGGCATTGTGATGAATGCGTCGACATGCAACAGATCCTAATGGTACGTACATTCCGTTATGTACTCAATTTCCCTCTCAGTACTTGTTCAAATGATCTGTTCTAAATAGTGATATTGGCAAAACGAAGAATTAAGTATGTAGTTATTATGGATTAGTTATTATAAATTATAATTGTGTATCAAACCAGCACCAATGCTCTACAGGGGCATCTATCACCTGTTCTATCAGTACAACCCCAAGGGCTCAATATGGGGTCACATTGAGTGGGCGCACTCGGTCTCGACGGACATGATCAACTGGAAGGCGCTCGACACGGCAGTGCGGGCATCGGAGCCCTTCGACATTAAAGGGTGCTGGTCCGGATCCGCCACGATGCCGGGAACCGACCTGTCGTTATCTACACCAAGAAAAAGCACCAGGTTCAAAACATCGCGTTCCCTAAGAACCTGTCAGACCCGTATCTGCAAGAATCGGTCAAGCCCGACTACAACCCGACAATTGCACCGGTCCAAGCCAGGGATGGACGTGACCAGCTTTCGGGACCCCACCACGGCCTGGCTAGGCCCCGACAAGCGGTGGAGGTTGGTGGTAGGGAGCCCAAGGAAGCACAGAGGGCTAGCGGTCCTGTACCGGAGCAAGGACTTCATCCATTGGGTCCGGGTGAAGCACCCGTTGCACTCTGCTGCGGACACGGGTATGTGGGAGTGCCCGGATTTATTCCCCGTGGCCACGGACGGCAAGCGTGGGGTCGACAATTCGGCGTACGATGGGAGCTTGAAGTACTGTGTTGAAGGTTAGCTTGGACTCGACACGTTTCGAGTACTACACGATCGGGACATACCGTCGCGATTTAGACAGGTACGTACCGGACGGTACATCGGCTGACAGTAGCTCCAGGTTACGGTTCGATTATGGGAACTTTTACGCATCCAAGTCATTTTTCGATGCGTCAAAGCAGAGGAGGATACTGTGGGGGTGGTCGAATGAGTCGGACGGTAAACAAGATGATATTGACGAGGGTTGGGCTGGTATTCAGGTCAGTACTCTAAGTCACAATTCTGTGCTAAATACGTGATTGTTGAGCATATATGTTTCGCAGCTGCTAAGTTTGTAACCGCGGACTTGACCACCGGCTGACGTGGCGGCCGGCCAGCCATTGCCTCCTGGTTCGGGCGGGGTCCGAAGATAGTGGGGGGGGGGGGGGGGGCAATGGGTGGCCACCACGTCGGCTGACACTCACGCCCGCGGTTTCAAACGATGGGCAAATTATCATTTTCTTATATGTTTTTGTACTGCAGACTATTCCAAGAAGGATTTGGCTCGACAGCAACGAGAGGCAAGTCGTTCAATGGCCGATCGAAGAGGTTGAGAGCCTGAGGGACAAACTAGTAGTAGTCCACAACAGGAAGCTACAGAGTGGAGGATTGCTTGAAATTTCTGGAATAATGACTTCACAGGTATTTTTTTTTAAAAAAAATTGTGCTTCTCTTCGATCGCATGCAATTTGGCAGTCGAAGAACTCATCGATACTTCCATCTTGCAGGCAGATGTGGAGGTGATATTTCAGCTGTCGAACCAAGTTGGAGTGACCCGCAGCTGCTCTGCCACCAGAAAGGCGAACCTATGGAGGCTTCGTCGATGTGGATATTGAGGAGCATGGGAGGCTCTACTTAAGAAGTTTGGTATGTTCATACTTCAAACTTCTTGTGTAGATTTGGTGGGGTTATGTTCCACTAGTGTTAGTTACTTGGACTTGAAATTGGTATGAATCGAGCTAGCTCGTGGGCTTGTGTAAATTGACCACTCTGTGGTGGAGAGTTTCGGGGCGAAGGGGAGGACGTGCATTACGTCGATGGTGTATCCTAGTTTGGCTCTAGGAGGCGATGCTCGTCTTTATGCGTTCAACAATGGCGCGGAAGAGAAGACTATTTTGAAGCTCAAGGCTTGGGGGATGAAGAAGCCCATCATGAATTAATTGATGAGCCCTAGCTACCTAGGATCAAGATACTCGTGAATTAGGCTTCTTCTTCTTCTTCTTTGTGATGCTTCCTTAGTTTTCCATCTTTTTTCACTTTTTAGTTATTGTTCCATTGAACATATTGATGATTTATGTATGTAGTTGCAGCACTCAAGAGGATGTTTAGTCTGTTTTCGAGACCCAAAACAGTTGACAATTTCGAGACCCAAATCCTAATATTCACTATTATGTGAGACCCTATTACTAAAATATGACCCATATATACACCTTAATTTCCAGTAATTAGTCAGGTTTAAAATTCTTAACAGTAATTATATTGATCCTCTTTACCAGCTACCAACTGTTTTTTCAAGCCTTTTATGTTACCAGCTATCAACCTTTCGTCACCCTTGTATGCTGTTGCCGAATCTTACTCCAGCAAATTATGAACATGAGACCATACAAAATTCATCCAATCAAATAGGAGCACTCTCCAAGTTTTTTCTAAATTAAAAGACAGACGGAACAATTCGTGACAAGGAATTGCATTCATCTTCTACACATTAAGCCCAAGACTAAGGAGAAACAACAACAATAAACTGCATTAATGTATAACATATTAGGCCCATGAGTAAGAAAGAAACGTTGACACATCATGGAAATGTGGAGCGACTGAAATCAAAGATACAAGCAGAGCCTGCCTGGAGGTTTGGGTTGTCATAGCCAAAGCTAATTTTTGTTGACCCTTGTGGTGGTCCTGAAGGGTCACCCATGACATCCACCTCTTGCGGGCCATACTGGATCTAGAGCAGAGAGAGTTATCCAAGCACACGAAATCTTGCCAGACTTATCCTTGGGCCGGCCCTGGATACAAGGAATAGCACCTCGAGAATTAACTATGCTTTCTTCCGCTACGAATATTTGAATTGAAATAACCTTGTTAAGATTGAATCATCTTGTCTTGTACGAATATTTGCCTTGTATGAACTCCAAACTCGTACAACATTATGCTCCAGCGAGGACAATAGCTGAATCAATGCGGTAGAAGAAGAGAAAAGAAAGAGTGCTTATTCAATCGAGGAAGCAATCCTTCTATGTTTATAATCACAACAATAGTGAAGCTTTCATTCCAATTCAGTCGTAAGCTACATCAATAGTATCGTCTCCTTCAGCCCTATCAAGGTCATAGCCTCAAACATGCATTCTTATTTCAGTTCAATCCTAACTTATACATCTACATGGCTAATTTGAATTGTAAATTCCACCAAAATTATTTGCCAGATCAGATCTTTCCAATTAGCACTATGTTTATGCATATCATCCTAATACATCTACATGGCTAATTTGAATTGTAAATTCCATCAGACTTATTTGCAAGATAATACCATCATACTCTGAAGCTCAAAACATGGCAATTCATAATACCATCATATGCTATTACTGAATTAAGAGTTAAGACCAAAGCGAAAACATAAAGGAAACAGCAACTGAAACATCCTCACAAACAAAACCAAATGAAACAAGGTTCAGCTATAGTAAAAGATAACTAGATGTTCATCACATAACGAAGTAACAAGCAAAAATGTAAGCAGCCATCCAACACTTTCCGAGATCCAAATCCAGCATGCAGGCAGGGGTAAAAGTGAAGGACTCACAGCAAGTTTACTTGACCTTCTTCTTTGGCCTCAACTGCAAAATTTAATTTAGACGAGTATCAAAAGCCATCCAAAGTAAAATATAGAAACTTTGATCCATATATATTAAGAATGAATATAGAAAGAGGGAGCAGATACTGGATGGAAATAACCATATTACTATGAGGCCCTTATGAACATTGGCACTTCATACTAACATTAAAATGGCAC
Organism: Iris pallida; assembly: GCA_029216955.1. Classification (NCBI taxonomy): domain Eukaryota; kingdom Viridiplantae; phylum Streptophyta; class Magnoliopsida; order Asparagales; family Iridaceae; genus Iris; species Iris pallida. The sequence goes on from JANAVB010045219.1 coordinate 4,768,194, forward strand.
CAGATCTATTCAACAAACAGATGAACAGATACTAAAAACTTGATTGCATTAATTGAAACGTGCAAGAATATGGGTTCCCCTTCTATATCTCAATCCAGAACTACCAGACAATTGATAAAATGAAAATACTTTTTTTCCATAAAAACTACAAATATACCTGATTGCTATGGCCACACTTCTTCTTGCGGCAGTTTACAGCTCTTGGATGCAGACGAGCATAGCACCTACATAAAAGTGGAGTGCTTAATTTTGAAGAATAATACATTTGGATGAAATCAAGCATCCATTATACAACAAAATGCAGAGTATATACGCTACCTGCAACGTGATCATAGAATTCTAGAAATGCTTTAAAGAGAATTCATCACCCCACTCAAATATATATCAAAAAAATTTGTCCAGTTTCATATAAAGAGCTGTTGTAGAAGAAGAATAACATGAAGGGAAAAAAAATATAAATGCCCTATACCACTTTCATGCATTTTCACGACAAGATCAGTGGCTCAAATTACTAATGTTGGATGAGATTTAAGAGCATAATCAATCAGTTTGAAAACATGGAGTTATAAGTTCAATATCCACTATTAAACATTTGACATCAACCAGTGAGTGGTTTGATAAACCACACATGATCACAAGTGCTGTTTGCAGTGAGGATAAAGTGAGGCAAAAGTTGTGGACAAAACAACATACCACGTCCCTCAATAGGGCATAAAACAAATAGTGAACTGGAAAACCTGAACCCTCATTGGTAACACACCAATAATTGGTGCTCCTTGACCCAATCAATCAACAAAATAACAATGGATATGTTGGACGATGACAGCATTATGTTTCAAGTAGGATATTGAAAGATATATTACGGAATCATATTTCAAACATGGCCGTCATGAAGTACATGTTCTTAGTCCCTTGTAATGTGTAGTTAGTAGACACTACATAGCCTACCCAAACACCTAGCACGAATTTGCAGTCATTCATTCTCTAAAACCCCAAAACTGGGGGAAAAAACACAACCCTATAGAAATCAGACATTTTGGCACAAAGTGTACAAACAGGTACAAGCATAAGGCAAAAACATCAACCAGTATATTTGAAAGCACAGACTAAAAAAGTAACATAATCTAGTACACTAATGCAATACGTTGGGAATACGGCAACTTCTGAGAAAATGTAGCTTCCCAACGTCCGAATGCAGCAAAGAAATAACTGCACTGGATAGCGAGGGAAGCAATTCTCTAGCTTCACTTGCTTATAAGGCCGAGATGATAAAACCAACACAGGCCTCCAAGATAACTTTGTGAAGCATGAAGGTAATCATAGTACTTGTTGACTCCCTCTTTTTATGTCTTGATCGTCTCCCAAAAACTCAAGGTGAGAGCCCATATATATATATATATATATATATATATATATGGAGGTAGGATTTTGGTCAAATTTGTGTACAGATATTGAAAAGTACACCCAACATGAAGGCAGAAGAGTAAAACTTCATTGTAGCTTCAAGGTAACAAATCAATAGGGCATGCAAAAAAGCCAGCTGACCAGATTAAGAGCATCTCCAACCCTATTGTCTTGTTTTGTGTTGTGATTCCTATGTGGCATGAGGCACAAGACAATGTCTTTCCTATGTGGCAAGATGATATTCACACAAGACAATGAGATAAAAAAGTGTTCTCCAATGCAAAAGTATTGAGAAGACAATAAAAAGTATTTTTTTCAACTTCCAAAACAACTCCTCCACTTCTTCATTTTTTTATAAATTATTTATATTCATAATTGATGATGTGGAGACAAAGTCATTGTGAAGTGCATTGTCTAGATCTAGACAACCAACTTCACATTGTCCTTGCCATGTCATTCTCATGTCAACGGAGAAGAATTTTTGAAATGAAAACTTGTCATTCCCATGTGGCAACCATTTTTTCTAAACTCACAACAGGGTTGGAGATGCTCTAAGACGTATAGAACATGGCAATAACAATGCCTATGCACCCTAGCTCCCACCCCCCCCCCCCCGACACTCGACTATGCATGTTTTGGGGTTTTATGAACTTCCCTGCAATTTTCGGTAGTTTTCGTGAAATTTTTTTACCCGCGGCCGACTAGGAGCCCGCCTAGGTGGGCTAGGCACCCGTCCGAAGCGCCTTTTACAACCTTGCACGAGTTGAAACAACTATTACCTAAACTACACTATCAAAAAACAAAGTGCTTTAGTTTCGATTTGGAACAAACTGAATTTGTATGCCAAAGCTATGAGATGAGCAAAATTTCAACATGTCAAATTTGGCACATAGTGTTTTATTTGGCTAATTTCCCTTCTAGACTGCTACTACTCTTGGACTGGTTGTATTCATAGAAAATGCCAAAGGTTACTTGTTTTAAGGTGTTAACTACAGTGATGATAGCCTACTTGAATCATTTAAAGGGTTGCTAGGTAAATTGAAATAATAAAAGACAAGGAAACCTGCCCCAAAGTACTTGAACCTTAGCTGGTTTCCATGTCAATCTGATACAGGAACTAGATTTTCCGACATAATGGAACTAAGTGAAGACTTGTAGATCTTCAACAATGTTAATCAAGACTAAAAATAAATAGAAATGCATGCATATCCATGTGTGAGAAAATAAAATGGAACAAAACAATAATATTTATACTTGAGCAACTTTAAGAAGAGAGAAAAAGCATACTTTCTGCATATCATTTTGTCCTGGTTGTACTTCCTCGCAAGTGCCATGAGAGAGGGTTCAATGATTCCACCACGAAGCCTCAACACCAAGTGAAGTGTCGACTCTGTTCAAATCGCAACAATCAAAATGTTAATCAAGCAATAGTTCCACAACAAGCCACGAAAATAGAATAATCACATATACACCTATATATATATATATATATATATATATATATATATATATATATATATATATAGACACTTGCAAATATTCAATATAAAGGACCATAGTGGATCTATGTGCAAGGACACATATCTAACACAACATGAAACTGCCCAAATCTTGTAGCATACAAGCATATTTTAGTATGGGCTGTGTAGAATGTGTCAGATAAGAGGAATAAGGATAAAGCACCATTTTTGATTTTTTTTTTTTGTATTACTACATGTGTATTTAGTAAAGATCAAGTGTGTATTATTATAAATGCAACTAGACCCAACGAAATTCAAATGCATCCAAACATAAAGCAGGAAAAGAAACGAGACGACAAAATAGACATGGCACCAATTTAGGAGTGTCCTTGTGTATTTGAGTGTCCGTGTGGTGTCAAATGTGTATCCAGCATGACACAATCCACACAATACTGACAAAGCAAAGCACAGGTTTTTCTTCCTAACACATGGAAAGGAAAAGACAGAGCTAGAAATCACCTATATTACCCGTACAAAGTAGATTATTACATAATTTATCAGCAAGATAGTACGGATACAACGATATGGACACCAACGACGCAACGGGAAAACGACATGCTTCCTAGCTATGGACAGTAAAGATCAAAACTTTTTCGACTAAATCTTTCTAATCCTTGAAAAATCCCCCAATATCATAGAAATAGAAGGTGGGAAAAGAGGAATTAAACCTTTCTGGATGTTGTAATCGGCTAGGGTTCGTCCATCCTCGAGCTGCTTCCCGGCGAAGATCAACCGCTGCTGATCCGGAGGTATACCTGCGCAAATCGTAGGGTCTCAAATCAAGACAGAATCTTTTTTCCATGTAAAAGTTTCAAATAAAAAAAAAAAGAAACAGAGAGAGCGAGAGAGAGAGAAATGGAGAAGAAGAGTAAAGGGACCTTCTTTGTCCTGGATTTTGGCCTTGACGTTGTCAATGGTGTCGCTGCTCTCGACTTCGAGAGTGATAGTCTTTCCCGTTAGGGTTTTCACGAAGATCTGCATCTTTTCCGCGCGCTCTATTTTTCTAGGGTTTCTTTGTTTTCTCGGTTTATATGGAGTGGCGGCTAGGGTTTTCGCAGGTAAATGACATAAATAGCCCTGTCAAATGGCTACAGCCGGTTCAGATGAACCAAGCCGAACATTGTTCAAACTTTAGGATAGAGTCATCACTTGTTCAACCGAAGTTTGGGTAAAGTGCATATAAACCCTCCTTAGATTTGCCTCGTTCGCAAAATAAGATATTTTAGAAAACTTAAACAGTATGGACCTTCCTAGATTCTGCTTTTGTTCAGAATGACCCTTTCCGTCAAGTGGCCGTTAAAAATGGTCGTTAGTCACATTTAAAAAAAAATAATAATAATAATAATGACTAAACTACCCCCCCCCCCCAGCCTCTCCGACCCCCACCCCTCTCCTCCTCCGTCGGCGAGCGCCCCCCCCCCCCCCCTCCCTCCGCCGGCGCCCGCACGCCCCTACCACCGGAGAGAGAGGCCCCCCCTTCCTCCCGTCGCCGGCGAACGCCCCCCCCCCCCCGACCCCTCCTCCCTCCGCCGGTGCCCGCCCGCCCCCACCACCGAAGAGAGAGGGGAGTGAGGGAGGGGTAAAATCGTCTTTTTATGCCATTTTAACGGTTATTAACAGCGGGAGGGGTGAATTGAACAAAATCGAAACGGAGTGAATTTTTCAAATCAGGGAGTCCTTAATTGCGTTTTTGTAACATCTAAGGAGGGTTTAAATGCACTTTACCCCCGAAGTTTTAAAAAACTACATAACAAAACATAGAGAGTCTATTTCCACAACAAACATATAAAAGATGGTCAAAATCAATTTATAGTAATATTTTCAATAGAGCATAAAGTATTCCAAATAAACAAAAATGGTGTTATCCAATAATATATATGTCATCTATTTTTTGGGGTTAATAATTTTAAATATATTATTGTTAGATCATATGAATGGTAAAATTATTTCAATAACCAATTTTATTTTATAAAGGAGTGTCAAGGCACATAACAATTTATATGTATTGAGAGTGTATTCCACAACTTATCTTATTTGTCATGTTATACTTTGTTCGTTTATGATATGCATATATAACGACATATTTGTGTCATATCTTGTTTTGAGTGAAACAAATCTCTCTTAATCTTCTCTCTTTGTCATTTATTATTTCTATTAGCAAAATGATAATGTGATTCATATCTAGTCCAATGTATTGAGCACAAGGAAACAAGATATATGTATCTCTTAATTCCTGATTGATGGAGGATACTATGTTGATATTAAGTTATCGAGTAAAAAAGTTAGAAGATATTAAGTTAAAAAGTAGAATAGTTGACGGTACCAAGTTGAAATTTAGCATAATTAAAATCCAATCATCTTATTATGACTATGACGATAAAAGGAAAAGGACGTACCTTTGGAATAATTATTGGACTTTAAAAAAAAGAAGACTAATAGGGTTCTTATAGAATTTTGGGAAGACTATAATTGAAAATATATGTAGTATTTGTTGCAAATTTTCACTAATTTCAATAGTTGGTTTAAAATAAATAGTAAAATTTATACAACAAATAATTGCATCGTTATCTCAAACTATTCCAAGATTTGTTGTGGCCAAAAATGGCTGCAAAATCACACAACAAAATGCAACATTATTGAGATCATTTTCAATAATTATATCTTAATTAATATAATAAAACGACAACAAAACAATAGTAACAAATATTTCTTGAAAAATATTTCAGTAATTTTCAATGTTGTAGGATTTTCACTAACAACGACAAAAAGCTCCTCGGAAAACTAAACGTGAATTTCTTTAAGGATGTGCTTGATTACAACAAAATTATTTTACTAGGAAAAAGAATAAAAATAAAAAAATTCTTATTTAAAACTTAATTTTGGTATTTGATTCAAGAACTTAATTTGAATCTTTGTTTGTCATTATTTTTCATAAAAAATAGTTATTTTTCATGAAAATTGATATTTTTCCTATGGGCTGGTCAGTTTCATTTTCCACCACATTACATGAAAAAAAATCCAATTAAACGCAAACCTTACATATTTTACTCTTAGTCCCTAGAAGAAAAAGAAATCAGATGCATCTAATCCAAAACACTTGTTAATGGCCAAATTTTAAAAATGAAGAACTCATGAGTTCCACAGGGAATTTTGCTTACATTTAGGGTCTGTTTGGTAACATGAATTTTGTGCAATTTTTTGGGAAAGTGGGTTTGAAAGTTAATATCCTTTGTTTAGTTGTAATAGGATTTTGAATGGATTTAGGGAGAGAGCAGTGATTTGCAGTTCCTGTCCCCCCGGCCTCTTCAGTTTTCCACTTCCTCTTCATAGACTTGGATGTGGACTGGTAAGAGAAAAAATTTCTTTAATCAAGCTCTTTTTTCACAAATTAATTATAGTAAACCTGTAGGCGGGACCGAGCTCGAGGAGCTGTCGACCAATTTTCGGTGATGCTCGAGGAGCCGTCGACGAGTTTCCGGCGAGGCCAAGCTCGAGGAGCTGCCGATAACTCATGTGGGGCCGTCGACGAGGTCGGCTCCACCACCATGGAGGTTGACGAGATCGATAGTTGTTGTGCGATCGGGTGGGATCGACGAGGTCGACAGCTGCTGTGCGGTCGGATGGGGTCGATGAGGTCCTCAGCTATTATGCAGCGGAATGGGGGTCGACGAGGTCGACTCCCCCATAGATTTTTTGTGTGTACGTGGAGAGTGATCGTCGACCTCCCATGATTTGTGTGTGTGTGTGGAGAGATCGGTGGTGGAGCCAGCAGCTGCTGTGCTCCACCAAATTGTGAAAAAAATGTATTAGTAATTAATATATTAATGTATGTATTAATTAATGTATTAGTATATGTACTAACTGTATTAATTTGTGGAGAAAGAATATTAGTAAGCAACAGTAATTATAATAATTATTGGATTTGTTGTAACTCATATGGCCCTTCATTTCATCTCCTTATAACATACAAAAGACCTTTGGCATTTCATTTCTTCATAACCCCCAACCTCTCTCTCTATATAAAGAGAGGTTGGAATAGCTTGTAAGTGTTTGCCATTAAAATTGTTTTGATTGAAATCTTAATACAAACAGAACAGTGATACAATATAGGACTTAGATGTAGTCCTAGGAGTACACTTTTGTTTAAGTTGGGTCCTTAGTGCCAATGGAGCGAGTGGTAATGCGTTGACTCCGTTGACCGACTGACGACGGTTATCGGTTCTCTGAAGGTGTTGATTACTCTGGGTGCTGGAGCTTGCCGAGAGGAGGAAGACGTTGAGTGTCTAGAACTGCCTCTCCGGTGATTCTCTGTTGTGGATTCTCTGTGAGTCTTATGTTCTGAGTCTCTGTCTCTGTGTGAAGGGGATGATCCTTCTATTTATAGTTTTGCAGGCTGGCTGCTCATGCGCGCATGTAGGATGCGCCGGTGTGGGGACGCCACGTGAAGGTTGCTGATGGAGGCGCATGGATGCTGCGCCCTGATCGAGGGGGAGAACTCTTCATACTGCTGTCGTGAGCCGGCACGTAGCAGAGGGAAGATCTTTCCGTTGCTGAAATCTTGGACGAGTTGAGTCAAAAGACACGTGTCGTCGACTCATGGTTCGAAGATCTCGGATTTGGTAGAGAGGAGTGATCTGGTGGGCTGTGCCTTGGATTGGGCGCAGGAGGAGGCTGCGGCTCATAACCTTTAGGAGTTACAAACCATTTGGGGCGCATGGCTTTTGAGGCACATGCAGGCGACTTTCCTTCTGTCTTTCGGGATCAGAGATCAGTCTGGGGCGCATGGCTTTTGAGGCGCATGCTGGTTTGGACGCATGGCCGTAGAGGCACATGCGGGTGTGGACGCATGGCCGTAGAGGCGCATGCGGGTGGCCACGTGGCAGTAGCCGTCGGAATAGAGTCATGATGACGCTGACGTTGCCGACGCTTCGTTTTTTGAATAAAGCTATCAACTGTTCAGACTTTGGGAGGCGTGCTGCCAACTCTGTCAGTTCAGCATTTAATGTTGGTGACGTTCGATGGACAGCTGAGTGGGCGCGTCGGTTGGCGTTCCACTCGGTATGGAGATGTGTGGGGGCGCACCCTCTATAATGCGCCGAGTACTGTAGGGCGCGTCTGTGTGATGCGCCTAATGCCGAAGGGCGCGTCCGTGTGATGCGCTGTCTGGCTGGCGCATCGGACATGTCTTTTAATGATGCGGCTGTCTCGCTCTTCGAGTGCTATAAATAGCCGTTTGGCTGAATTCGAGGCGTCCGGTTCATCCATTTAATGTAAATTCATTGCACGAAATTCGGAGGGCCATCCACTTGGCGCGTGGGTTTGATCTGCCCGGCCTATAAATAGTGGCATGGAGAGAAGATTTGCTTCTCATTCCCTCACGTACTTCCAATATGAACTTGAACATACGGGTGCATTCTGCTGACGAAGTGCTCCCGAGGGTGAAGATGAGACGATGTGTTGTCTTTGATACACTTGAAGGTGACTGTTACATCCAAAAGACGGAGTCGAGGGCTTCTGAGGCAGGCGGAAGGTGCCTGTTGCATCCAAAGATAGGGATGCTCGAGCCTCGTCTCCGTTATTCCGGAAGAGTCGTAGATCGGAATGGCGGTGCAAGGCTCTCTCTTCCTGCAAAGTGGGGTTTCCCCACTTTGATCGTGTCGAAAGCTGCTCCTTTAGCCGTGGTTTCGATCACGGTCTTCCTTCGGCTTTGGAGGCTCTTTCGAAGCCTCCCCTGGCTACAGCATTTGCGGTGCTCTTCTCTTCCTTGGTTCCAGCCAGAGGGTTAAATGCTTTGTGTCGAAGCATTTATCGGGCGAGCCTGGTTGGAAGAGCGGCACATAACTGGGCTCTGCTCGGCCAGGTGAGCCTGGCTGGAAGAATTTGGCTGAAGGGATGCACATAACTGAGGTGCTGAAGAGATGATGGGATGCGCCTGGATGGAGGCGCATGATATCTGCTGCGCCTCACTGGTGGCGCATAGTGATGCTGCGCCTATCTGGAGACGCATGGTGGCCGCTACGCTTATCTGAAGGCGCATGATGGCCGCTGGCTGTAGACTTAGGCTCTTTCTTTGTAGAAATTCTCCTTTGTACAACCTTTTCTAGACATGCTATAGACTTTTATATATAAAATGAAAAGTCCTTCTTCAAATGTCTATACTTATTGACTTTGCTGTGAAGTTCTTCGTCTGAGTTCTAGCGCATGTAGTGTCTGGCGCATGGGCTTTCTGGTTGTAAAATTCTATGCTTCTACAAGACCCCCTTCAAAGTTTTCAAAACTTTTGAATAAGTTTTGGAATACTTTGAATAAGAAGCATGGAGGTCAGGGCGCATGATTTCTGGGCGCATGCTTGTTCGGGCGCATGCTCTTCTCAGTTAATGATGATGGTGCCTCGGTAACCGAAAAGATTAATGATGATCTTTTGGTTTTATTTGCTGCTATCCTTGTACAGAACCCGAGGCGACGGCTGAGATCACACGTCATCTGTTCACGCGTGCGACCATGCCCTATAAATAGGTAAGAGTCGGAGAGAGAAAGAGTTCTTCTTCTCTGTGCCTCTGCTTCTTTAGAGTTTCTTCTTCAAAACCCTAACTTCTCCTTCTTCGAGAGAATGGCTCCCAAGACTCCTCGCGGCGCTGCCGGCAAGGGGAAGGAGAAAGCGAAGGAGTCTGTCGATGAGGATGTACCTATCACTCTTGCGCCTCTTGTCGACGTTCGTCCTGAGGTGACAGGTGGGTTTCGTCTCTGCTTTGGGCCCTGTGCCCTAACAGCCGACGCGTATAGACTTTGGTCTTTGATGATACGCCGAGGTTCTGTCCTGCCGACGTGCATAGGTTTATACCTTTATCATGCACCGAGGTTTTAATGGCTGACGCGCATGGGCTCACGCTCTGATAATGCGCCGACGCTCCAATGCCAACGCGCATGGGCTTACGCCCTGATGATGCGCCGAGACATGCTGACGCGCATGGGCCTATGCCCTGATGATGCGCCGAAGCAGATGCGTATGGGTTCATACCCTGGCAATGCGCCAGTCTGCTTGACATATTTTGTCTTTTTGCCTGACTTCCACTTTTGTTGTGCCAGTGTCGATGACGATCCCTTTGTTGAATGAGGTCCTTCTGGACGCTTCTCTTTGCCAGATGGGAGTTGATTTTGATGAGGCGGTGATCAACCCTGCAAAGGATGCTATCCTTCAGGACCAACCTCGTGAGAGGATGCTACAAATCTAGGTCTAGTTGCCGCTTTTCCTCCAGAGTATGATGGAGAGCGGTAAACTGAAGTCTGCTGATTCTGAAGGTGTGACCTTCTTAAAGCCTGCGTTTCTGTTTGGCGACCGATTAGTCTCTTCCGAGGCGAAGATATTGAAGATCAGAGAAGACGGGTTCTTCGCTGCTAAGGGCATGATGTTATACATGCGGCAGGTTGACCGCCAGTTGCCATTGACAGCCTTTTATCGTCTAGCTTCGAAGAGAAGGATGGGTTGGGAACTTACTCCTTCTCAAGGAGGTGCCTTGGGGGGCTCCCTTTCGATTGACACCACCTCGAACCAGCGAGACACCTTGACCGCTTCACGAACTGGTTCTTCGTTCAGTTACCGAGCTTTGCGTCCCGGGAGCATCTATAGTGAAGTCCCAAATGACACGTTTCCCTTCAGTGCCCCGACTTTTGTAAATCGGATGCTGACGTCGAAGGTCACGTATCCGACAGCTGGTTTTAGAGTCGAAGGTTGGTGTCACTACATCCCAAAGTGGGACGAGTTGACCTCCTGGGTGCTTTCCAGGTTCAAAGTTGAGCTTAAAGAGATAGGGCTGACTGCCGCCATTCGGGCCACGCAGGCAGGCGTGGACCTCAATAAGCCGATGTTCCTTGCGCTGTTGGAGCTTTTCAACGCCCAGACTGGCAGCTTCTTTACTCCAGTGGGGGAGTTGGGATTGGCCCTTCATGAGATATACGAAGTATCCAAGCTTCCTTGGGGCTCGGAACCGTACGAGGAATATTTCCCATCGAATGAAGAGATCCAGGTCTTGGAAGATAAGGACCCGGAGATGATGGCCGTTTTCAAGGAGGTGACGAGCCATCATTATCTGATGCACCGGAGGGACAAGGGTAAGACCCAACCTCACGTGACTGCTTGGAAGGACTATGTTTTTAGACAGGATTTGGCGGATCCTTCGAGGATCCGGTTTGCGACTCCGCAGGGCTTGACACCCGCGGAAGTGAGTTCTGAAATAACCCGGCTGGACGAGAGGACCCCACATTCAAATGAGAGCGGCAAGAACACGTACAGCTGTTTCTGGCACTGCGGGCACCGGATGTCATCTAAGGCAGTGTTGACGGCCTACTTGATGATATGGCTCCGGGATTGCATATTTGCAGGGGGATCCGGTGCTGTTGAGAGGGTACATCGGAATCTCATTTTGCCTGCAGTGAGGTTGGCCTTTGGACGACCTCTGGCTCTCCTCCCCGCGATGGTGTGCAACCTGCTGCGCGGTTTGAGGTCTTTTGCTGATGATGTGATCCACGAGAAAGGTAATAATGACAACTTTCCCCGGGCCGAGCTGCCTTTCCATTATCTTATGGGGTGGCTGATCTTACATCATCCGAATGTGATGAGTCCTGGTCCTGAGGAGGACCATGTTGAAGGAGATGCCTTCATTCGCCGCTTCTACAAGAGGAAGTGGTCTTACACTGGCGTCCCCGTTTGTAGGAGGGTTTTGTCCTTCCTTCAGGGGTGGAAAATCGTGAAGGTTGGCCCGATCTTCAAGAATTTCGAGGCCGACCAGGATTTGGTTGATTCTGGCGAGGATGCGGTTACTTTGCCGAAATGGAGTTTTCGTTGGTTGCAGAGTATCCGGCCTTCGCATCTGGTCTACCGTAATCAGAACAGGTGTTATCTGGAACCGTACTTGCCAAGCCGATTTGCTCGTCAATTTGGCTACACTCAGCTAATGCTGCAGAATCCCAGTAGCAGTCTAGGCTTCATCGAGAGTTTGCTGGATGGAGTCCGGGGCTGGCAGTATTATAACGCTGGATGTACTAGCGTTAAGTTTACCACACCAGTTCGCAATCCTCGGTCGCCGATCTTATATCCGGCCGCCAAGCTGTATTGCACTATGAATACTATGTCTCCTGGTTATGACAAGGAGACTAGTTTCATCATTGGAACCCAGTTGGAAGCAACCACGAATATGTTGGTGGCAGCTCGATCATATCGTCCGCCAGAATTAGCGGGGTATCGGGCTGCTGCTGTGGCACCAGTGAGAGACCCGTCTGTCGAGAAAAGACGGGCTGACACAGAAGCTGGTTCTTCTGTACCAAAAAGGTCGAGAAGTACGTCGACCCCGAAGATTACGGAAACGCCACTTGTAACGCCAACGGGCTTAGCTCCCGCTGAGGTAAGGAGTGCTTCATAATTCCAGTTTTTTTATGTCATTGTGGCGACTTATGCTCTTCTTCTTGTAGGGATTGAAGAAGAAGTCTCGTGCTTCGAAATCGGGCACCAGTAAGCCGAAGGAGGTGGCAGGCTCTTCTGAGGAGCGCATTCCACCAACGATGATGTCTCCTGTGGAGGAGGGTCCCGAAGATGTTCCCGCGGAGGTTTTAGTATCTCCTGACTTTGAAGTCGCAACAACTTCTGGGATAGTACCATCTGCCGTGGAGGCCTTGGACGCTGAGGGTCCTACAGACTCGAGGCATCCTGATGATGAAGTGGATTGGAGTTCGTCGCCTTCTGGTGACGTCCCTCCAGCGTTGCAAGGGTCCGTTGCGGGGGCAGCAGAAGTGGTGAGGATAGAGGAGAGGGTTGATTCCCCTCCTGGTCATGATGAAGGGAGGTCGGCTGAATCATTGCCGAATCCTACCTTGGCTTCAACCATGGACATAGAGATGGCTACCGATCAGGCGGTAGCGACAGATTTTGTCCCTGTAGAGGGATTTGAGAAGAGTGAGACCCTTCTGCCGGTCTTGTCTCCTGGGGCTGGCCAGGAGATAGATGTCGATCTCCCCGTTTTGCCGGGGGAGGTAGCTAATGCTGATAGAATGTCGGGGGTAGAAGTAGCCGTTGACGTCGGTGATTTCTCCGGGCTTGAGAAGGGTAAGGGTGTGGAACCCTCTGTTGCTCCTTCTACTTGGGGTACTATCACGACGCATGCGCCGGCTCCTTCTGTTCCTTCGGCTCCTCGGGCTAGCAGTCTGGGCCCTGTTGATGAAGAGCCTATTGCTGCCGAGATTCAAACCTCTCAGATCGAGGTCGGCGGATCTTCCTTCGGTCCGCAAACTGTAGTAGCTCCCTCAACTCCTGCTATGACGCCGCAGGTGCTGGCGGAAGCCGACGGGTATGTGAAATTCCTCGTCGAGGGAGTGTACAAAATGCTGGAGAAAGGTGTATCTGCAGTGGTAGATGCCAAGGGGAGCTTTGCGGCGGCAAAAGCTTTGGCAATGCCTTGTATCGAGCTGATCCGCATTCACCAGGGCCATGACCATATGGCCGAAATTCTGGAGGTTTCGGTGATGGAGCTGGACGAGCGGCTCGCGGAACTGCAGCGCATCTAACGAAATGACCTCTCGGTCTTGATAGATGCAGAGATAGGAAAGTCGATGGCTGAGATCGAGGCTTCCCATCGAGCCGAGGTGAGCAGTTGGGAGCGTGAAGTGGCTGGGACTGAGGCTGCGACGGAGCAGCTGTCTCAATCTATGAAGAAGACGACGGAGAAGCGGGCTGCGGTGGATGCTAACATCGCAGAGGTTGATGCTCAGATGCGCCGTCTTGAAGACCAGCGGGCCCAACTTCAACTAGAGGCTGAGCGTGTCCTGGCTGAACACATGGCATTCAAGCAGGAGGAAATGACTCTTACTCAGCGGACCCTTGCTTTGGCTCAGCAGCGACGACAGCTTGATGAGAAGTATGAGAGTAAAACTTCCGCTGAGGCTGTCGGGTTAATGCGTCAAGAAGCCGAGCTGCGAGTCCAGGCGACTGTGGAAACTTGTACTGCCGACCTGAGACGTCGAGTCAGAGAACTCTCATCCCACCCTGGGGAGGATCGGAGATTGTGGCTTCTCTTCTTTTTTATGTGTTTTTTTGCAACTCTTGCTGGGGAAATAGCGTATTTCTGTACTCCTTTTAAAAAATAAAGAAATACACTATCTCTTTGATGTGTTCATTTTTGATTTCATGAACTTGATAATTTATGTGGACCTATTATCTTTTGCGCACCTTGGTTTTTAGGTACAGATAATAAGTATAAAGGAACCAACATGTTTGCTCAGAGGTAATGTGGACATGGCAATCATTAGGTTCAAATGATAGAATCTTCCTACTCAGAGGTGTTTATGGACGTGGTAGGAATGATCCTGGGGGATACGCTGAACAACTCAGAGGTAATGTGGACGTGGAAGTTCTGCGATCAATGTACGACAACGTAGGAGTTGTTTGTACGGGATGTTTACTCAGAGGTAATGTGGACGTGGTAAACATGAAGGATAGCGTAAGCTCACGAAGTGTAAGGTTCCGCTTTGTAGGATGTAGAGAGACAACTCAGAGGTAATATGGACGTGGTTATCTTTCTACGGAAGGATGCCACGGAACAGCTGGGTTCCGGAAGCGATTGATTTTGTGAAAAGAGGTTGTTTGGGGAAATACATGTCTTGGAGGATGTCAAGAGTAGTACTTCTTTAGGAACTTGCCATTGATGGGCATCATGAACAAGTCCCCATTGGGTTTGGCGAGCCGGTAAGCACCGTTTGAGTATACCGTCTCAATGATGAAGGGTCCTTCCCATTTGGGCTCGAACTTCCCTGGTGTCTTGTGAGTTAACACCATTGGCCTTCTGACTGCTAAAACCAGGTCGCCAACTTGGAAAGTTCTTTGCTTGACCTTCTTGTTGAAAGCCTGTGATATATGGGCTTGGTAAAGTTCGATGCGTTGTTGAGCTAGGAGACGCTTTTCGTCAAGTGCCTCCAATTCCCGCAGACGACGACGTTGATTGTCTTCTTCTGTGAGAACGCTTGTGATTGCCACGCGGAGCGAAGGTATCTGTATCTCGAGAGGCAGTACTGCTTCGCTCCCGTAGACCAGGGAGAATGGAGTGTTGCCTGTTGGGGTCCGTACCGTTGTGCGGTAGGCCCAAAGGCATTCGCCAAGCTTTTCGTCCCAGTCGTGTTTGTTGGATGACACGACTTTTTTGAGTAGCCTGACGATAGTTTTGTTGAATGTCTTGGCCAATCCGTTTGCTGCCGGATTGTAGGCGGTTAAGGCCACGTTTTGAATGCGATTCTTGTCACAGAACCTGCTGAAAATGTGGCTGATAAACTGAGGACCATTGTCATGGATGATTCGCCGGGGTACCCCAAAATGGTAAATGACATGGTGTTTGATAAAGCTGACCACCCTGGAGCTTTTTACTTCTGCTAGTGGGACTGCTTCCGCCCATTTGGAGAAGTAATCGGTGATGGCCAGGATGAAGCGGTGTCCTCTCGATGAAGGAGGGGTGATTGGCCCTACAATGTCCATGCCCCAGGCTTCGAATGGCCAGGAGGCGACTGTAGGATGTAGAGGTTCAGATGGTGTATGTATGAAGTCTGCATGAAGTTGGCATGCATGGCACTTCTTAGCATATTCCACTGCGTCGGCAACCATAGTTGGCCAGTAGTAGCCCATACGTCGCAGTCGATCTTGCAACTTAGGCCCTGGTTGGTGAGCTCCGCAAGTTCCGTCATGAGCTTCTCGAAGAGCTTCGGCCGCTTCTTCGTTAGACAGGCATCGAAGGAGAAGCCCGTCGAAGGAGCGTCGGTACAGCGTTTTAGTGGCTGTATCGTAGTAGAATCGAAGAGAGCGTCTCCTGACTGAGACGGCTTCCTTCGGGTCCTCTGGAAGGATTCCGTAGACAGCGAAGTCGATGAACGGAAACCTCCAGTCTCGGACATTAACCCCAGTATTTGTCGGCATGGCGTGAGCCATTTGCAAACATAGGTTGTTTCTGGGACAAATCAAGTCTCGGCCAGTTACCGTGACATAGTGTTGAGTCCCAAGGGGCGCGGCCAATGAAGCTGCGAGGCCAGCTAGAGCGTCAGCCTCCAAGTTTTATAGGCGGGGTACATGTTCGATGAAGAACCCAGTGAAGGTTGAAATAATGTTCAATGCAACTTCATGGTAAGGGATCAAATCTTCATGGCGAACCTCGTATTGCCCCCGAATCTGGTTTACGACGAGTTTCGAGTCGCCGTAGGCTTCCAGATGATCCACCCCCAGCTGTTGTGCTAGCTGGAGTCCCATGACGAGTGCATTGTACTCAGCAACATTGTTGGAGCACGGCTTCGAAAGGGAGTATGCGCGCTGGATGACCAGCTGATCGGGGGAGACTAAGACTACCCCCACTCCTGCGATGATTTGGCCATTGGGGCCCGTTCTTGAAGCGCCATCGAAGAACATCCGCCAAACGGGGCTTCCTTCAGTGACGTTTGATTCTTGGACTTCATCCGGGATGTCTTCATAGAGTTTTGAAGATTCTGGGATGGGGTGTGCAGCTAAAAAGTCAGCCAGAGCCTGACCCTTGACTGCCTTCTGCGGGACAAACACCATGTTGTATGGTGTTAGTAGGATCGCCCATGTAGCCAGCCGGGAGTTTAATGACCCTGGCTTCGTCATGAGAACTCTGAGCGGATTGACTCGGGAGATGACGTGAATTGTCTGACCCGAGACGTAATGACGAGTCTTCTGAATGGCAAACACCAAAGCCAAGCACTCCTTTTCAACGGGGTTGTACCGGTGTTCGGCCCCGATGAGTGTTCAACTGAGGTAGTAGATTGCTTGCTCGTAGCCTGTATCGCTGTTTTGAGCCAGCAAAGCGCCGAGGGAATGATCCATGGCACGGACGTAGAGGAGGAATGGTTTGCCGGCGACAGGTGCCACTAGGACTGGCGGGCTTGTTAAGTAAGCCTTGATGTCGTCGAAAGCCTTTTGGCACTCCTCTGTCCAGACATAAGAGACTCCCTTCTTCATGAGCTGAGTAAAGGGTTGACATTTACCGGAGAGGTTTGCTATGAACCTCCGGATGTATGCCAAACGTCCCTGTAAGCCCCGAAGTTCTCGAAGGTTCTTCGGAGGGTCCATGTTAAGGATGGCTTTAGTCTTCTCGGGATCGACATGAATGCCTTTTGCCGTGATGACAAAGCCCAAGAATTTGCCGCTAGAAACCCCCAGGAAGGATTTAGCGGGGTTCATTTTGAGTTGATGTGCCCACATGAGATCGAAGACCGTCTTTAGGTCCTGTAGGTGATCTCTTTTGAGGCGGCTCTTGACTGCGATGTCGTCAACATAGCACTCAACTGTCTTGCGAAGATTTTGACGGAAGATGGTGCTCATAGCTCGCTGGTACGTTGCACCGGCATTTTTCAAGCCGAAGGGCATTACTGTGTAGCAGAAAACACCCTTTGGAGTCCTGAATGACGTGTGTTTTGCGTCATCGGGGAACATCTTGATTTGATTGTAGCCTGAATACCCGTCCATGAAGGACATGCGTTCAAAGCCACATGTGTTGTCGATCATTACATCGGTGATTGGGAGCGGGAATTCATCCTTCGGGCAAGCAGAGTTGAGATCCCTGAAGTCGATACAGACTCGTATCTTTCCGTTCTTCTTGGTGACAGGGACGACGTTGGCTACCCAGTCCGGGTGTTGTTCCTCACGGATGAAGCCACTGGTCAAGAGTTTGTCCACCTCCTGATCGATGGCGTTCATGATGTCCGGGCGAAAGCGTCGCTGTTGTTGTTTGATAGGTTTGGCATCTGGTAAGATGTTCAACCTATGCATCGCGATCTGTGGATCGAGACCCGGCATGTCTTCGTAGCTCCAGGCGAAGACGTCGATATACTCCTTAGCCAGTTGGACTAAAGATTCTCGGTCTTCTCCTTCCAAGCTTTTGCTGATAAAGATGGGTTTAGAAGAAGACCCATCCCCGAGGTCGATCTGCTCGACTTCGTCTTCGGTGGGAGGTTCTCGTAACTCAAAACGAGACTCCCATTGTTCTCCTAGGCGTTGAGCCCAGGGTTCCTCTTTGAAGGGTTCCGGCGGTTGGTCTTCGCCTTCATCTTTCTGAGGTTGCGCCGATGTCATGTTAGCTGACAGCACTTTCCTGAAGACTGATCCGATACTGGTATCGGAATCCCACGTCGATGCTTCTGACGAGTGGGAATGTTCTATGTCTTCTGCATCTGAACTCTCTGGAGTTGATGGCGGCGTGACATAGCCTAACCCCCGTCGAGTCCGATTATAGTAATCCTGTGGCTTTCCATTGGGCATCGAAAGCCGGACAGGGAGATGCCGACCCTTGCCGTAGTTTAGGCCTTTATTGCTTTTCAGGTCGTAGCCCATCTTTTGGATGATGTGCTTAGCCGCATCCGTGTATCGATAGACTTGTACTCTGCCGGTATCAGGTTCGGGCTCGATCGACGGGAGGTTCCGACGACGCTCGATTTTGCCCGAGATGATGGTGCCTTCGTCTCGGCTTCGTGGAGGGTGAAGACTCCTTGAGACGAAACTATTTGATTATGGTAGACGGTCGTTACTTGTGTTTGCAACGACCGAAGAGCGTTGTGACACTCTATTAAGGGGGCGTTAGGAGTCGCTTCGGGCTCCAAGTCCGGCTCTGTTGCCGTCTCTGCTTCATCATCGGCGTCGTTGGCTTCCTCCTCGTCAAGTGGCTTGTACAAGTCAGAATCGGTGAAGTAGGCCTCAATCCCTTTGAAGGGATCGATATCTGCAAACTCCGTCCGGATGACGCCGTTGGTGGATACATATTTCATGCATTGGTGGAGCGTGGAGGGCACCACCATGTACTCATGTAACCATGGTCGTCCAAGTAAGATGTTGTAGTTGACCTCGGCATCCACCACATAACAAGTCACCTCAGTTTTGAGGCTGCCGATGTGACACTTCAGCCGGATCTTGCCCAGTGGCTCGCTCTTGCTGGCGTTGAAGCCGCTGATGGTTGTATTGGAGGGCGCTAGCCGGTACATTGGGATCCCCAGCTTTGATAGCAGCGCCTTTGGAATGATGCTTAGGGAAGACCCCGGATCGATCTGAATCCTGCTCACCTTTACCGAACCGATGTACCCTGTGTAATACAACGGTCGGTTATGTCGGTGATGCTTGAGCAGCATGTCTTGTTGGGTGAAGGTTATGTTTGGGATAACTTCATCCGCACAATGACAGTGTGCACAAGTAGTTGGTAGGTCTTCAGGTTGCTTGACCTGACTGAGAAAGGATTCGGCATCCTTCAGAGCTTCGCAGAGAGCTTCTCGGGAGTCCTTGGAGAGACGCAGGAGCTCGAACAAAGACAAGCGTGCAGGAGTACTGGCCAGTTGTGCCAGAATGTCAAAATTGTGGGGCTTGGCTAGCCCCGAAGCATTTTCTTTCCGCAGAGGTCTGTCGAAACGGGCCTCCACTTGCTTTTGTTTATTGGCTGCTGAGGGCTTGGATGAACCCTCCTCAGGGATGGTGCCAGGAGGCACCACTTCGGCGGCAGCTTCACCGGGCTGGGAGTTCTGTTGTGCACGCGTCTGCACAGGAAGCGCCTCTTCCGTTGAAGAAGAGACCGTGTGGCAAGACTTGATCTTCCTGCCTTTTGCTTTGGAGGTAGGGCGTACCTCCGGTTGAGTTACCTCGGAGACGAGGTCGGGGTGAACCCAGAGGACCTCTCCTCGAGATGTGGTGAGTGGGACAAGTCCACTCACATTGTCACGGGTGGGTGGCAAATTCACCACCTCCATTGTCGCCTTAGGGATGGGGACGACGCCATCTTGTGTGGTAGTCGGCGGCAAGGTGCCGAACTGAAGTGACACCACATTAGCTGACACCGTCTTCTCTTCGTAGTCGACGGAGATTACATCCGCATTGATCATGCGCTGGATGTAATTTTTGAGGACGTAGCAGTCCTTAGTCGGGTGTCCGACAAACCGATGGTAGTGACAGTACCTCGGGTTGTCCACTTTCCCGACTTCATCAGGCCGCTTCGGGTCCGGAAGCTTGATCTTGTCACCCTGCTTCAGTATCTCAAAGAGTTGCAGGGTGTCGTCATCATTGAATGAATAAACCTCCTTGGGTCTTGGTGCCAGTGGAGGCTTTTGAGTAGGCGCAGATGCGCCCTTCGAGGCATTAACAGTCAATGCCTGTTTCCCCTTTGTTTCTCGTCCGGAGTTGTTGGTTGCGGACTTTTTCCCCTTATCGTCAAAGGCGA
The DNA here is from genome assembly GCA_029216955.1 of Iris pallida. Classification (NCBI taxonomy): domain Eukaryota; kingdom Viridiplantae; phylum Streptophyta; class Magnoliopsida; order Asparagales; family Iridaceae; genus Iris; species Iris pallida. Next base: position 4,788,352 of record JANAVB010045219.1, read on the forward strand.
GGAAGCTAACACCCAGAAGACGTGCATTGGCCGCCTTCTTCTCTGCAGCTTCAGCTTCAATGATTAGGGAGCTCCAGTCGGGAGGGGGAGTAGAGTTAAGCCAGAGCTTTACTGCAGGCAGCATGTTCATACTGCAAGCAGAGAGAAGCGCATGTTCTGGCATGCCTGGAGGTAGCCTGAAGCAGGCCTGACGGAAGCGTTCGATGAATGCCCGAACCGTTTCCTTGTCTTTCTGGCGTATCTCAATGAGAGACGCCATCGTCATGTCCTTCCCACCGTCGTAGAAGCGGTCGAGGAAGAGGCGTGTCAGGTCGTCGAAGGACGATATGGAATTATCGGGGAGGCTGCAGTACCAGTCATACGCCACCCCTTTCAGGGCCCCAACAAAGATGCTGGTGAGGAGCGCGTCCTCCTTCGGAAGATGCCCTGTCTGCGACTGGAAGTACGTCAGGTACCGTCGTGGAGAGTCCTTCCCGTCATACGGCGTGAGTGTTTGTGGTTTATACTTTGGGGGATAAACCACCTTGTTCCACTCAAGGGGATAAGGCTGGGGAATGCCCATCTTCTGGCGCTCCTCCTGCCTGTTCTTGGACTCGAAGCGTTCCCGCAGATCTTTGATCATTTCGACCACGTCCTCCGTGGAGCTAGGAGTCGGGGAAGGAGGTACTACCTGGAGTGGAGCGTTTGAGGGCTCCGATGTCCGGGGTGCTTCTGTGTCTGAGGGTGTCCGCTGGAGGGGCACACTCGACTCTCCATTGGCTCCTGGGTCGGGACCATTTGAAGGTGTCCTGATCAAGGCCGACCGCATCTCAAACACTGCTTGAGTCAGTGCTTGCATTGAGGCAGAGAGGGTTTTGAGTCCTCCCTCTAGCGAGTCTATGCGCTGGACAATGTCCTGTGGCGGCGCATCAGCCTCAAGATCACCCCCGGTCATGTATACTGTCATGACACGGCCGGAAGTGGATGGATTAGTTGAGGCTTCGCTCTCAGCCTCGCTCTCATGTGGGGGAGTTACTTCTCCTGGTGTTTGGCCACCCCCAGCCACATTCTGGAGTTCGTCTTCGACAGGCGCATCTGCAAGGGCCTGACTGCCCTCAGCTCTGTCTTGAAGGGCCTCTTCGTTTTCAGCACTACCCCCGGCGGTGTCCTGAAGGACATCGTCATTTTGAGGGGCTTCAGGGAGGCCATCTTCGCCTTGATGAAGATCCGCCGCAGCTGTGCTTTGGACATCTTCATCTTCGGAAGGAGGCTCGACAAGGGTCTGGCTACCCCCAGCTTCCTCCAAGGACTTCTTCCTCGACCGAGTGCCTTCGAACACTCCAGAGGTCGTGACAGCTGCCTTGGTTTTCCTCGGCTGGCTTTTGGATGAAGACGAGGAATTGGCAGTCGTCTTCCGGACAGATGAGGAATTGGAGATCACGTTGCATGACGCAATCTTTAGTTCCTCTTCTGCTGACACCTTCGTCCCAAGGCGATGTCGGAGGGGTGTCGATGATTGTAGCCGTTGGAAGACCGACTGCTTTGGCGGTACTGCCGTCTTGCAACAGCAGTTGATGGTGACCACTGCACAAGTGTGCCCCGTGAGAGGCGCATCGTGCTTGTTGGTCAACTCTCCTGACCGGCGCTTGTGAGTGATCACGTTGCGTAAGTCGTTGGAGGAGAGTGCTACCCTCACACCCCTCTCAGGCGTATGGCAGGGCCAAGCGCCGGGGTGGTCGGGTGAGTGCTGCGCCCCCTGATCTAATACCAAGCAGGCATCACGATCAGTAGTGGGGGAACCACAGCATTTGAAGTGACTTGAACGGACCTCAAACGCACAACCAGAGGAGGCGCGGGAGTTCAAGACCACTGAGTTTGCCTCTCTCGGCTTGGTTGTGCACGCAGTGAATGCGCCCAAGTGAGATGAGGACTTTGAAGGTCGACTCGTTGTCGGTGCGGGAGCACTTGAGTCAACCTTGTACAGCTTGCCATCGGCAGTGCGCGTGATTGTAAGCGCGTGCCTCTGGCCGGCTGCTGGCATAGCACGTTTATGGCGCGTGGCCCGTGCCGCCTTAGATTTCTTCGTACCAGCCCGCTGGGGCGCATAGTACTCAGCATCCAAATTCTCCTCGCCGTTACAGCGAGTGAGTCTGTCGAAGACAGAGGCTCGTTGTGGCGCATCAGAAGTAATGCACGGGGCATTGGCTGCGCCCCTGCTCCGCCGACGTATCTTCCTCGCCTGAGAGGAAGATGGCTGGGGAACGTGGTCAGCCGCACGCTTCCCCGAGAGATGCGCTGCATCAGCGGGCGCACCTTGACTGCTAAGGACGTCAGCAGGAAGGGAAGGCTGGACGGGCGCATCCCCTTCAACGGTGGTGCCCGAGGCGTCGACTTTGCGCACCCAGACTGCGCGGGTCTTCTTCGGCTTCGACAGTCGCTTCGAAGGACTCGCACTTCCTTCAGAAATGAACTCCTCGTACGCCTGTTGATTGAGGCGCACTACCAGCGTCTTTTGGGAGGAGCCCACCTTCACGTCGTCGGCCTGTGACATGACTTTCTCGGTAGAGGAGAAAGAGGTCCCCAGCAGAGTCGCCAGCTTGTTTGCCATTAAAATTGTTTTGATTGAAATCTTAATACAAACAGAACAGTGATACAATATAGGACTTAGATGTAGTCCTAGGAGTACACTTTTGTTTAAGCTGGGTCCTTAGTGCCAATGGAGCGAGTGGTAATGCGTTGACTCCGTTGACCGGCTGACGGCGGTTATCGGTTCTCTGAAGGTGTTGATTACTCTGGGTGCTGGAGCTTACCGAGAGGAGGAAGACGTTGAGTGTCTAGAACTGCCTCTCCGGTGATTCTCTGTTGTGGATTCTCTGTGAGTCTTATGTTTTGAGTCTCTGTCTCTGTGTGAAGGGGATGATCCTTCTATTTATAGTTTTGCAGGCTGGCTGCTCATGCGCGCATGTAGGATGCGCCGGTGTGGGGACGCCACGTGGAGGTTGCTGATGGAGGCGCATGGATGCTGCGCCCTGATCGAGGGGGAGAACTCTTCATACTGCTGTCGTGAGCCGACACGTAGCAGAGGGAAGATCTTTCCGTTGCTGAAATCTTGGACGAGTTGAGTCAAAAGACACGTGTCGTCGACTCATGGTTCGAAGATCTCGGATTTGGTGGAGAGGAGTGATCTGGTGGGCTGTGCCTTAGATTGGGCGCAGGAGGAGGCTGCGGCTCATAACCTTTAGGAGTTACAAACCATTTGGGGCGCATGGCTTTTGAGGCGCATGCAGGCGACTTTCCTTCTGTCTTTCGAGATCAGAGATCAGTCTGGGGCGCATGGCTTTTGAGGCGCATGCTGGTTTGGACGTATGGCCGTAGAGGCGCATGCGGGTGTGGACGCATGGCCGTAGAGGCGCATGCGGGTGGCCACGTGGCAGTAGCCGTCGGAATAGAGTTATGATGACGCTGACGTTGCCGACGCTTCGTTTTCTGAATAAAGCTGTCAACTGTTCAGACTTTGGGAGGCGTGCTGCCAACTCTGTCAGTTCAGCATTTAATGTTGGTGACGTTCGATGGACAGCTGAGTGGGCGCGTCGGTTGGCGTTCCACTCGGTATGGAGATGTGTGGGGGCGCACCCTCTATAATGCGCCGAGTACTGTAGGGCGCGTCTGTGTGATGCGCCTAATGCCGAAGGGCGCGTCCGTGTGATGTGCTGTCTGGCTGGCGCATCGGACATGTCTTTTAATGATGCGGCTGTCTCGCTCTTCGAGTGCTATAAATAGCCGTTTGGCTGAATTCGAGGCGTCCGGTTTATCCATTTAATGTAAATTCATTACACGGAATTCGGAGGGCCATCCACTTGGCGCGTGGGTTTGATCTGCCCGGCCTATAAATAGTGGCATGGAAAGAAGATTTGCTTCTCATTCCCTCACGTACTTCCAATATGAACTTGAACATACGGGTGCATTCTGCTGACGAAGTGCTCCCGAGGGTGAAGATGAGACGCTGTGTTGTCTTTGATACACTTGAAGGTGACTGTTACATCCAAAAGACGGAGTCGAGGGCTTCTGAGGCAGGCGGAAGGTGCCTGTTGCATCCAAAGATAGGGATGCTCGAGCCTCGTCTCCGTTATTCCGGAAGAGCCGTAGATCGGAATGGCGGTACAAGGCTCTCTCTTCCTGCAAAGTGGGGTTTCCCCACTTTGATCGTGTCGAAAGCTGCTCCTTTAGCCGTGGTTTCGATCACGGTCTTCCTTCGGCTTTGGAGGCTCTTTCGAAGTCTCCCCTGGCCACAGCATTTGCGGTGCTCTTCTCTTCCTTGGTTCCAGCCAGTGGGTTAAATGCTTTGTGTCGAAGCATTTATCGGGCGAGCCTGGTTGGAAGAGCGGCACATAACTGGGCTCTGCTCGGCCAGGTGAGCCTGGCTGGAAGAATTTGGCTGAAGGGATGCACATAACTGAGGTGCTGAAGAGATGATGGGATGCGCCTGGATGGAGGCGCATGATATCTGCTGCGCCTCACTGGTGGCGCATAGTGATGCTGCGCCTATCTGGAGACGCATGGTGGCCGCTGCGCTTATCTGAAGGCGCATGATGGCCGCTGGCTGTAGACTTAGGCTCTTTCTTTGTAGAAATTCTCCTTTGTACAACCTTTTCTAGACATGTAATAGACTTTTATATATAAAATGAAAAGTCCTTCTTCAAATGTCTATACTTATTGACTTTGCTGTGAAGTTCTTCGTCTGAGTTCTAGCGCATGTAGTGTCTGGCGCATGGGCTTTCTGGTTGTGAAATTCCATGCTTCTACAGTAAGATGCACTTGTGTGGTTGATAATATACGAGAAAGCTTCGTCTCTGTGTGTTTGAGTTTTTACGTTACGACACGTTATCAGCACTTTGCTCGTACAACGCCGGAGACCGGACGTACCGATTGTTTTCTCACCTTCTTCCACCGTACGGTAAGAAAGGTAAAAATTTTGGAAAATTTTTGATAGCAGAAATATATTGTTCCTGTTGTTACAATATTACTGTTGTTTTTGGACATCAAGAAAATGAGATATTTGCTCTCTTCCAATTGATTTTACATTCATCAAGTAATTATCATTTTATTCTCTGCCCACCAAACGAATATCTTTCCTTTAGAGACTATATATTTACATCACTTTATAAGAACAGTAAATAGATACAAGGTTCACTGTCAGTACAACTTTTTATGAGTGAAGCCAGTCACCTTTGTGTATACTGTTTTGCTACCTTGTTTGCGAGCAAGAAGAGACTTAAGAGGTAGAGTGTCACGCCCCAGAACCAGAATACTGGAGAGCGGGGGAATGACTCAGCCAGCTACGTATTACGGGTAGATGAATACCGTATAATACGATCAATGATGTCTAACCAGACGAGGGGGTGCATACTACATGAAAGTCTTACTATGGTCATTTCACATCTTTTGTCTCAATCATTCAAAACAAGAAACAGAAATAGAGAACATGTAAGATAAAGCAGTAAGGCGTCCCAAACGCTTAGTCAAAATGTTCTTGAGATCTGGCTTTACAAAACATAGCCAGATGGTATAGTAACATATACACAATTGTTATCAGCTGCAGTCTGACTTAGTTACAATAATGCAAAAGTAAGAGCAAGACGATCCGACTAACATGTCGGTGCCAAACGGCTAAGTATAAAGTAAATAACAAAACGAGCGGTGAAGTAAGGAACCCACTCGAGTCCTCCTGCGATCATTCCCCTAGTATTGACCATCTTGGAGGTAGAAGTAAGCTGGATCCTCGAGAACTGGCTCTAAATCTGGCCATGCAAAACCAGAGAGGTTAGACCTCTAATAGCAAGTACCACAAGGGAGCACGATATGAAGGACTAAACCAGTAAGTAAGAGAATATAATAATAGATCTCTGCTTTCCACTAGGATTTTCATAACATCACGACACTTCGAACCAACCTCCCAACCAAACAAGGACAGAAGTTAGCCCGTCATGTCCTGACATTCTGATCATCTCAGTTAGGCAACAAAGTAGGTACAGTACACAAACAAATCATCTTGAACGGCCAATCAACTACTACGGCTTGCTATTGTGGGTCCCAAGTTATCCTGGAATTATGCAATTTGGGATTCCTCAGTTCTTACTATGCGCGAGCAAGGCTAGTCTATCCAATCAATCAATTGCGCCAATCATGTAGTTAGACGAGTCCCAGCGGGACGCCCGCCGTTATCGCATGTACAATAATATAAGCAGATATTGTTCCCTGCCCGTGTGACAGATTTATAGTATCTGTGGGAACCAGCCGGCCCGTCGGGCACTTAATAGTCCCAAGGGGGCTGCCATGTAAGAACTCGGGAATCCATTCTCTCCATGCCATCATTATTTTATTTAACTTAATAGTCTCTACGTTGAGTGAAGTTCCATGCCGTAGATCATGGTCATTCAAATGAGTACTTTCGTACAGGGTACGATATGCGCAACTCTATAACGATACCCGTGCGGCTAGGTTGTAGGTTTTACATAGCGTGATGCAACAATCAAGTTTAACCACGGAGTAATCATGTCTTGACCATAAAGTACACATGCTGTTTTTGTAAGATAAATAAATAGCTAATTAAATAAATAAATAATTTGAAGCCTACATGTGTCTGTATGCCAATATTCGGGATTGGCTAATCGAGTACAATAGTTCATTACATGAACGTGTCTCATTCATTTCATTCAATAAGACGACTAGCCAGTCTCTTAGTTCCAACTAGGAATGTATGATCAATTTTAGTCAAGATAACCATTATTATCAATGGTATCAAGGCATGAAAGTCAATTAGTATTACATGGGGTCGAGTCTGTAACTCCTCAGAGTTAAGTTCCAGTCAATCTAGGTATTCATGGATCAATCAAGACATATGACACATCCTACACAACCATATGTATTAAAGTATTAACATATCATGATTTATCAAGTTCATGCCAAAAGGCATAAGAGTATAATAGAAGAATTGTCATGCCATCATTAAATGAATAAGTTATAGAGCAAATAGAACACCCTGGTTAAAAAGTCACGCCAGCAAGTCTAAGCTAAGGCCAAAAGTCACGCCAACAAGTCTAGTAGGAGTGAGCGTGAAAAGTGGTTCACGTTGGCATGCACAGTATAAACGTGAAGGAAAATTCACGCACTCATAAGTGAGCGTGAAGAATGATAAGAAATCCACGCACGCACAAGTGAGCGTAACTCAAAATTCATGCAGACACATACAGACGTGTGCGTGACTAAAAATCCACGCTGACACGTAAGAACGTGAGCGTGACTAAAAATCCACGCTGATACGTACAGACATGAGCGTGACTAAAAATCTACGCACGCACAGGTAAAGACGTGTGCGTGACTAAAATCCACGCACGCACAAGTAAAGACGTGTGCGTGACTAAAATCCACGCTAACATGTAAGAACATGAGCGCGACTAAAAATCCACGTACGCACAAGTAAGAACGTGTGCGTGACTAAAATCCACACTAACATGTAAGAACATGAGCGTAACTAAAAATCCACGCAGACACGTAAAGACGTGTGCGTGACTAAAATCCACGCACGCACAAGTAAGAACGTGTACGTGACTGAAATCCACGCACGCACAAGTAAAGACGTGTGCGTGACTGAAATCCACGCACGCACGTAAAGACGTGTGCGTGACTGAAAATCCACGCAAACACGTAAAGACGTGTGCGTGACTGAACCTGTCCCAAGCCAGAAGTGAAGTTCCCAGCCAGAAAACACGCTAAGTTGGGAGATCAGAACCCATAAAAAATCGAGAATACAATATCTTAGATCTAGCAAAAACCAGCCAAAGAAATCAAAAATGCCAAGTACTAAACTCTCTCAGGATCATGAGAGGAAGAGAAATGAACCATAAAAATGGTTCTCCAAGCAAGAAGCAAGATTGCACTTGCCTGCTGCTACTGCTGGTAGGTGGAGAAGTGATGAGAGGAAGAAGAAGAAGTAATGGTGAAGAATGAGAGTTATGAGGAGAGAGAATGAGAAGGGGGCTTAAATAGGAAGGGTGGTGGTAGGTGGGAGTTATTAGGCCGGTTGAGCCAACATGAACCCGAAACCCTCCATGAACCCAAATCACAAGGCAAGACTAATAGCAAAGAATAACAGCAAGAAATAAAATACAGAAAATAAAATACAGGAATAAAATTGCAGGAAATAAAATACAGATAATTAATTAACATGAAATTAAAGGAATTTAAATACAAGATAATACATAATAAATACTAAATAAATATACATGAGTTGTACATGAATAAAAATACGCATTCTGGGAACGGAGAGTGACATCTCTACCCACCTTAGAAAAATTTCGTCCTCGGAATTTCAAATCCAAGCAGGTAGAAATATCGGAGCTAAACTAATACAAGCAATTCTAGTGAGCAAGCAATCATTATTACCATATCAAAAGCAACTACTATATATGTAAATCCATCAATCCACGATATCAAGTAGCTCTACCCATAAGATGACAAGCATGAAAAATCAGGACAATCAAGGTATACAGAAAGAGATATACCTTGTGAGTCAAACAGGTGTGGATACCGTGATCGGATATCATCCTCATGTTCCCACGTTGACTCTCCCAAGGAGTGATGACCCCAAGCAACACGGATAAGACTAATTGTTCGGTTCTTGAGTATCTTCTCTCTTCGGTCCTAAATGGACACAGGCTGTTCCTCGTAAGACAGGTTGGTACCAACAACCAGCTCAGAATGATCGAGGATATGGCTTGGGTCTGATACATACCTACATAATTGAGATACATGAAACACGTCATGCACCTCTCGTAACGAAGGCAGGAGGGATAAACGATAAGCAACATCGCCTATCCGATCAAGGATAACAAATGGGCCCACGTACCGCGGACTCAATTTTCTGCGAACGCCAAATCTAATGACCCCACGAGTAGGTGAGATCCGCAAGAATACGTGGTCCCCAACAGAGAACTCTAACGACCTACGATGCTGGTCCGCCCAATGACGATGCATGTCCTGCATAACTCGAAGTCGCTCTCTAATTCCCTTAACCACTTCAACCGTCTGAACAATCATTTCTGGGCCTAACATCTTCCTCTCTCCGATATTATCCCATACAAGCGGTGACCTGCACTTCTTACCATATAGTGCTTCAAATGGCGCCATCTGGATACTGGCTTGATAACTATTGTTGTATGAGAACTCGACTAAGTGCAGGTGGCTCTCCCAAGACCCTCCAAAATCTAGAGTGCAAGCTCGCAACATATCTTCTAAGGTCTGAATCGTTCTTTCTGATTGCCCATCCGTCTGCGGATGGTAGGCCGTGCTAAACCTTAACTTGGTACCCAGACTATGATGTAAACTCTTCCAGAAATGTGATATAAAGCGGGTATCTCGATCCGACACAATAATGACAGGGACTCCATGCTGCCTGACTATCTGTTGCATATACAACTCTGCCAACTTTTATGTAGATTGCCCTACTCTGAAAGGAAAAAAGTGTGCTACCTTCGTAAGTCGGTCCACTATTACCCAAATAGCGTCCTTACCACTTGGTGATATCGGTAAACCGGTCACAAAGTCCATTGTAATATGCTCCTATTTCCATTTCGGAATAGGAAACGGTTGTAATAACCCAGCTGCCCTCTGCTGTTCTGCCTTCACTTGCTGACATACCAAGCAACGGGAAACAAATCTAGCTATATCCCTCTTCATCCCGTTCCACCAGAAATGCTGCTTGATATCTTGGTACATCTTGGTCCCTCCAGGATGAATAGAATACTGAGAACTGTGAGCTTCTGCCATAACCTCATGTCTGATATCTCCACTAGGCACACATAGACGTGATCCAAACCTAAGTGTACCATCTTCATGAATTCCCATCTCCTTTCTGAGTCCTGACTCACATTCTGTCCTAAGCTTCTGAATCCTTGGGTCTTGTGCCTGAGCTGTCTTGATCCTGCCTACCAAGTTGGATTGAACTTGCAGACTTGTTAGAACTCCTACATCACTAGGAAGTATAACTTCGATGCCCATCTCCTGAAGGTCTTCTAAGATATGCCTCTATGTTGTTAACATAAATGTGCTGCCTCTCCTGCTAAGAGCGTCTACTACTACATTAGCCTTGCCTGGATGATACTGAAGCTCTACGTCATAATCCTTGATCAACTCTAACCATCTCCTCTGCCTCATATTCAGCTCCTTCTGAGTAAAGATGTACTTCAGACTTTTATGATCTGTGTACATCTCCACTCGGTCACCATATAAGTAATGCCTCCATAGTTTTAGAGCAAACACTACTGTCGCTAACTCTAAATCATGAGTCAGGTAATTCTTCTCGTGGTCCCGAAGCTGTCTAGATGCATACGCTATCACATTCCCATGCTGCATAAGGACACATCCAAGTCCTTTACCTGATGCATCACAATATACTGTAAAACCTCCCGGTCCAACTGGCAACGTAAGAATAGGTGCTGATATCAACTTCTGCTTCAAAGTCTCGAATGACGCCTGACATTCTGCCGACCAAATAAATGGTACATCCTTCCGGGTCAAGCGGGTCATGGGTGCTGAAAGCCTTGCAAAGTCTGACACAAACCTTCTGTAATATCCTGCTAATTCCAAGAAACTCCGTACATCTGCTACGGTCTTGGGTACTGGCCAACTTTTTACTGCTTCTATCTTCTTGGGATCTACTGCTACTCCAGCTCCTGATATGATGTGACCCAAAAATGAAATGTGATCCGTCCAGAACTCACACTTACTGAGCTTGACATACAACTGGTTCTCTCTCAGAACCTGTAACACTTTTCTGAGGTGGTCTTCATGCTCCTCTTCACTAGCAGAGTATACGAGAATGTCGTCAAGAAATACAACGACAAACTGATCCAAGTATGGCATAAAGATGCGATTCATCAAATCCATGAATATTGCTGGAGCATTGGTCAAACTAAACGGCATTACTAAGAACTCATAATGCCCATACTTTGACCTGAATGCTGTCTTGGGAATATCCTCCTTCCGAACCCTCACCTGATGGTACCCTGAACGAAGATCTATCTTGGAGAAAACTCTAGCTCTGCTCAACTGATCAAATAAGTCGTCGATCCTGGGTAATGGGTACTTGTTCTTCACTGTTGCCGCGTTAAGCTTCCTGTAGTCAATGCATAATCTGGATGACCCATCCTTCTTTTCCACAAGTACCACTGGTGCTGCCCATGGTGATACGCTAGCTTGGATGAACTTCTTCTCCTTCAGTTCCTCTATATGCTGATATACCTTGGCCTGCTCTGAATCCGCCATTCTGTAAACCCGATCTGATATCGGTTTAGTTCCTGGTGCCAATTCTATACTGAACTCAATATTTCTAACCGGTGGTAGACCTGGAAGTTCTTCGGGAAATACATCTAGAAATTCTTCAACTACCTTCGGAATCTGTCACGACCCGCACCCGGATATACGGGTACGAATACGTGGGCCACGCTGTGAAACCCATAATTCTGAAATTATTAATATTAATATTTTAGTAGCGTTATTAGTATTTTTAATTATTATTATTATTATTATTAAATATTTTTGAGTGCAAAAGATTTTGAAACAATAATAAATAACATGGCTTTTTGAGTTTAGACCCAGACCCGAGTCCGAACCCAGACCCAGGCCTGAGCCAAACCCAATCCCATTTCTTTCTTTTCTAAAAACGAATCTGTTTTGGCTAATATGTATATATATATATAAAAATTGAATTGGTAGTGCTGGTCACGAGGACCAGCACATTTTTTCTCCAAGCCTATTCCTTTTCTTACTCCTCTACACACATTTTCCTCTTCCCACGTTCATCAACTTCCCCCTTCCTCTCTGCTCCACTCACTCACCAACCACCCTCCTTTTTTCTCTCAAACTCCCTCCCTATATTAGCCCAACTCCTCCAACCCCTCTCACTGCAGGAGGAAAAGCCCCCTCTCCTTTGCTCACGAGCCAGAGGAGAACCCCAACTCTTCTCTCTCTCTTTCACTCCCCAACTACCCTCTTCCCCCAACCCGACACTCGCGGCCCGCTCCTCCGCCAAGCCCCCGAGCTCGTCGCACCCCGGCCAGTGCTCCGGCGACTCCTCGGACGTCCGCCGACCACGCGCGCAGCCTCGCGCCACCCCGACGCCCGACAGCACCGCCCCCGTCGCCTCCTCCGGCGACCACTTCGGGGCCGAGCTCCCTGGCCCACGCCCCGTGCGGCCACACCCCGTCGACAGCCCCCTGTCGTCGGCTCTCCCTGGCCGTTTCCCCGACGCTGAGTTTTCCTTGGCGTTACTGCCGGTCAGCGCTGCCCTGGCCGCTGTTCCTTGGCCAGCACCCCTGGTCAGTTCCCTTGGCCGAGCTTTCTCCTGTTGGCGCCCCTATCGTGCCCTAGATTCTGAGTTTCTCGGCGTTGCTTCGACGACGCTGGTTCCAGCGCTGCTTCGGAGAGTTATTCGCTGCTCTGGATTATTCTTTCCTTCTTTAATGTTCATCTGAGAGCTCTAGCCGAGCAATCCGAGGTATAATCCCCTGTCCCGCTATTTTTATTATCTTGTCGATGATGAAATGGTCCCCGATTCCCTTTGGGAATTCGGTTTTAGCGACGTCGTAATTTTTTGGGACTTTCGGAAAGGTCCTGTGAATTGTTTTGAATTCCTGGAATATTTCGGGAATTGATTCTTGGTTTGTTTTAGCTTTCCGGACTTTTTCGGGAACGTTCTGTGATTTGTGGAATTGGAATCGAACTTCCGAAATTATTTCGGGTCGTCCCGATTATTCTGTGGATTGGTTGTGGATATTTTATATATATAAAATTCGAGTTTTTCCCTGGTTTGGGACTTGCAGGAATTATCGGCGCCATTTTTCCAGTTTTTGGGTTGACCAAAAAACAGAGGAGACGCTGCCCGATTTTTCCGTAAATCCTGAATTATTTTCAAAATGAATTTAAAATAATTTTCGGAATTTATTCGATATTTGATTTTTGGATGACGACCGTATCGGTCAATGGACCCGGCTAAGTACAAACGAAACCGGTCCCGCCCGGACGTTGAGGCAATTAGCCAAAATGAGGATTGGACCATATCTGAGACTCTACTATTTACCTTATTTTTATATTTAATTTCTGTTTAATTTTATTTAATACTTCAGTTTAGGACTAACGGCAGTTTATCTTATTTCAATTTATGTAAATAAATTGTAATGGGCATAAGCCCAGCTGGCTGGTCTGTGACTGTAATAGCTTAGATTTCTTGTCTTTTCTGGTTTTGCGAGTTTTTAGTATTTAACGATTAAAGTGATTAAAAAGTATTTTGTATAAATTAATTAATATTTTCTTACGTAAAATTGACGAGTTTATTAATAATTAAAAATCACGCATTTCTCACTAAAATAAGAAAAATTAGCTTTATAATTATATTTATAAAAATTACCAAGTTTTCATAATAATCTGGCATCTACGATATTTCCCGAATTCAAAGTTAAAATGACATTTTCCCTCGTATCAAATCAACGCACAAATAACCGTGTTTTCTGTGTTTGGTTTATTAAAAGAATTAAAATGGATTAAGACACAATTAGAGATTTCAACTAGCATAACTAGATTGGTAACCCTGGTTTCTGAGTCAATTTGTCGAATGTAGGAATTCGAGGACGATCCTAATTCCCATCTTGAAGTCTTCAACTTTCCAGTCCAGTCCATTTTGAGGCAAGTACATTTTGTGTTAGTTTACAATTATTTAGTAATCGTTTTAATGCAAGTTTAAACCACGATACAACACGAAACTCTCTCTGAGAGCACTGACTGTAACTACTGTAACTATTGGGGACTGGAAGAGTAGTGTAATGGGTATGACCACATCCAAACTACTGTAACTACTGTAACTATATTAGCTTACCCCTCATACATACGGGAATAAGCCGTACCTTCCTGTAACAAACCCAAGCCGGTCATATTTCATTGCCTATTCATATCACAGAACTGTAACTGTTTTAAAACTGTAACTGCTTTATTGTGGATTTCAAAACTGTTTAAAAGTGCATGATTCTATTATTATTTCAACTGTCAAATTAGCATGAATTGTACTTTGCTCCCTCCTGACTGGAGACCCAACATTTTTAGGTATCACTGATGAGGCTTTGTTCCGCAATATTTCCGAGGTCCCAACTAGAGGACGAGGATTTCGAGACTGATGAACTGTTTGACTAGAGTTTTCTTTTCTTCTTGATGTATGTTGAAAATGGTTTAAGTTGTATCTTTCATTTTATTGAAAAAGTTTAATAAAGTTTAAATTTCCCGATGTTGAGTTGTGACAAATATAGTGTTGTTGTATGGTTACCTGCTACTGAACAGCTTACTGCCGCCGTCTCAACAACGGTGCAGGCTGTGCATGATCCGGTTCGACCCAATTATTTGGGATCGGACCCTGACATGTTTTTAGTGGTGGCCCATGCAGGTCAGAACAATAACTTAGAAAAACATACCTAGAAACAATTAGAACACTAGAACATTGATTTGTCACAACATAGGTCCGAATTATATATAAATAAATATTTTCGATTGATTATAGACTGGTAGGATACCTTGCTTATGTTTGTACCCTAAACCTTCCAGATTATAACCAAGGAAAAGACCAATCCTGCTGGCGATGAGGTGTCATCTCTGGATCATACCCCATCTCCTCAACCAAGTCCAGGGTCTTTTTCCTCGCGGCTGATTGACCGTCCTCATAATGCATCCAGTGAAGTTTTCACTACACTGGCAATTCCTACCTCTTCTCAACTTGCATTTCCTTGATGGAGTACCCATTCCTGTTGCTCTACCAGTACCAGCAAACACCTCCCAAATGGTTGCCCTATTTCGAGAAATCCTGGAGTTCCAGAAAGCTCAAGATGAAGCCCAGCAGGAACAGATGAATATCACGAGAGAAGACATGAAGAACGTCAATGATGTAGCCTTAGCTATCTCCAAACCAAGTTGGAGCGGAACCTTGCCTTAGGAGGGATACCCCTGAATCTAGAAGATAGTTGAGCCCTATCCGGCAGTCATATCATAAGAAGCTATTGGCTTGTGACTACTGCAATAGGCCTGGTCACCAAGCCAATATTTGTCGCAAGAGATTGGGAAATGTTTGGCATGTAGATCTGCTGAACATCGGGTAAAGGATTGCCCCTTATCTTCCCATCATACCAGAGTACCTATCCCAGTTGCACCTGTTTTGCCACAACCTAGGGACTCTCTTCCTATCCAGCAGACATTGCCTCCTACAATAAGGCATGATGCAGACTCGAGGTTCATAGAAGATGAAGCAGTTGGAGACTGCTCATGCAAGATCCAGAGCCATGAAGATTAATACCTAGGACTGCTGAATAGCATTATCTATTGTTATAAGAAGTTGTAACCGGATGTCCTTAGATCAATCATGAGAGTTTTTTTGCTGTAATTTTCCACATGAATAAAATTTCTTAGTTACACCTTTATGGTAGATGTTTTCCCTGATAGTCTTCCCGGATTACCCCAGACCTAGAAATATAGTTCACTTTTGACCTAGTTCCCGGCTCTCCCCTATTTCTAAGGGATGCTACAGAGTCAACCTGAAGGAGGCCAAGGAGATGAAGGACCAGATCAATGAACTGAAGGCTCTGGGATTCATTCGAGACGGAGCTTCACCTTGGGTAACACCTATCTTGTTTGTGCCCAAGAAGGATGGAACAATACGGATGTGCGTCGAATATCGGGCACTAAAGAACAAGTACTTTTTTCTAGATTGATGATATGTTTGATCAATTTGAGTGGAGTTAAGGTGTTTTCGAAGATTGACCTGATCACCATTAGATCAAAGTCAGGAAAGAGGACATTCCCTGTAGAAGCATGGAATTTCACAGCCAGAAAGCCCATGCGCCAGGCACTATATGCGCCAGAACTCAGACAGCAAAATCAAATAAGCCATTCGAAGAAGGACTTTTTATTTATATATAAAAGTCTATTACATGGCTAGAAAAGGTTGTACAAAGAAGAATTTCTACAAAAGAAAGATCCTAGATCTACAGCCAGCGGCCACCATGCGCCTCCAGATAGGCGCAGCGGCCACCATGCGCCTCCAGATAGGCGCAACAACCACCATGCGCCTTCCGATAGGCTCAGCAGTCACCATGCGCTGTCAGTTAGGCGCAGCAGATGCCATGCGCCTCCAGCCAGGCGCATCCCACCATCTCTTCAGCAGCTCAGTTATGTGCATCCAGCTCAATTATGTGCATCCCTTCAGCAGCTCAGTCATGTGCAACTCTTCCAACCAGGCTCACCTGGCCGAGCAGAGCCCAGTTATGTGCTGCTCTTCCAGCCAGGGTCACCTGATAAGTGCTTCGAACACAAAGCATTTAACCCTCTGGCTGGAACCAAGGAAGAGAAGAGCACGGCAAAGCTGTGGCCAGGGGAGGCTTCGAAAAAGCCTCCAAAGACCAAGGAAGACCGTGATCGAAATCATGGCACAAGGAGCTTTCAACACAATCAAAGTGGGCGGCACCCACTTTGAAGGAAGAGAGAGCCTAGCACCACCATTCCGATCTACGGCTCTTCCGGAACAACGGAGACGAGGCCCGAACATCCCTATCTTTGGATGCAACAGGCACCTTTCGCCTGCCTCAGAAGCCCTCGACTCCGTCTTTTGGATGTAACAGTCACCTTCAAGTGCATCGAAGACAACACGACGTCTCATCTTTACCCTCGGGAGCACTTCGTCAACAGAATGCACCCACATATCCAAGTTTATGTTGGAAGTACGTGAGGGAACGAGGAGCAAACCTTCTCTCCATGCCACTATTTATAGGCCGGGCAAATCAAACCCATGCGCCAAGTGGATGACTCTTCGAATTCTGTGCAATGAATTTGCATTAAATGGATGAACCGGACGCCTCGAATTCAGCCAAACGGCTATTTTTAGCACTCGAAAAGCGAGACAGCCGCATCATTAAAGGACATGTCGGATGCGCCAGCCAAACAACGCATCACATGGACGCGCCCTCCAGCATCAGGCACATCACACAGACGCGCCCTACAGTACCCGGCGCATCACAGAGGATGCGCCCCCTCACATCTCCATACCGAGTGGAACACCAACCAATGTGCCCACTCAGCTGTCCATCGAACGTCACAAATATTAAATGCTGAACTGACACCAGAGTTGGCAGCACGCTTCCCAAAGTCTGAACAGTTGACAGCTTTTTTAGAGAACGAAGCGTCGGCAACGTCAGCATCATCATGACTCTATTCCGACGGCTACTGCCACGTGGCCATCCGCATGCGCCTCTACGGCCATGCGTCCAAATCGCCATGTGCCTCTACGGCCATACGTCCAAATCGCCATGCGCCTCTACGGCCATGCATCCAAACCAGCATGCGCCTCAAAAGCCATGCGCCTCAGACCCTTCACTGATTCCTAAAGACAGAAGAAGAGTCTCCAGTTGAAGCTTTGCATGCGCCTCAAAAGCCATGCACCCCAGACTGATCTCTGATCCCGAAAGACAGAAGGAAAGTCGCCTGTATGCGCCTCAAAAGCCATGCGCTCTAAACGGTTTGTAACCCCTAAAGATTATGAGCCGTAGCCTCCTCCTGCGCCCAATCAAGGCGCAGCTCACCAGATTACTTCCCCCCACCAAATCCGAGATCTTCGAGCCATGGGTCGATGACACGTGTCCTTTGACTCAACTCGTCCAAGATTTCAGCAACAGAAAAATCTTCTCCTCTGCTACGTGCCGGCTCACAACAGCAGTATGAAGAGTTCTCCCCCTCAATCAGGGCGCATCATCTACACGCCTCCATCAGCAACCTCCACGTGGCATCCCCACACCGGCGTATCCCACATGCGCGCATGAGCAGCCAGCCTACAAAACTATAAATAGAAGGATCGTCTCCTTCACACACACAGAATCCACAACGAACATACAAGGAATCACCAGAGAGGCAGACACAGACACTCAACGTCTTTCTCCTCTCAGCAAGCTCCAGCACCCAGAGCAATCCACACCTTCAGAGAACCGATAACCGTCGTCAGCCGGTCAACGAAGTCAACGCATTACCACTCGCTCCATTGGCACTAAGGACCCAGCTTAAACAAAAGTGTACTCCTAGGACTACGTCTAAGTCCTACATTGTAACACTGTTCTGTTTGTATTAAAGTTTTCAATCAAACAATTTTAATGGCAAACAAGCTGACGACTCTGCTGGGGACTTCTTTCTTCTCTTCTGAGAAAGTCGTGTCACAGGCCGACGACGTGAAGGTGGGCTCCTCCCACAAGACGCTGGTCGTGCGCCTCAATCAACAAGCGTACGAGGAGTTCATTTCTGAAGGAAGTGCGAGTCCTTCGAAGCGGCTACCAAAGCCGAAGAAGATCCGCGTGGCCTGGGTGCGCAATGTCGACGCCTCGGGCACCACCACTGAAGGGGATGCAGCAATCCAGCCTTCCCTTCCTGCTGATGTTCTCAGCAACCAAGGTGCGCCCGCCGATGCAGCACATCTCTTGGGGAAGCGTGCGGCCGACCACGTTCCCCAGCTATCTCTCTCTCAGGCGAGGAAGATACGTCGACGGAGCAGGGGCACAGCCAATGCCCCGTGCATCACCTCTGATGCATCACAAAAAGCCTCTGTCTTTGACAGACTCACTCGCTGTAATGGCGAGGAGAATTTGGATGCTGAGTACTATGCGCCCCAGCGGGCTGGTACGAAGAAATCCAAGGCGGCACGGGCCATGCACCACAAACGTGCTATGCCAGCAGCCGGCCAGAGGCACGCGCTCGTCATCACGCGCGCTGTCGATGGCAAGCTGTACAAGGTTGACTCAAGTGCTTCTGCACCAACAACGAGTCGATCTTCAAAGTCCTCATCTCGCTTGGACGCATCTACTGCGTGCACAACCAAGTCGAGTAAGGCAAACTCGGTGGTCTTGAACTCCCGCGCCTCCTCTGGTTGTGCGTTTGAGGTTCGTTCAAGTCACTTCAAATGTTATGGTTCCTCCACTACTGATCGTGATGCCTGCTTGGTATTAGATCAGGGGGCGCAGCACTCACCTGACCACCCCGGCGTTTGGCCTTGCCATACGTCTGAAGGGGGTGTGAAGGCACCACTCTCCTCCAATGACCTGCGCAACGTGATCACTCACAAGCGCCGGTCAGGAGAGTCGACCAACAAGCACGATGCGCCTCTCACGGGGCATACTTGTGCGGTGGTCACCATCAACTGCTGTTGCAAGGCGGCAGCTCCACCAAGACAGTCGATCTTCCAATGGCTGTAATCATCGACACCTCTCCGACGTCGCCTTGGGACGAAGGTGTCAACAGAAGAGGAACCAAAGGTTGCTTCATGCAATGTGATCTCCAACTCCTCATCAATCCGGAGGTCGACTGCCAATTCCTCGTCCTCATCCAAAAGCCAGCCGAAGAAAACCAAGGCAGCTGTCTCGACCTCTGGAGTGTTTGAAGGCACTCGGTCGAGGAAGAAGTTCTTGGAGGAAGCTGGGGGTAGCCAGACCCTTGTCGAGCCTCCTTCCGAAGACGAAGATGTCCAAAGCACAGCTGCGGCGGATCTTCATCATCAAGGCGAGGCTAGTCTCCCTGAAGCCCCTCAAAATGAGGATGTCCTCCAGGACACCGTCGGGGGTAGTTCTGGAAACGAAGAGGTCCTTCAAGACGGAGCTGAGGGCAAGCAGACCCTTGCAGATGCGCCTATTGGAGATGAACTCCAGAATGTGGCTGGGGGTGGCCCAACACCAGGAGAAGTAACTCCCCCGCATGAGAGTGAGGCCGAAAGCGAAGCCTCAACCAATCCATCCACTCCTGGCCGTGTCAGGACAGTATACATGGCTGGAGATGATGTCGAGTCTGATGCGCCGTCACAGGGCATAGTCCAGCGCATAGACTCATTGGAGGGAGGACTCAAAACCCTCTCTGCCTCTATGCAAGCACTGACCCAAGCAGTGTTTGAGATGCGGTCAGCCTTGATCAGGACACCTTCAACTGGTCCTGACCCAGGAGCTAATGGGGAGTCGAGTGTGCCCCTCCAACGGGCGCCCTCAGATACAGAAGCACCTCGGACCTCGGAGCCCTCAAACGCTCCAATCCTGATGGTACCTCCTTCCCCGACTCCTAGCTCTACGGAGGATGTGGTCGAAATGATCAAAGACCTGCGGGAGCGCTTCGAGTCCAAGAACAGGCAAGAGGAACGCCAGAAAATGGGCATTCCCCAGCCTTATCCCCTCGAGTGGAACAAGGTGGTTTATCCCCCGAAGTATAAACCACAAACACTCACCCTATACGACGGAAAGGACTCTCTGCAACGGTACCTGACGTACTTCCAGTCACAGACAGGGCATCTTCCGAAGGAGGACGCGCTCCTCACCAGTATCTTTGTCGGGGCCCTGAAAGGAGTGGCGTATGACTGGTACTGCAGCCTCCCCGACAATTCCATATCGTCCTTCGACGACCTGACGCGCCTCTTCCTCGACCGCTTCTACGACGGCGGGAAGGACATGACGATGGCGTCTCTCATAGAGATACGTCAGAAGGAGAAGGAAACGGTTCGGGCGTTCATCGAACGCTTCCGACAGGCTTGCTTCAGGCTACCTCCAGGCATGCCAGAACATGCGCTCCTCTCCGCTTGCAGCATGAACATGTTGCCTGCAGTAAAGCTCTGGCTCAACTCTACTCCCCCTCCTGACTGGAGCTCCCTGATCATCGAAGCTGAAGCTGCAGAAAAGAAGGCGGCCAATGCACGTCTTCTGGGTGTCAGCTTCCCCGCCTTTGACGATAAGGGAAAAAAGTCCGCAGCTAACAGCTCCGGACGAGAAGCAAAGGGGAAACAGGCATTGACTGTTAATGCCTCAAAAGGCGCATCTGTGCCTACTCAGAAGCCTCCACTGGCACCGAGACCCAAGGAGGTTTATTCATTCAATGATGATGACACCCTGTAACTTTTCGAGATACTGAAGCAGGGTGATAAGATCAAGCTACCGGACCCAAAGCGGCCCGATGAAGTTGGGAAAGTGGACAACCTAAGGTACTGTCACTACCATCAGTTCGTCGGACACCCGACCAAGGACTGCTACGTCCTCAAGAATTACATCCAGCGCATGATCAATGCGGATATAATCTCCGTCGACTATGAAGAGAAGACGGTATCGGCCAATGTGGTTTCGCTTCAGTTCGGCACCTTGCCGCCAACTACCACACAAGATGGCGTCGTCCCCATCCCTAAGACGACAATGGAGGTGGTAAACTTACCACCTACCCGTGACAATGTGAGTGGACTCACCCCGCTCACCACATCTCGAGGAGAGGTCCTCTGGGTTCACCCCGACCTCGTCTCCGAGGTGACTCAATCGGAGGTACGCCCTACCTCCAAATCAAAAGGCAGAAAGATCAAGTCTTGCCGCACAGTCTCTTCTTCAACAGAAGAAGCACTTCCAGTGCAAACACGTGCACAACAGAACTCCCAATCCGGCGAAGCCGCCGCCGAGGTGGTGCCTCCTAGCACCATCCCTGAGGAGGGTCCATCTAATCCCTCAGCAGCCTCATTAGCAGCGCCCTTTGGGACTCAACACTATATCACGGTAACAGGACGAGATCTGATTTGTCCCAGAAATAACCTATGCTTGCGGGTGGCTCACGCCATACCGACAAACACTGGTGTTAATGTCCGAGACTGGAGGTTCCCGTTCATCGACTTCGCTGTCTATGGAATCCTTCCAGAGGACCCGAAGGAAGCTGTCTCAGTCAGGAGACGCTCCCTTCGATTCTACTACGATACAGCTACCAAAATGCTGTACCGACGCTCCTTCGACGGGCTCCTCCTTCGATGCCTGTCCAACGAAGAAGCAGCCGAAGCTCTTCAAGAAGCTCATGATGGAACTTGTGGAGCTCATCAACCCGGTCCTAAGTTGCAAGATCGACTGCGATGTATGGGCTACTACTGGCCAACCATGGCCACCGACGCTGTTGAATATGCTAAGAAGTGCCACGCGTGCCAACTTCATGCAGACTTCATACATACACCATCGGAGCCGCTACATCCTACAGTCGCCTCCTGGCCCTTCGAAGCCTGGGGCATGGATATTGTAGGGCCAATCAAGCCTCCTTCATCGAGAGGACACCGTTTCATCCTGGCTATCACCGACTACTTCTCCAAATGGGCGGAAGCAGTTCCACTAGCAGAAGTAAAAAGCTCCAGGGTGGTCAGCTTTATCAAACACCATGTCATTTACCGTTTCGGAGTACCCCGGCGGATCATCCATGACAATGGTCCTCAGTTTATCAGCCACATTTTCAGCAGGTTCTGTGACAAGAATCGCATTCAGAACGTGGCCTCAACCGCCTACAATCCGGCAGCAAACGGATTGGCTGAGGCATTCAACAAAACTATCGTTAGGCTGCTCAAAAAGGTCGTGTCATCCAACAAACGCGACTGGGACAAAAAGCTTGGCGAATGCCTTTGGGCCTACCGCACAACGGTACGGACCCCAACAGGCAACACTCCATTCTCCCTGGTCTATGGGAGCGAAGCGGTACTGCCTCTCGAGATACAGATACCCTTACTCCGCATAGCAATCACAAACAAACTCACAAAAGAGGACAATCAACGTCGTCGTCTGCGAGAACTGGAGGCACTTGACGAAAAGCGTCTCCTAGCTCAACAACGCATCGAACTCTACCAAGCCTGTATATTACAGGCTTTCAATAAGAAGGTCAAATAGAGGACTTTCCAAGTCGATGACCTGGTTTTAGCAGTCAGAAGACCAATGGTGTTGACCCAGAAGACACCGGGAAAGTTCGAGCCCAAGTGGGAAGGACCTTTCATCATAGAGACGGTATACTCAAACGGTGCTTACCGCCTCGCCAAACCCAACGGAGACTTGTTCATGATGCCCATCAACGGCAAGTTCCTAAAGAAGTACTATTCTTGACATCCTCCAGACATGTACTTCCCCAAACAACCTCTTTCCACAAACTCATACGCCTCCGGAACCCAGCTGTTCCGTGGCATCTTCCAGTAGAAAGATAACAACGTCCATATTACCTCTGAGTTGTCTCTCTACACCCTACAAAGTAGAATCTTACACTTCGTAAGCCTACGCTACCCTTCATGTTTACCACGTCCACATTACCTCTGAGTAAACATCTTGTACAAACAACCCCTGCGTTATTGTACATTGATCGCAGAACTTCCACGTCCATATAACCTCTGAGTTGTTCAGCGTATCCCCCAAGATCATTCCTACCACGTCCATAATACCTCTGAGTAGGGAGATTCTATCATTTCGAACCCAATGATTGCCATGTCCATATTACCTCTGAGCAAACATAATGGTTCCTTCAAACTTATTATCTGTACCTGAAAACCAAGGTGCGCAAAAGATAATAGGTCCACACAAATCATCAAGTTCATGACAACAAAAGATGAACACATCACAAAAAAGGTTGTAGACTTCTTTATTCTTCTAAAAAAGGAGTACAAGAAGCTACATTATCCCCCAGTAAGGGTTGCAAAAGAACACAAAAGAAAAAGGGAAAATCTATGGTCCCTGAATCTCTCCAGGATGGGCTGAGAGCTCCCTGACTCGAAGCTTTAAGTCGACTGCGCGGGCCTCCGCCGTCGCCAGGACTCGTCGCTCTGCTTCCTGGCGTATCAATTCAACGGCTCCAGCGGAAGTATCACTTGCATGCTTCTCATCAAGCTGTTGTCGTTGCTGCGCCAAGGCAAGAGTCCGCTGAGTGAAAGTCGCTTCATCCTTCTTGAATGCTGCATGTTCAGCCCGGATATGCTCGACCTCTAATTGGAGTCGGGCCCGTTGGTCTTCAAGGCGGCGCATCTGGGTGTCGATATCCGCGATATTAGCTTCCAATGCAGCTCGAATTTCTACCGTCGTCTTCATGGACTGAGACAACTGCTCTACCGCAACCTCAGTCTCAGCCACCTCGCGCTCCCAAACGCCCACGGAGGCCTGGTATGAAGACTCGATCTCGGCAATCAGCTTCCCCTTCTCCGCATCTATCAGGACAGAGAGGTCGTTTCGCTGGATGCGTTGAAGTTCCGCGAGCCGCTCATCCAGCTCAATCACTGAAGCCTCCAGAATTTCGGCCATGTGGTCGTGGCCTTGGTGAATACGAATCAGCTCGATGCAGGGCATTGCCAAAGCTTTTGCCGTCGCAAAACTTCTGTTGGCATCCATCACAGCAAATACAACCAAAAGATCATCATTAATCTTTTTGGGTTACCAAGGCGTCATCATCATCAACTGGAAGGAGCATGCGCCCGAACAAGCATGCGCCCAACAATCATGTGCCCTGACCTCCATGCTTCTTATTCAAAGTATTCCAAAACCTATTCAAAAGTTTTGAAAACTTTGAAGGGGGTCTTGTAGAAGCATGGAATTTTACAGCCAGAAAGCCCATGCGCCAGGCACTATATGCGCCAGAACTCAGACAGCAAAATCAAATAAGCCATTCAAAGAAGGACTTTTTATTTATATATAAAAGTCTATTACATGGCTAGAAAAGGTTGTACAAAGAAGAATTTCTACAAAAGAAAGATCCTAGATCTACAGCCAGCGGCCACCATGCGCATCCAGATAGGCGCAGCGGCCACCATGCACCTCCAGATAGGCGCATCAACCACCATGCGTCTTCCGATAGGCTCAGCAGTCACCATGCGCTGTCAGTTAGGCGCAGCAGATGCCATGCGCCTCCAGCCAGGCACATCCCACCATCTTTTCAGCAGCTCAGTTATGTGCATCCAGCTCAGTTATGTGCATCCCTTCAGCAGCTCAGTCATGTGCAACTCTTCCAACCAGGCTCACCTGGCCGAACAGAGCCCAGTTATGTGCTGCTCTTCCAGCCAGGGTCACCTGATAAGTGCTTCGAACACAAAGCATTTAACCCTCTGGCTGGAACCAAGGAAGAGAAGAGCACGGCAAAGCTGTGGCCAGGGGAGGCTTCGAAAAAGCCTCCAAAGACCAAGGAAGACCGTGATCGAAATCATGGCACAAGGAGCTTTCAACACAATCAAAGTAGGCGGTACCCACTTTGAAGGAAGAGAGAGCCTAGCACCACCATTTCGATCTACGGCTCTTCCGGAACAACGGAGACGAGGCCCGAACATCCCTATCTTTGGATGCAACAGGCACCTTCCGCCTGCCTCAGAAGCCCTCGACTCCGTCTTTTGGATGTAACAGTCACCTTCAAGTGCATCGAAGACAACACGACGTCTCATCTTTACCCTCGGGAGCACTTCGTCAACAGAATGCACCCACATATCCAAGTTCATGTTGGAAGTACGTGAGGGAACGAGGAGCAAACCTTCTCTCCATGCCACTATTTATAGGCCGGGCAAATCAAACCCATGCGCCAAGTGGATGACTCTCCGAATTCTGTGCAATGAATTTGTATTAAATAGATGAACCGGACGTCTCGAATTCAGCCAAACGGCTATTTTTAGCACTCGAGGAGCGAGACAGCCGCATCATTAAAGGACATGTCAGATGCGCCAGCCAAACAGCGCATCACATGGATGCGCCCTCCAGCATCAGGCACATCACACAGACGCGCCCTACAGTACCCGGCGCATCACAGAGGATGCTCCCCCTCACATCTCCATACCGAGTGGAACACCAACCAATGTGCCCACTTAGCTGTCCATCGAACGTCACAAACATTAAATGCTGAACTGACACCCATACTTTCTTCTTTTTTATATCTTAGTGAATGAGGTCATGATACTTTTATTTGTGAAGGGTTTATGAGAGTATATGCTATTGTCTTTATCACTTATCTCTCTTTTATATGGATTAAATAAGTCATCTTCTTAAATATTAACTTTCATATATTATCTTGATGACTATTGTGCTTTCGTTGGTTTGGCTTTTCTTTCATGCTTAATTGAGTTGGCTTTCCTTGTTGAGGACTTATCCAAAATTCATGATTTTTATCACCTTTGGTAGTACTTTGAGGGAGAGCATTCAAGTCGACTGAATTTCTCTTTCTCAAGTATTTTTCTCTTTTACCTTCATGTTTATCTAAAGGGTATTCATATAGCATGATAAGGTAATTGAGTTCAAATGCATGAACTTGGATAAGCATATAGATTTTGCAAATAATGAGATTACTTTATATCAATTGCAATATTTTACATTGATCATTCTTTTATTTTGTTCCACTATTTATTTGTGGACAATTATGATTATTAATGGTTTCTTTGATCAATGTTTCAAGTTTACATCTTTTCAATTGGTATCAAGTTTATTTAATGTCATATCTCAATTGGTATCTATTAGTTGCAATTATCTATTCCTCATGGCTCTTGTTTGAAATCCTTTATTTCATAGTTCTCTTCCAAAACTAGATCAATATTTCATATCCTATTGTGTTTTGGATTTATTCCTTGGATTTCAAGTTGGTAAACTACTTATTTCTTGTTTCTCAAAATCTTTTAGTTTTACCAACCAATATGCGTTTTGACAAGCAATTTTTTATTTAGTACTCTACATTTGGTATGTAGTTTTATATACTTGTCTTTACGCACTTCTCCCATTGTTTTTTTTCATTAGTATATCTTAATCATGATTGTCTATAAGTTTCCCATGCTCTGATTTCTATGCTTGAGATTGATTTCATTTTATCTCTTAGTACGGGGGAGCCTATTTTTGATCATGTCAAAGGGGGAGAAGTAAGTTTAAGTATGCTTTTATAAGTAATCTAAGTAGTATGCTATTAGTGATATTGCTTATGTCTTTTGTATATTAGTGATACATGCATCTATTGTGTCCATACTAAACTTAACCGATTTGCCATAATCAAAAAGGGGGAGATTGTTGGCCCAATGATTGTATCATGTTTTTGAATATGGTTAATATGTTAAGTTTAGCATTTCATTATCACTAATCTTTATACTATCGCTATAGCATTTCTACTTATACTTATACCTTTGGTGATATATGCCTAGTGGTTTACTTTTTAGTGATATGAGCTTATCTATCTTAAATTTAATCGGGTTGCCATAATCAAAACTATGTTTTTGATTGTGGTCATTCAATTAAGTTTAATCATTATGATATCACTAATATTTATGCTATCACCTTAGCACTTATACTTAAACTCAACATTATCCTAATATGCATTAAACTTATCATACTTGCTTCTATGTATATTGCTTTGTTCGTCTAACATGTACATGCAGAAAAGCAATAAGCAAGATCAATGTGGACATATGCAATGAAGAAATCATGGTGGGCCAAAGACGATGGATCCCACAAGATTTTTCTGAACCACCCGACGACATCTCTGGAGCCACGCACTCGTCGGGTGTTCGGGGGCGAAGCCCCCGAAAGGTATTCAGTTT
This sequence comes from Iris pallida, assembly GCA_029216955.1. NCBI lineage: Eukaryota > Viridiplantae > Streptophyta > Magnoliopsida > Asparagales > Iridaceae > Iris > Iris pallida. The sequence goes on from JANAVB010045219.1 coordinate 4,815,740, forward strand.
TTACAAACTGGATATCTTTGGACAGCTGCCGCCAAGGGAAAAAGCCAGCACCTATCAAAGGAAGAAGCCAAGCCATGCCATCATCATTTCAAGACTCTGAAGAAGCCTGCACCTGCCTAAGTTTATCTGGAGTCTGTAATGAGTCTTAGGAATTATTGTAAACACAAGAAATGGATGGCAAAATCGAAAGCTAGGGCAAAAATAAGCCCAGGATCATTTTTGGTGGAAAACGGCATACCGACGGTATACCGGCGTATACCGACGGTATACCGGTTTTCGTTCACAGAAAGTTTCTGTTTACAAAACCGGCATACCGACGGCATACCGGTCCATACCGACGGTATACCGCTTCCGAAACGTTGAAATTCCAACGGTCGGATTTTCAGCCATTAATGATCCCAACGGCTATATTTCTAGCCGTTGTAATCCCAGACCGGTATACCGCCGGTATGCCGGATCATACCGACGGTATGCCGGTTCGTGACTGAAAAGTTGCCTTTGGCTTCTTTTCAAGCTTTGGTTATAAATAGCCTTGAACCCCTTCATTCAAGGTTGATGCTTTGAGCCTAAAAATTTCCAAACCACCAAAGCTTATCCACATACAACTCTACAAAGCCTTCATTTGCCATCTACAAATTGTGTTAGAGTTATTGAGTTGAAAAGTGAGATCTTCATCCTATTGTATAAGGAGATCAAAACCTATTGTGAAAGGTTGAAGTTGGAGAGTCTTCGTATCCAAACTCTCGGTTGAAGTTGGGGAGTCTTCGTATCCAAACTCTCAGTTGAAGTCGGAGAGCCCTTCGGATTAAAGCTCTTGTGTAAGAAGTTGGCGAGTTCTTCGGATCCAAACTCGTGTGTAACTATTTGCTCAAATAGTGGATTAAAGCCGGAGAGAGTTCCGGGACTGGACTGCCTCTTAGGAGGATACCAGGATATATCGGGTGTCGGTATTGTGTTTGCTTCTTCTCTTGCACTTATATTTTTAATTGCCAATTTGCTTGTGCTGAGTGCTTGATTAGTTAGCTTGACCCTATTCACCCCCCTCTAGGGTTCCTACACAATAGACATTCCGGACTGGAAGTACGAGCACATAACGATGGACTATGTGTTAGGTTTGCCTTGATTCCAAGGGGGGAAGAACACCAGTTGGATTATAGTGGACCGACTGACTAAGTCAGCACACTTTATTCCCTTCAAGGTTAGTTTATTCACCGAGAAGTTTTGTACGAGAGGCACCCCTACCGGATTAAGGAGTGCAAACCGGCGGACAATCAAAGAAGATAATCCAGACGTTTGAAGATATATTGAGATTTTGCGTCTTAGAATTTAGAGGGTCTTGGGAAGACCAATTGCATTTGGTGGAGTTCTCTTGCAACAACAGCTACCAAGCTGGAATTGGTATAACACCATTTGAAGCACTCTATGGACGTTATTGTCGTACATCACTTGCATGGGACGACGTAGGAGAAAGAGTATTGCTGGGACCAGATATGGTGACTGACGCAGTAGAGAATGTGAATATAAGCTCATAATTGCCCAAGATAGACAGAAGCATTGGGTTGATAGTAGTCGTCGACCAGTGGAGTTTGAAGAAGGTGATAGCGCTTTTGTGAAGTTTTCTCCTACCAGAGAAACGATCAGTTTTGACGGAGCTGGAAAATTGAGGCCAGGTACATCAGGCCATTTGAATTTTTAAGACGAGTTGGAAGCAGTGTACCGGTTAGCTCTACCAGCTAACCTTGAGAGTGTGCAACGTCCCCTACGTATCACAGCTCAGACGCTACATTCCGGATCCGAGTCACATATTGGATAATTTAGAGCTGAAGATTGGACTCAACCTTTCAGAGCCAGAGAAACCAGTTGCAAGTGTAGTCAGAGGTGAGAAGAAGATCAGAATTTGAGCCATCACTTAAACTCCTACTTCTTATCTTTTCATTTTAAACTTGACTGATGCTGCTAAGTCAGCCTAGTTTTGTAAGCTATCTCTTTATCAAGCTTGATCATGACAGTATTTTATTGGGTGCACCCACTAAAATATTGTCTAATCAGGACCGGTGCATGATGGTCTGATCAACCTCGTGTACTTTGGTTCGCTTTTGTATTTTCTACATGGATGATATCATAAATGAAACTAGTCCCTAAATTGTTTTCATCCATGACTGCCTTGGAAATTCTTATTGTTGGACCTGAGTTACGAGTGTAGTACCCGTACATGTTTGATTCTCCTACCCTGCCTTTAATTTCGAGGACGAAATTTTTCTAAGGAGGGAAGATTGTGAAACCCATAATTCTGTAATTATTAATATTAATGTTTTAGTAGTGTTATTAGTATTTTTAATTATTATTATTATTATTAAATATTTTTGAATGCAAAAGATTTTGAAAAAATAATAAATAACATGGCTTTTTGAGTTTAGACCCAGACCCAAGTCCGAACCCAGACCCAGGCCTGAGCCAAACCCAATCCCATTTCTTTCTTTCCTAAAAACGAATCTGTTTTGGCTAATATGTATATATATATAAAAAAATTGAATTGGTAGAGCTGGTCACGAGGACCAGCACATTTTTTCTCTAAGCCTATTCCTTTCCTTACTCCTCTACACACATTTCCCTCTTCCCACGTTCATCAACTTCCCCCTTCCTCTCTGCTCCACTCACTCACCAACCACCCTCCTTTCTTCTCTCAAACTCCCTCCCTATATTAGCCCAACTCCTCCAACCCCTCTCACTGCAGGAGGAAAAGCGCCCTCTCCTTTGCTCACGAGCCAGAGGAGAACCCCAACTCTTCTCTCTCTCTTTCACTCCCCAACTACCCTCTTCCCCCAACCCGACACTCGTGGCCCGCTCCTCCGCCAAGCCCCCGAGCTCGCCGTGCCCCGGCCAGTGCTCCGGCGACTCCTCGGACGTCCGCCGAACACGCGTGCAGCCTCGCGCCACCCCGACGCCCGACAGCACCGCCCCCGTCGCCTCCTTCGGCGACCACTTCGCGGCCGAGCTCCCTGGCCCACGCCCCATGCGGCCACACCCCGTCGACAGCCCCCTGTCGTCGGCTCTCCCCGGCCGTTTCCTCGACGCTGAGTTTTCCTTGGCGTTACTGCCGGACAGCGCTGCCCTGGCCGCTGTTCCTTGGCCAGCACCCCTGGTCAGTTCCCTTGGCCGAGCTTTCTCCTGTTGGCGCCCCTGTCGTGCCCTAGATTCTGAGTTTCTCGGCGTTGCTTCGACGACGCTGGTTCCAGCGCTGCTTCGGAGAGTTATTCGCTGCTCTGGATTATTCTTTCCTTCTTTAATATTCATCTGAGAGCTCTAGCCGAGCAATCCGAGGTATAATCCCTTGTCCTGCTATTTTTATTATCTTGTCGATGATGAAATGGTCCCCGATTCCCTTTAGGAATTCGGTTTTAGCGACGTCGTAATTTTTTGGGACTTTCGGAAAGGTCCTGTGAATTGTTTTGAATTCCCGGAATATTTCGGGAATTGATTCTTGGTTTGTTTTAGCTTTCCGGACTTTTTCGGGAACGTTCTGTGATTTGTGGAATTGGAATCGGACTTCCGAAATTATTTCGGGTCGTCCCGATTATTCTGTGGATTGGTTGTGGATATTTTATATATATAAAATTCGGGTTTTTCCCTGGTTTGGGACTTGCAGGAATTATCGGCGCCATTTTTCCAGTTTTTGGGTTGACCAAAAACAGAGGAGATGCTGCCCGATTTTTCCGTAAATCCTGAATTATTTTCAAAATGAATTTAAAATGATTTTCGGAATTTATTCGATATTTGATTTTTGGGTGACGACCGTATCGGTCAATGGACCCGGCTAAGTGCAAACGAAACCGGCCCCGCCCGGACGTTGAGGCAATTAGCCAAAATGAGGATTGGACCATATCTGAGACTCTACTATTTACCTTATTTTTATATTTAATTTCTGTTTAATTTTATTTAATACTTCAGTTTAGGACTAACGGCAGTTTATTTTATTTCAATTTATGTAAATAAATTGTAATGGGCATAAGCCCAGCTGGCTGGTCTGTGACTGTAATAGCTTAGATTTCTTGTCTTTTCTGGTTTTGCGAGTTTTTAGTATTTAACGATTAAAGTGATTAAAAAGTATTTTGTATAAATTAATTAATATTTTCTCACGTAAAATTGACGAGTTTATTAATAATTAAAAATCACGCATTTCTCACTAAAATAAGAAAAATTAGCTTTATAATTATATTTATAAAAATTACCAAGTTTTCCTAATAATCTGGCATCTACGATATTTCCCGAATTCAAAGTTAAAATGATATTTTTCCTCGTATCAAATCAACGCACAAATAACCGTGTTTTCTGTGTTTAGTTTATTAAAAGAATTAAAATGGATTAGGACACAATTAGAGATTTCAACTAGCGTAACTAGATTGGTAACCCTGGTTTCTGAGTCAATTTCTCGAATGTAGGAATTCGAGGACGATCCTAATTCCCATCTTGAAGTCTTCAACTTTCCAGTCCAGTCCATTTTGAGGCAAGTACATTTTGTGTTAGTTTACAATTATTTAGTAATCATTTTAATGCAAGTTTAAACCACGATGCAACACGGAACTCTCTCTGAGAGCACTGACTGTAACTACTGTAACTATTGGGGACTAGGGGAGTAGTGTAATGAGTATGACCACATCCAAACTACTGTAACTACTGTAACTGCTGTAACTATATTAGCTTACCCCTCATACACACGGAGATAAGCCGTACCTTCCTGTAATAAACCCAAGCCGGTCATATTTTATTGCCTATTCACATCACAGATAACTGTTTTAAAACTGTAACTGCTTTATTGTGGATTTCAAAACTGTTTAAAAGTGCATGATTCTATTATTATTTCAACTGTCAAATTAGCATGAATTGTACTTTGCTCCCTCCTGACTGGAGACCCAACATTTTTAGGTATCACTGATGAGGCTTTGTTCCGCGATATTTTCGAGGTCCCAACTAAAGGACGAGGATTTCGAGACTGATGAGCTGTTTGACTAGAGTTTTCTTTTCTTCCTAATGTATGTAGAAAATGGTTTAAGTTGTATCTTTCATTTCATTGAAAAAGTTTAATAAAGTTTAAATTTCCCGATGTTGAGATGTGACAAATATAGTGTTGTTGTATGGTTACCTGCTACTGAACAGCTTACTGCCGTCGTCTCAACAATGGTGCAGGCTGGGCATGATCCGGTTCGACCCAATTATTTGGGATCGGGTCGTGACACACGCCCAGCCTACGCCGCGGTATCGGCGGTAGAACGCTGTCAAGTATACTATATTAACTACAACATCTAAGAATCCATAACTAGAAATGTACTCATATCACATCACGAAAACTAAGAAAGATAAGACAAGAATTAATATCACTAGAACAACTAGAATTTTACAATAATCATAAGACATGAAAGATAAAGAAGGAACAACAAGACTAACTAAGGATAACTACCAGGCAACTCCCATAGAAGAATAGTGAGATCCACCTCAGCTAGCAACATCATGAAGTCCAATAATGAGGGCACAACTACTCCTAAAATTTGTCAACATATCCGGTCAGGATGGAACGAGTACATATATCTTATAACAGATCTCAAGATAGAATAAAAGCTATAAAGCTGTAAATAGAGCATATACAATGAATCATGGAGTGTACATATATGTATCATGGCATGGTAAGCTGTAGAGCTAGAGCTAGAACAAAAAAGTAGAACTGAATCATGGTATGTACACAAATCAAGGTAAGCCATATATCCAATGTGTGTGAGTAGCAGTTTCAACTTGTGATCGGCTTGGGTACCTGTCGAGAACCGGCCTGGGAAGTCATAAGTGCGGTATATGACTCACACTGTTTAAGAATGCAAGGGGATATGATCACAGGCATACGCTACTACTCCCCCTACCCCAACTGGTAGAATGGATGCAAATAGGACACGTCACTGCACGGGATTCTAATGAGAAGGTCGCGAACCTTCTCTAGAATCAGTGACCATATATTGAGCAAGAGCTACAAGGGAGCTTGCACAATACTGTAGCACCCAGTTTTCCAAATAAGGGTAATTTTGAAATTTTGTATTTATAATTATTTTAATAATGATATTTAATTCATGATATGATTTTTGATGATTTTAAATCATTTTAACATTATTTAAATCAATGACTTGTGGTTTTGACGTTTTGCTAGTGAAACCCTAGAGACTGTTTGTCCTAGAGCCTAACCATGTGATTATGATATTTTAATGTCATTTTTGGCCTAAGAATATTTTTGCATTTGACCTCTTTGAATTATTTTGATATTATTTTATTATTTATGATATTGTTTTGGGGTTATTTGAGTCGGGTTCGAATTTCAACTCAATCCGACTTGAAACGGGGACCCGGGGGTAGTTTGACTCTAGTGGGACCCACACACTAGTTAGGCATGGCTCACATAATATTAATTTTAGTTCACATGATAGAAATATTTTAGTTAGAGGTTAGACTAATTATTATGGATAAGGTTAGTGTGATTAGAGACTTTAGAATGACTAATTTAGCCCCAACCAATTAGCCCTTTCCTAATACTCATAGAATAGGTTAGTAGGGACTTTTGGACTTTTTCTAATAGGACAAAACCACCTTTATGGCCAGCCACAATAAGGATAGGGTTGAGCCTCCCATTTGTCATTATCCATCTATTTTTCTCTCTCTTGTTCTTCCCCAAATTCCTAGAGAGCAATCCCTAGCAATTTCTCCACCAAATCCTTCTATTTCACCACCAAATCTTCTTCTTTCCTTCTCCATTCTAGTCAAGGAGGAAGCTACCCAAGTTTGGGAGGATTCGGAGCTCGTTCGTGTCCTTTTAGAATCTCTACGTGTCGGTGTCGCTCCGGGAAGGCTTTTCTTCGATTCGATCTACCGGGAGGTATAAATTCCTTCTCCTTTTCATTTTCTCATGCATATAGGTCTATTTTAAACCCATAAGAATGATCCCCACGGTTGTATCTCCATTTGTGTCCATTTTGTGTCCATTTGGAGGTCATAGGAGTGTCCTTTGTATTGTGGATGTGTTCATGTTACATATATAGATATATATATATATATATATATATATATATATATATATATATATATATATATATATATATATATATATATATATATATATATATATATATATATATATTGTAATGAGAGTGTATCTATATTTATATATGTAATAAATAGTTCATGATGATTATATAATCAAGTTTGTGAGTGTGGTTCCTTATATTATTATTGCTATTATTGTTGTGGATAATTAGGATATATATTGTGTATTCTTTTGGCTCAAACTATCTAAATCCGTCATGATTTTTATCCACGTTTTTAATTTTAGCCCTAATTTAGAAATATCATAACTTCTAGCTCAAAGCTCGGTTTAATCTCCCATTTTTTTTAAAAGAAGCGTATTGAAGTTAGCTTTCCAAAAACATGTATTAATAGGCCTAATTTTTTCTGTAACTTTCTGGAGAATTATTTGAGTGTCAGCTGTACGAAAGACAAACGCGTTCTCGGTGTTTTTGCGATTTCGGGAGTTTCCGGAAATGAAAACGCGATCCGTTTGAAATTTCGGAAAGCTAACACATAGATCTATAACATACTTTAATCCTAGAATTTAATTCATGCTGAGTTGGTACAGTATTGATTATTAGTAGGAGTTACTATTCGGCATATGCATTTTGTGCACCCTTGTGTGTAATATAATGTTCTATTTGATTTTAACCCATGTTAATGTATATACATTATGTAACTAAATAAAGAATGCAAGCATGAGTAAATAGTTAAATAAATGATGTATGAGGTGTAAGTATCCTATCTAATATAAGCATGTATAAGTATGGCTTGTAATGAATATGTAGGTTCTATAGTATGTAATGTATGGTGCATATAGTAGTGCAAGAGAATAAATGAATGATGAATGAATGCAAGCATGAATGTAATGTAATAATAGATGTAATGTATGCAATATACAAGTTAATGTGATGTAATATTCTATGTTAACACAAATCATATATTACCTCATGTACCCCTTACACTATGTTAACACTATCACACTTGACACATTGTTCACTTACACTTTGACACTCTTTGATATGTATACACTATGTATGCCTATTTAACCCTCACTTGACCCTTTGCCATGTTCACATACACACACATAGCCTCTTAAATAAGTATTTATGAATATAGTTAACTTAGCTATGTATGTATATTATATATATGTTAGTATATTGTGTTTTAATATATAAGTTTATATAACCATTTGAAATGCCAGGATTATAGACCTAATGTTGAATACCAATATATGCATGTGTATATATGTGTAGACATATATAGCTTAAAGTAATAGATTACCTAGTATATATCCAATGTGAATTCTTGCCTATTTGAGTATTGAATAATTGCATGCTATATAGAGTTGGATGTATGTTGGCTTGTATAGCCTTGTATTGATGTGTGCTTGCTAGGATAGTTTTGGTTAGGCCTAGTAAGACTTACTGGGTTAGGACATGACCTAGTTTGACTAGTGCAGTTGACCAGAGTTGACTTTTTAACCAAAAGTCAACTATAAGTCAACCTTTGACCCCGATTGACCTAGTTTGACTTGGATTGATTTTCTATGACCTTGTTTGACCTTGGTTGTCCTAGTATGACCCAGTATGACCTAGTATGACCTAGTTTAGCTTGGTGTGACTTAGGTTTGACTTAGATTTGACCTAGATTGACCTAGATTCATTCAGAATGCATTGTAATGCATCTTATTATCATTTTGGACTCATAGTGACTTGTACTATTCTATAGGAGACAGACACCACTTCTCGGACAGTATATTCTCTTCAGACACTCAGGCTATCAGGCGAGTACATTCTCTGACCGTTTCATACTTGTATGGATTTACATTCTTGCTCTAGATTACTGTACTTGATGCTGACACGATCTTTATCACGAATTGGTACTATATGGATCTTCTTCTGAGATGTTATCTCCTTGTATTCACTAAGTACATATTGTGATGTGCGTTTCACTTACATGTTGTATTTATTGAATACCCTTATCATTGTATACTCATTGTGCATATTGTACTCTCAGTATCACATTGAGCCATTGTACAAGCCATTGTACAAGTTATTGTACAAGTCATTGTATAAGGTAACGTAACTGAATTGGATCCTTGTGTATTGATTGGGGAGGGGGAGTAAAAAATGGTTATGTGATCAATTGTATTGTATAAGAAATTGTATATGTCCATTGTACACCCACGTACAAAGGAGTCCCATTTTATTGTATAACCTAACCCGTTTACATAACCATATTGTGCTCTAAAATCAAATGTTCCTTACAGTCTTACTTATCATATTTAGATATTTCCTGTTATCAAATCTCTACTGTTTTTCATAGATCTTCTTCTTTCAGCATTTTATGTACTTTACTCTATTGCATGCTTTATATTTCCTAACTCGTTATGAACTGTGTGAGATATTTTATGCTCGCTCCAGTCCTGACTGGACCTGTTGATAAATTTTACAGATAGCCTGGAGGTTGCCTGCTAGCCGACAGTAGAGGTTGCATAGATAGCTAGGGTTTTTGCTTATAGTTTATTTTCAGTCATCTTGAGTTGTATTTATGGATTACTGTATTTGGGTTTTGAGATGTATTCTGAATTTGTATCTTAGACACTTAGACTTCTATCTGTTGTAACTCTTTTCGATTTCATGTTTTATCTATCTTCCTTTATGCTCTATCTTAGATGTGATTGAGTTTACATTATGCTATGTCACCCCCATTCGGGGAGTATAAACTGTTTAGTCTTATACTGTTAGATGCATTGAGACCCAGGACAGCGTTCTACCGCCGACACTGCGGCGTAGGCTGGGCGTTGTTACGTTCTCGTACCCTAACTCTAGGGTGCGGGTCGTGACACGTTTTTAGTGGTGGCCCATGCAGGTCGAGTTTATGTAGTGGTATTCGAACTTGAGTACCACTACAGCCTGCAGTAGGATTAGGATATATTTTTGAAGGTACTCAATCACAGTTAGGATCCCTTGAGAGATTCCTGGGACGACCCTTGAGAATCTTATTTTAACTTCGATTTGAAAACTCTTTTTTCCTTAATTTAATTATATTTACTTCCTGTTGTTAAACTTGATTTTTATAGATTATTGTTGAATTCGAGTTGTATTTATTGATTTTGATGGATGATTGTCGAATTTGAATTTTGATGATAGCTATTGCATCCGAGTTTGTATTCTGATAGATTTTTGTTCATTTTTGAAATTTGGTGTTCGTTGATAAATTGATTTGATTTTTGGGTATTCATTGTTGATTTAATTTAATTTTTGGCAAGATAAAATTATATGGGCTAGGTCATCTATGTTATGGAATCTAGTCTTCTATAGTCGTATTAGCCAGCATGGTGAGGACATATAGTCTGACTCTGGATATATTTCTCGGGTGTGGGAATTTAAGGTTTTCGCAGCCAAGCTAGCGGCACCGCAAAAATGTTAAATACCATGATTATAGAGATATGTGCATAAGTCAAGGGCTCTGTGATTATCGTAGCCTTGCTTACTAGTATGACGAGGATTTAGAGTACCATGATTTTGGATAGACGTATATGATTATCAGATTGCACCTTAATTTTTTTTGAACATATTTTCTCTACTTTTGTTCAGTCATTCAAAAAAAAAATTTTGGTTGAGTTTTGTGTTAAATTTGAAAAATTTGAGACTGTGTGCATATTAACCCTTAATACTGAATTCCAAATGTTTAGTTTAAATTGCTGTTTTATTTTCTTTAATATAATATTTAAAGCTTTGTACATTGTTGTATGTAGGGATATAATGTTAGGTTTCATATTCTTACATGTTAGTTTGTGATAAACATTGAGTTGGTTTTAATGTTCAAATTTCTCCAAAATCTTAAAAACTAGTTACATGTTAACATTTTTACATTGATTTCCATGTTTAGTTAAATTTCAGATTTAACATGTAATATCGAACTGTATGCGTAGATAAATGTATTAGTAATATGTTAGGGTTTCATTTCTATCATGTTAGGATGTATTGGGAGCATTGAGATTAGTCGTGATGTTTCAACCCCTAAATTTTAAAATTGCATTATGTTAATATTGCACTGGTTTAAATGTTAGCTTGTTTTCAGATTTTATATGTAAACATTGAACTAAAACTGGGTTTAACCTTTCAATACTAAGTTATAACCCTGTACAAGGACACACACACACTCTAACAGAGTATATACTGTCTTTTAACCAAACCCTTCCCCTCTATGTTATGATTGTATATCTAGATAGATATATATAGAGCTTAGGCATACATGTTATAATATATATAAATACATAACTAAGTCTCTACCTTTTTATATATATATATTTAGCTATGCATGTTATGATTAAATAAGTTGCGTATTGTAGATTGTTTAACCAATATGCCATGATTAGTGTAACTTGATAGCCGTTGAATTGAAACACAATCCTCATATACACTTTCATGTATATTCACGTACACCCATGCCTACTATCTAACCATATGAACATGTCCCCATACACATAATGCTAGCTTTTTCCTCTCTAACGCTCTCTCTCTATATATATTGTGATTGGATTTCAATGTAATCGACTTTCGTTAATTAAACTTGTGATTTTTATTTTCTTGGGATAGTACCCCTTTTAGATGATTGGTGGTTACCTTTATTTATTTTTTTGATGAGTACCAGTTTTCACATAGGATGGTAGACTGTCTTACAGTTTTGATGATTTGATATTTCTGTATCTTTTCTCGTTTAGCACCCTGGATTGCTTGTGTGTTTTGATACCCTATAACCGATTTGATTAGCATGACTAGTATACCTAGATGAGACTTCACTGTCACCGTATGCCATGACCCTGTATGCCATCCTTTTGATGGTATGATTTGTTTAAGTTCTGGGACTTTGATTGTGGGGGTTTGACCTAGAGGGAGTATGGACCTTTCAATTTCGAGGACAAAATTTTTCTAAGGTGGGTAGAGTTGTAGCACCCAGTTTTCCAAATAAGGATAATTTTGAAATTTCGTGTTTATAATTATTTTAATAATGATATTTAATTCATGATATGATTTTTGGTAATTTTAAATCATTTTAATATTATTTAAATCAATGACTTGTGGTTTTGACGTTTTGCTAGTGAAACCCTAGAGACTGTTTGACCTAGAGCCTAACCATGTGATTATGATATTTTAATATCATTTTTGGCCTAAGGATATTTTTGTATTTGACCTCTTTGAATTATTTTGATATTATTTTATTATTTATGATATTGTTTTGGGGTTATTTGAGTCGGGTTCGAATTTCAACTCAATCCGACTTGAAACGGGGACCCGGGGGTAGTTTGACTCTAGTGGGACCCACACACTAGTTAGGCATGGCCCACATGATATTAATTTTGTCCACATGATAGAAATATTTTAGTTAGAGGTTAGACTAATTATTATGGATAAGGTTAGTGTGATTAGAGACTTTAGAATGACTAATTTAGCCCCAACCAATTAGTCCTTTCCTAATACTCATAGAATAGGTTAGTAGGGGCTTTTGGACTTTTCCTAATAGGACAAAACCACCTTTATGGCCAGCCACAATAAGGATAGGGTTGAGCCTCCCATTTGTCATTATCCATCTATTTTTCTCTCTCTTGTTCTTCCCCAAATTCCTAGAGAGCAATCCCTAGCAATTTCTCCACCAAATCCTTCCATTTCAACACCAAATCTTCTTCTTTCCTTCTCCATTCTAGCCAAGGAGGAAGCTACCCAAGTTTGGGAGGATTCGGAGCACGTTCGTGTCCTTTTGGAATCTCTACGTGTCAGTGTCGCTCCGGGAAGGCTTTTCTTCGATTCGATCTACCAGGAGGTATAAATTCCTTCTCCTTTTCATTTCCTCGTGCATATAGGTCTATTTTAAACCCATAAGAATGATCCCCACGGTTGTATCTCTATTTGTGTCCATTTTGTGTCCATTTGGAGGTCATAGGAGTGTCCTTTGTGTTGTGGATGTGTTCATGTTACATATATAGATTTATATATATATATATATATATATATATATATATATATATATATATATATATTGTAATGAGAGTGTATCTAAATTTATATATGTAATAAATGGTTCATGATGATTATATAATCAAGTTTGTGAGTGTGGTTCCTTATATTATTATTGCTATTATTGTTGTGAATAATTAGGATATATATTGTGTATTCTTTTAGCTCAAACTATCTAAATCCGTCATGATTTTTATCCACGTTTTTAATTTCAGCCCTAACTTAGAAATGTCATAACTTCTCGCTCAAAGCTCGGTTTAATCTTCCGTTTTTTTTAAAAGAAGCGTATTGAAGTTAGCTTTCCAAAAACATGTATTAATAGGCCTATTCTTTCTGTAACTTTCTGGAGAATTATTTGAGTGTCAGCTGTACGAAAGACAAACGTGTTCTCGGTATTTTTGTGATTCCGGGAGTTTTCGGAAACGAAAACGCGATCCGTTTGAAATTTCGGAAAGCTAACACATAGATCTATAACATACTTTAATCCTAGAATTTAATTCATGCTGAGTTGGTACAGTATTGATTATTAGTAGGAGTTACTATTCGGCATATGTATTTTGTGCACCCTTGTGTGTAATATAATGTTCTATTTGATTTTAACCCATGTTAATTTATATACATTATGTAACTAAATAAAGAATGCAAGCATGAGTAAATAGTTAAATAAATGATGTATGAGGTGTAAGTATCCTATCTAATGTAAGCATGTATAAGTATGGCTTGTAATGAATATGTAGGTTCCATAGTATGTAATGTATGGTGCATATAGTAGTGCAAGAGAATAAATGAATGATGAATGAATGCAAGCATGAATGTAATGTAATAATAGATGTAATATATGCAATATACAAGTTAATGTGATGTAATGTTCTATGTTAACACAAATCATATATTACCTCATGTACCCCTTACACTATGTTGACACTATCACACTTGACACATTGTTCACTTACACTTTGACACTCTTTGATATGTATACACTATGTATGCCCATTTAACCCTCACTTGACCCTTTGCCATGTTCACATACACACACATAGCCTCTTAAATAAGTATTTATGAATATAGTTAACTTAGCTATGTATGTATATTATATATATGTTAGCATATTGTGTTTTAATATATAAGTTTATATAACCATTTGAAATGCCATGATTATAGACCTAATGTTGAATACCAATATATGCATGTGTATATATGTATAGACATATATAGCTTAAAGTAATAGATTACCTAGTGTATATCCAATGTGAATTCTTGCCTATTTGAGTATTGAATAATTGCATGCTATATAGAGTTAGGTGTATGTTGGCTTGTATAGCCTTGTATTGATGTGTGCTTGCTAGGATAGTCTTGGTTAGGCCTAGTAAGACTTACTGGGTTAGGACATGACCTAGTTTGACTAGTGCAGTTGACCAGAGTTGACTTTTTAACCAAAAGTTAACTGTAAGTCAACCTTTGACCCCGATTGACCTAGTTTGACTTGGATTGATTTCCTATGACCTTGTTTGACCTTGGTTGTCCTAGTATGACCCAGTATGACCTAGTATGACCTAGTTTAGCTTGGTGTGACTTAGGTTTGACTTAGATTTGATCTAGATTGACCTAGATTCATTCAGAATGCATTGTAATGCATCTTATTATCATTTTGGACTCATAGTGACTTGTACTGTTCTATAGGAGACAGACACCACTCCTCGGACAGTATATTCTCTTTAGACACTCAGGCTATCAGACGAGTATATTCTCTGACCGTTTCATACTTGTATGGATTTACATTCTTGCTCTAGATTACTGTACTTGATGCTGACACGATCTTTATCACGAATTGGTACTATATGGATCTTCTTCTGAGATGTTATCTCCTTGTATTCACTAAGTACATATTGTGATGTGCGTTTCACTTACATGTTGTATTTATTGAATATCCTTATCATTGTACACTCATTGTGCATATTGTACTCTCAGTATCACATTGAGCCATTGTACAAGCCATTGTACAAGCCATTGTACAAGTTATTGTACAAGTCATTGTATAAGGTAACGTAACTGAATTGGATCCTTGTGTATTGATTGGGAAGGGGGAGTAGAAAATGGTTATGTGATCAATTGTATTGTATAAGAAATTGTATATGTCCATTGTACACCCACGTACAAAGGAGTCCCATTTTATTGTATAACCTAACCCGTTTACATAACCATATTATGCTCTAAAATCACATGTTCCTTACTGTCTTACTTATCATATTTAGATATTTTCTGTTATCAAACCTCTACTATTTTTCATATATCTTCTTCTTTCAGCGTTTCATGTACTTTACTCTATTGTATGCTTTATATTTTCTAACTCGTTATGAACTGCGTGAGATGTTTTATGCTCGCTCCAGTCCTGACTGGACCTGTTGATAAATTTTACAGATAGCCTGGAGGTTGCCTGCTAGCCTAGAGGAGACAGTAGAGGTTGCATAGATAGCTAGGGTTTTTGCTTATAGTTTATTTTCAGTCATCTTGAGTTGTATTTATGGATTACTGTATTTGGGTTTTGAGATGTATTCTGAGTTTGTATATTAGACACTTAGACTTCTATCTGTTGTAACTCTTTTCGATTTCATGTTTTATCTATCTTCCTTTATGCTCTACCTTAGATGTGATTGAGTTTACATTATGCTATGTCACCCCCATTCGGGGAGTATAAACTGTTTAGTCTTATACTGTTAGATGCATTGAGACCCAGGACAGCGTTCTACCGCCGACACTGCGGCGTAGGTTGGGCGTTGTTACGTTCTCGTGCCCTAACTCTAGGGTGCGGGTCGTGACAAATACATTCCAACCTAAGAAGAAGAAACATCTCTCGTCGGGATCCAAGAATACCAATCCGTGAGAACCATGTGTCAGGAATAAGCATATCAACACTAAGTACATGAATCATAACAGTTATCATAAATTGGGAATAAGTTATCAGAGAATGTACTCGCCTGGGGTCCTGCTGTCAATATGAATCAGGGTTCAGAGTAAAGCCACAGACCTAAAGATAAAATAATACAAGAGCTGATTAGGGTCAAAAGATATACTAACATCTAGGTCAAACTAAGACAAACTGGGTCAAGGTTGACGTACAGTTGACTTTGGTCAACTGGTCAACCCTAAGTCTAATCTAGGTTAAATAGGTCAATGGTTGACCTACAGGTGACTTTGGTAAACTGGTCAACTCTGGTCAACCCTAGGTCAACTCTAGGTCAAACTTGACTAACGTTGACTAACAGTTGACTTTGGATCAACTGGTCAACTTCGGTCCAGTTCTAGTCAAATTTAGGCTACGATTGACTTCCGGTTGACTTTGGTCAAAATAGTCAACTGTGGTCAACCAGGGTCAAAACTAGTCTAACCTAGGTCAAATGTTGACTCTACTTCGACGTCTAGTCAAAGTAGTCAACCATGGTCAAGCTAGTCTCTATAAACATCTACAAGGTCAACTTATGAATTTCAATGATTTAGAAATCACTGAAATCGACGGGTCTCTAAAATAACCAAAAGAAGAAAATATTATAATAATAGGTTGACACAAAAAGGGAAAAAAATCTACAAATGTTGTCGAATGATAAAACTAACATCACCAACGTGTCCAGAATAGTCAAATCAGCTAGGATAGCATGTCCAAAAGTCCAATTTGGACTGTAATGCTCGTCTTGCCGTATCAGTATTTTATACGGATACGTATTTATTTGAGTGGTATTTCATATTTCTCGATTTTTGTGATGTTTTAATATTTTCCGAAATGTTGGATTTTCATGACTTGGTTTAACTTGGACTTGGTTTTATTTGGTTCGGTTCCACTTGGACTTGGTTTGGTTTATTGGTTCCTTATGAGGTGGATGGTTTAGATTTAGTGGAGAGAAATAAATGGTGGGGATTGCTTGTGCATGATATATAAGCCACCTACCACTCTCTCTCCTCCATTATTCATTTTCATTTTTCCATCTTCATCTTCTTCTTCTTTCCTACACCAAGGAGGAGAGGCAAGTACACCTTGCCGAATGTTGGATGATTTCCATTTCGTTTGTTCCATTCTCTTTATTGTTACATTCTAAGCATGTTTAGAACTTGGAGTTTTCTATTTTGATGGCTAGATTGTGGTAGATCTAACTTTGTGGTACTTTCGGTTTTCATAAGTTTTGATCTGTTAAACGTGCATACTTTTGTCAACTGATGGTTCCATGTTGTAGAGAATTTCATTTTACCCAAATTTGACCCATAGAAGTCTGGATTTGGGGTTCCTAATGTAGTTTGGTGGAACATAGAAGCCATGGTATTTTTTCATGGACATGTTCTCTGTGGGAGCCATTAATTCCACTTCTGGCCGCATGAGCATCTTAAGCTCTCAACCGCATAAGCATTATTTATCTGTCTGGCCCCTTTTATTTTAGTTGCTTGTAAGCTTGCATGCATTTGCATGCAACTTGCCTGAGCCGCATGGCCATTTGTCTTGACCGCATGAGAATTAATTGCAAGGCTTTTATCATTATTATTTATTTAATTGCAAGTTAGCCGCATGAAGAAAAGTTACATTTAATGCATATAGCCGCATGTACTTAAGGGATTTAATATTGGTAGCCGCATGGTTATTATTACAAGTGAGCCGCATGTATGTTATATTTAATACCCTTCTTGGAAGGCCAGCCGCATGCTAATTCACAGCACTTAATGCATTATAATAAGGCTTCATGCATTAATGCCTTTTAATGCATTATAGTCCCTGCACATTCAAAGCATTTAATGTATTATAATAAAGCTTTTGTATGCTTTGAAATAATGCTTGGTCACGTAGGCATTTTATATAAATGCATGACCTATGTATTAAATAAATTGCATTAACACCCTTAGCATTTAAAGGTATTAGAAGTTAATGCATGCATTAACTCTAATATGATGTAACATTTTTGCTTGCTTGTTTTGTGCAAGCTTCCTGGCCGCATGGCTTGGTGCCTTGTTTTAGCCGCATGTAGAAAATTAATTATTTAGTGGCCCTTGCAAGAATTGTGTAGGCCGCATGGCCTTGCAACTCTAAGTTGCATGCAGCAAATTTTCATAAGCCGCATAGCATTTACAAAGCTTGCCGCATGGCCAAGTATAATTAATGGTTGCATTTGCATGTGCATTGATATGGTTGCATGCATAAGGTTTCTTGGCAGCAACTTAGTTGGCCGCATGGCCCCTTCACTATTCCTTGGCCGCATGCAAATTATTTGCTTGTTGGCCGCATGGCTTCCTTGTAGTTGCAATTATTTCTCTTGGCCGCATGGCCATTGTACCTTGGAATTGAATTTAATATTGGCCGCATGGCTTTTATTGAGCCGCATGTACTTGCATGATATATATTTTATATATTTATATAAATATATATATATATATATATATATATATATATATATATATATATATATATATATATATATATATATATATATATATATATATATATATATATATATATATATATTTTATTTTTTTTTTATTTTTTTTTTTATTTTTTTTTTATATATATATATATATATATATATATATATATATATATATATATATATATATATATTTATTTATATATATATATATATATATATATATATATATATATATATATATATATATATATATATATATATATATATATATGTCATCATTGCTTGGCCACGTGAACCAATATTTAGATGGTTCACGTGAACCTTTTCTTATTACATTAATTGTGGGGGGGGTCCCACATAGCTTCTTTTAGTTGACTTGCTTGCTGAAGTGGGAGCTTGCATTTAATGAGGGTCCCACTATCTTTTGTCTTATTTGATTTTTATGGCCTATTTATTGTTTCCTGGCCGCATGGATGGTTTCCCACTTTTGGACCGCATGGGTCCCACTTTGATTGTTTAAGTGTTTTATTCGCCTGAATTGTGGTCAGAATTTCTCCCACTCTTGGCCGCATGCACAATTTTATGCTAGCCGCATATGGCTTGCTGGCCTTAAATGTTTGACTGATTTCATTTAAATAATTTTGGAGCCGCATGGGTGGCCTTCCACTCTCTTTAGCCGCATATATGTTTTCCCACTTTTGGACCGCATGGGGTCCACTTTGATTGTTTAAATGTTTTATTTGCTTGAATTGTGGTCAGAATTTCTTCCCACTCCCAACATGAAAGTTGTAGAGTTTATCCTTAGCTTCAAGAATATATATATTATAAATATATTATTATTTAATTGTGTAAGTTTCTTCCTTCTTTGATAAATGACTCGACACGACAGTGACCCGTGGTGGTGCACTCTTGACAGTGAACTCGACATGATATTCTTGACATGATAACTTGAAATGATAGATAAGAATGACTTGATAGTGGCCCGTCGTGGCGCACTCTTGATAAGTAATAATGATAATGATAGTGGCCCGTCGTGGCGCACTCCTGACAAAGATTAATTAGTATCCTGACACCGTGGGTGTTTGTATTGAATGTGCTTGTATAAGCTACCGTCTAGTCTTGCATCATGTCTAGGACATGAATTCCTGATTTCCTACGGTCAGGGATTAGGGGTGCAACTCGGGCGGGTTGGGTCGGGTTTGAGGTCAACCCGAGCCCAACCCGATAGATCATAAGCCTAGCCCAAGTCCAAGCCCGACCCGACTTCGGGTTCGACATATAAAGCCCAAGACCAAGCCCGGAGGATCGGGTTGGGCTCGGGTTGGGTCGGGTCCATCGGGTTTATCGAACTCTAATATGATATTTGAAATAATTTTAAACAAGTGTAATATTAAATGCATAATCAAATAGCAATCAAGCCTCAATCATTACAAAATAAAACTGAAATGAGATTTAGGACAAAGAGTTGAAGAGTTCGGGTGAAAAAAATTATAGTTTAAACTTTTTATTTAAGTAGTATGAAACAATATATATATAAATTATATGTATGTCGGGTTTCGGGTTCTTCGGGTTACTCAACACATGAACCCAAGCCCAACCCGATTTTTGATCGGGTTCAAATATTTTAACCCGAACCCAAGCCCGAACCCAAATATCTTCAACCCTAACCCAACCCATTAACGGGTTTACCCGATCGGGTTCGGGTTTGGCCCGCCCGAGTTGCACCCCTATCAGGGATTCATACTGAATCTGGCTAGGTTAATGACTAGATTGATCAAGTAGTTCATGGAGAGACTTTTCCAGTTACATGTTGCCCCTTTGATCCCGGCCTTATATATAAATATATACATGGGATTTGTTGCTATCCGTCGAGATGAGCGCACTTCCAGCCCACCGTCGAGTGTGGTACCTTAGGACACATGTATCTTACTACAGTGTGTCTGCTATATCATGCTATCTTTTCCTTTTCTTTGCTGGGGTCACTCAGGTAGCAGCAGGCGGGTAACTGGACTTGGAAGAATCTCATTGCATATTGATAGTAACTAGGCTTGTGATAACCTAGTTAGTTAATGTAGAAAGTCGTAGGCAATGATTGGCCATGATTGATTGGATGGAGTCTACTCAGTGCAAGTCTTGTCTTGATCCTGTACAAGATTGTTACATGTCCTGATTTCTTATTTTATCTTGCCGATAAATGGTGGGAGAAACCAAGTTCCGTTCAGACGAAGGGTTACAACCCCGGTCCTTGTTTGGTTTACGGGTTGTAACCTGGTTATCTGAATAGTCCCATGGTTATCCTATCGTATATCACCTTCCCAGTTCTATTTATTTAACATGTTCTCCAGTTTACTTTATGCTCAATGATGCTTTACTTACAGTCTCTTTATGTCCGGGGTAAGTGCATTGGTACTGCACAAATCCCGATCCTCCTTTACTTATTTGCTTGTTGATTGCTAATAATTGCTGGTTTTAAGTTCATAGTTCGGCCTCCTTTGTGGTACTTGCTATTTGGGGTCTGACCCCACTGGTTTTGCATGGCCAGGTTCTGATAGAAAAGCCTGAAGGATCTACCGCACCATCTACTCGACGGTGACCAGCCGGAGCACCAGAGTGCCTCAGTGGGTTTCTTCTTCATCCTCCCACTGATATGTAAATTCTTCTTTTGTAACGTTTAGCCCCGAGCACGTGTTTAGCTCGTGTTTTGGTATTTTCCTTGATATTGTAGCCTACGGGCATAAACATGATATGTGTATTCTAGACTATAGCTAGTCCTTATTATGTACGACTAATACTCTAGCTAGTCATCAGCTTTGTGGTACTAGCTTCATGATCATTCATGTATATATGGTTCGGGACGCCTTACTATTGTATGTATGATGATCGTACTCTTTGCTCTTGTATAATGGCCTGTGATTGAGATACCTAGGATTGTTAAACCTTAGGATTGACTGATGGCTTGTAGAGTAACCCCCATGTCTTGACAGCTTATACGTGATTTCAGTATTCTGGTTCTGGGGCGTGACATGGACACAGGGGCAAAACGGTAATTTCGGGCCAAAATGATGTCCGCCGTTGGACACACTTTGTACCGAAAAATGTGCCAAAATAAAAGTGCACAAAACCTAACAAATTATATGTCCACGAATCCAGAATGACGATACGAACCCAACAGTATATCCGGAATTGGATTCCGATAAGCCGATCTTAAAATGACCCGTTGACCCAGAAAGTGGGACCCGCTTTGCACCGAAATGCGTGCCAGGGCCCACGTTCTCCAAATCAAGCAAACTTTATATGAAAACATGCCAGAACGATGCCACGAGTCTACTGGTGGTGTCAGAAATTGAATCCGGAGTCTCGGGTTCAAAAATGGAATTTTACAAGTGCAATACTAAGAATTCGAACGGCCAACTTTGGCGTCGAATTCGACCGACCTAACAAGCTAAAACTGAAATAAAATCTAAAGGAGGCAGAAAGAGGGTTATACCAGCTTCGCACAGGAACTAGTAGCGCGCCAACCGGAGCTGCGACGACGAAGATACGAACCCGCGAAGTTGGCATCACGAAACTGTCCAAAAATAACACAATTTAAAACGTCAACTTGGTGGCCAGTTTTGAGGTATCAAACGACAAAATTAACGGACGAAAATTGAGGGAAGTGAAGTGCTATATACCGAGATTGCGACGGAGTAAGGAGTTCGCCGATCCAACGGACGAATCTCCCGAAAAACGCACGCGAAGTCGCTACGACGGAGCGCCATTTTCGAGTTCAAAACTCGCGCGTGCCGACGGGATTCCGTTCAAAACGCACGAATAGACTATTCGGCGCGTCGGGGAAGAAGGTGGTGGACTAGGGGTTGCTCGCCGGAGGTCGTCGGGGGTACGCGCACGGCCGGGGGGCTCGCCGGCGGCGACGGCCGGCCGTGGTGGCGCTCGCGGCTGCTGCGTGCAGCTTCTGCCGCTGTTGTTGTTTCTTGCTGCGCTGTTGCGCAGCTCTCGCGCGCGGGGGCGGGCTTGGCCGATCACGGCGGTGGCGTGGTCACCGGTGGTGGCGGAGGTGGTGGCTCGGGTGAAGGTGGTGGAGGTGCATGGTGGTGATGGTGGAGGTGGTTGTAATGGTGATGGTGGTGAGTATGATGGTGATGATGATAATGAAGATGATGAAGTTGATGATGGTGATGAAGAAGGAGGGGGAGTGTTATTCGGCCAGGGAGAAGGAAGGAGGGAGGTGGCTGTGGAGTAGGGGTGTGTGTGATTGTTTGAGGGAGAGATAAATTTGTGTGTGTGTGGGTATATTAAAGAGAGTGAGAGAGAGAGAGAGAGTTGATATTTAAAAGAGAGTGAGAGAGAGGTCGGTTGAGTGAGAGAGAGGGGGTGTGCTGTGATAGGAGGGGGTGTGTGTGTGTAGGTGTTATGGAGAGAGAGAGAGAGAGAGAGAGAGAGTGTGTGTGTATGTATATATATAATATGGAAAAAGAGAGAGAGAGAATAGATATTTGAGAGAATGAGGAGAGAAAAAATATAGAGGGGGGGTTCGGCCACCTGGGGGTGATGGGATGAGGTGGTGTATAGTGAAGAGAGAGAAAGAGAGGTATTTATTTATTTATATATATATATATATATGTGTATATATATATACAAGAATTAAAAAATGAGATATTTGTAAAAATAGAGAGACGATATTTTCAAAATAGGAAAAAGAAGAAATATTGTGTGGGGTATTTGGGCAGTCATGGGAGAACAATACGGAGCTTGGGTTCGGGTTCGGTCGAGCCGGGTCGAGTCAAAATCGGACCGGGTGCAATATTCGAATTAAAAATAGGGATTTCTAATCATGGGTAAATAAATAATATACGGGAACTCCAATAAATGGGACACAAGTTTCATGTGGGTAGTAGGCTTCATGTGGGCCACGTCCATACTTTGGGTTGACTAGGTTGGATCGATGTCGGGTCCCGAAATTAAATTGGAAAAATAAATCAGGTTTTACGGTAGAAAATAAATCGGCCTAAATTGACCCGAAAGTTGTGCGAAGAAAATGAAGCACAAAATGGAGTGTCTGAGTGGGACACGAAGGTCATGGGTGGAGAGCGTCTCGAGTAGATCATTCATGAGAAGTTGGTTCTGAGAAAACGACTAGTCTGGTGCTCCTAAATTAAAAGCAACGGTAACGTGCAAACGAAGATCAAAGATAAAAGTGGGAATAATTATTCAACGATTAATTGGTCTAAGTTGACCCGAAGTTGCACGATACAAAAAGAGCACAAGGGAACGAGTTCAAGTGGGACAGGATATATCAAAACGAAGATAGTCTTGTCTACTTCAAAACTCGTGAAGAAAGTTTCCAGAGACTGGCATCCCTGATGCTCTAGAATTCCAAGTCACGGTAAAGAGCATCAAATCAAATAATAATCAAATAATAATATCTGTTCAAAATAATTGATTTATAAAATTGAAAAAAATAAGCCCAAAATTCAGGGGCTTACAATCCTACCCACCTTATAAAAATTTCGTCCTCGAAATTAAAGGTTGGTAGTGGGGTTAAAACATAATAGAAGATTTAGGCAATATTTTAGGCACGATCCAAGAATGACGAGTTTGCACGATCAAGAAAATCGATTTACAATTGTTCAGGCACGATGAGGGATTTGGCACGATAGAATCATGATATGAACAAAATTAAATGTGCATGATTTCAGAAATAAGCCAAGTCATTGGGGCACAATTTTAGAGACGATTAGAGAAATCGACGATATAAATAAAGTTCAAGTACGGGGTGACCCGTAGGACTTAGGTTGATGAAAATCAACCTGAAAGTCGCACATGCTTGATCAAGATGAAAAGCTAACCATGACCAAAACAAGGTTTGGCATAGTTGAGATAAAATTTCAGACACAAACATAAATCGAAGTCAATGTCTTATAGGCCCGATCAAAGATTAAGGAGGATGATTGATAAAATCATGAAATACGATCCAAGTTCGAACGCGATTAAAATCGAAAATAGTCTAAGTTCACTTGGCATGATTTAAGGGTTAAGATTATCAAGATCATGAAAATCAAAGTTGGATATTCATGATCTAAAACAGGGCTAAGAGAAGCAAATGGAGAGAAAAATTTGAGAATAGCACGATTGAGAGATAGATTTGATAGAAATTAGATTATAGGTCGCATAAACACGATCAAGATCCAAGTTCAGTTATGAAAGACGATAAAATCATGAATTCGAAATCAAAGTCCTAAAAGCACAATTTAGGAAGGAACTCAAGTCACAAGGAATTTGAAGTCATCTAGAGTCTAGTCAGCAACAAAGACTCTTTGGCACGATAAACAAGACGACCAAAATTGATTGGTCATGGACAGAAGGAAATCAAAATCTTAATAGTATCAAATTTTAAGAAACAATTTAGATATAAAAATTTCAAAATTTTTAGAGTTTTCAAGTGTAGATGACAGATGTAGATACGAGATAGGTGATTTGTGTAATCAAGAAATAGCTAAACAAGGCAAAAGAAATGACGGTAAGATGAGAAAATCATCATGCGATGGAAGAGAAAATAATGATAAACAAGAAATAATGGTAGAAATTATCTTGCTCAATTGGTAAAAGAAGTGAATCAACTTAAGATATGACCTGATAACCATACACGTCTATCCACAATCATGTTGCCAGAATTCTCGCCACGCCAGTAAGCATAGCGGTAATAAACAATGAAGTCCATAACTATGGTATACACCCTATAATCATGTCATCTAGATTCCTTACCACGCCAACCGGTATGGCTGCAAGAGAATCTAAATGACATAACTAGGATAGTATATCCAAATCAGGCTCCATGTCCTTGTCTCGCTAGCTAATATGACTGCGATGAATTCTAAACTCCATAAATAAAGTAGACACTTACTGTTCTCATCGTCCTCGTCCAAAATATGTTTATCATGATATCTTAACTCAATTCTTAAAAGAATTATCCAAAACAAAATCAAAGATCAACAACGAATATTAAGATTTAAAATTCAACAAAAAGTCAAGGGTAAGTTAATAGAAACAACGGAAATAACTTCCGAGATAGGGTTCAGAAGAAATCTCAAGGAAAGTCCCGAGGGTACTACCTAGGTCAAGATAGAAAATGGTAGAATATAATCTAAAACAAACCTCGACCATGATACGAGGTTGGTAGATCATATTCTCTCCCTAACCTAGATGATATATAAGTCCAACTTATACCTTCCTCTGGGGTCCACAAACTCATCTCAAGAAGGAATAAAGTTTGATACGGACAGATAATTCAGAAATCAGGAGGGACAGGAATGAATGGAAAGAGTTTCGAAAAGTTCGAAATAAGATTCCCAGGGGTCATCCCTGGAATCTACCAAGAGTTCCTAATATGTGACCGAGTACCAAAATCCTAAAATATTCTATGACTCAATCTTAATCCTAGGGCAGGCTCGCAGTAGTACAAATAACCTCAAGTACTACCACGACTTCGCATTAATTGCAAAGACTGACCTGCATGGGCCACCAATAAAAACGTGTCACGATCCGCACCCGGATATACGGGTACGAATACGTGGGCCACGCCCAGCCTACGCCGCGGTATCGACGGTAGAACGCTGTCAAGTATACTATACTAACTACAACATCTAAGAATCCATAACTAGAAATGTACTCATATCACATCACGAAAACTAAGGAAGATAAGACAAGAATTAATATCACTAGAACAACTAGAATTTTACAATAATCATAAGACATGAAAGATAAAGAAGGAACAACAAGACTAACTAAGGATAACTACCAGGCAACTCCCATAGAAGAATAGTGAGATCCACCTCAGCTAGCAACATCATGAAGTCCAATAATGAGGGCACAACTACTCCTAAAATTTGTCAACATATCCGGTCAGGATGGAACGAGTACATATATCTCATAACAGATCTCAAGATAGAATAAAAGCTATAAGGCTGTAAATAGAGCATATACAATGAATCATGGAGTGTACATATATGTATCATGGCATGGTAAGCTGTAGAGCTAGAGCTAGAACAAGAAAGTAGAACTGAATCATGGTATGTACACAAATCAAGGTAAGCCATATATCCAATGTGTGTGAGTAGCAGTTTCAACTTGTGATCGGCTTGGGTACCTGTCGAGAACCGGCCTGGCAAGTCATAAGTACGGTATATGACTCACACTGTTCAGGAATGCAAGGGGATATGATCACAGGCATACGCTACTACTCCCCCTACCCCAACTGGTAGAATAGATCCAAACAGGACACGTCACTGTACGGTATTCTAATGAGAAGGTCGCGAACCTTCTCTAGAATCAGTGACCATATATTGACCAAGAGCTACAAGGGAGCTTGCACAATACATCTCAACCTAAGAAGGAGAAACATCTCTCGTCGGGATCCAAGAATACCAATCCGTGAGAACCATGTGTCAGGAATAAGCATATCAACACTAAGTACATGAATCATAACAGTTATCATAAATTGGGAATAAGTTATCAGAGAATGTACTCGCCTGGGGTCCTGCTGTCAATATGAATCAGGGTTCAGAGTAAAGCCACAGACCTAAAGATAAAATAATACAAGAGCTGATTAGGGTCAAAAGATATACTAACATCTAGGTCAAACTAAGATAAACTGGGTCAAGGTTGACGTACAGTTGACTTTGGTCAACTGGTCAACTCTGGTCAACCCTAAGTCTAATCTAGGTTAAATAGGTCAATGGTTGACCTACAGGTGACTTTGGTAAACTGGTCAACTCTGGTCAACCCTAGGTCAACTCTAGGTCAAACTTGACTAACGTTGACTAACAGTTGACTTTGGGTCAACTGGTTAACTTCGGTCCAGTTCTAGTCAAATTTAGGCTACGATTGACTTCTGGTTGACTTTGGTCAAAATAGTCAACTGTGGTCAACCAGGGTCAAAACTAGTCTAAAGAGGTCAAATGTTGACTCTACTTCGACGTCTAGTCAAAGTAGTCAACCATGGTCAAGCTAGTCTCTGTAAACATCTATAAGGTCAACTTATGAATTTCAATGATTTAGAAATCACTGAAATCGACGGGTCTCTAAAATAACCAAAAGAAGAAAATATTATAATAATAGGTTGACACAAAAAGGGAAAAAATCTACAAATGTTGTCGAATGATAAAACTAACATCACCAACGTATCCAGAATAGTCAAATTAGCTAGGATAGCCTGTCCAAAAGTCCAATTTGGACACAGGGGCAAAACGGTAATTTTGGGCCAAAATAATGTCCGCCGTTGGAAACACTTTGTACCAAAAACGTGCCGAAATAAAAGTGCACAAAACCTAACAAATTATATGTCCACGAATCCAGAATGACGATACGAACCCAACGGTATATCCGGAATTGGATTCCGATGACCCGATCTCAAAATGACCCGTTGACCCAGAAAGTGGGACTCGCTTTGCACCGAAATGCGTGCCAGGGCCCACGTTCTCCAAATCAAGCAAACTTTATATGAAAATATGCCAAAACGACGCTACGAGTCTACTGGTGGTGTCAGAAATTGAATCTGGAGTCTCGGGTTCAAAAATGGAATTTTACAAGTGCAACACTAAGAATTCGAACGGCCAACTTTGGCGTCGAATTCGACAGACCTAACAAGCTCAAACTGAAATAAAATCTAAAGGAGGCAGAAAGAGGGTAATACCAGCTTCGCACAGGAACTGGTAGCGCGCCAACCGGAGCTGCAACGACGAAGATACGAACCCGCGAAGTTGGCGTCACGAAACTGTCCAAAAATAATACAATTTAAAACGTCAACTTGGTGGCCAGTTTTGAGGTATCAAACGACAAAATTAACGGACGAAAATTGAGAGGAGTGAAGTGCTATATACTGAGATTACGACGGAGCAAGGAGTTCGCCGATCCAATGGACGGATCTCCCGAAAAATGTGTACGAAGTCGCTGCGATGGAGCGCCATTTCCGAGTTCAAAACTCGCGCACGCCGACGGGATTCCGTTTAAAACGCACGAATAGACTATTCTGCGCATCGGGGAAGAAGGTGGTGGACTGTGGGTTGCTCGTCGGAGGTCGTCGGGGGTGCGCGCACGGCCGGGGGGCTCGCCGGCGGCGGTGGCCTGCCGCGTTGGAGTGCGCGGCTGCTGCGTGCAGCTGCTGCCGCTGTTGTTGCTTCTTGCTGCGCTGTTGCGCAGCTCTCGCGCACGGGGGCGGGTTTGGCCGACCACGGCGGTGGCATGGTCGCCGATGGTGGCTGTAGTGCCCCGTCCCTATATCGTGCCCCGTTGTTCGTCCACGGGGTGCGCAAGAAAGGAACACTGTCGCTATCGACTCGGTCGGGACCGATAGGTCGGGATCGATCGAATCGATCGAACAGGAACGGTTGAATTAAGATCCATTTTCCATTATGGAAAGGCTTCTTCGGAACCAAGTCCCATATTCAGCGGGCTGCGCCTCAAGGATTGACTCTGCGGCTGAGTCGGGAGAGACCTCCCGTTGCTCTGCTTTTCACGCCGCTTGCGTTGGTTTTGGCTTTGTTTTTTGAATGCGTTTTTGTGAATGTTTTCGATGGTTTTCATGGCTTACGTTTCGAACATCGCATTCGTATCGAATTTCCTTGAATAATACAGTGTTCTAATCGATTGCTTGTGCAATTTCAGGTGATCGCGTAGGCAACATCTAGCGCGGCCAACCAGTTTCTCGCCTCAAGTAAATACTAAGGTGAGTGGCTGACCCTTCTTCCCTCGACCCTCTTATCTAATACATTATCAATACTAGACATGTGCTGTGCTAGATGTAATGCAACGACATGAATGATATTCCGATGAACGGTCACACGATGTCCTACGAACTCGAACTATACAGATGCTTGTCATAAAATATTATCGTGCTTGCAATTATCAAAATCATATGGAACCGTGCTATGGATGGATGAATCGATTAAATGAATGTCGCAATGATACTATAAGATGTGCCTTAAAATAACAAATTAACTTAGCACGGTCATGGACAACTTGTCGACAAGGGCGATTGTTTCTTCGGACGGTATCCCGAGGCCACGGGACCGTTCCGGCCTAGGAAGAAACACGGATAGCTATGCCGGATGCATGCCACGGTAGGAAGTGGCTTTCAACGGGGCTCGCTACCCGCGCTGAAGGACCTCTTTCTACCAAGCTATATGTCCAGGATGGCTTGTCATGCCAGTGACCTTCACGAACGCACTAAATTACGTATTTATCAGCGTGACAGGGAAGAACATGGTAAGTTTACGCTACGACGACGCGCTCTGCCGGGGGTAAGATCATTCGTTATTAATCGGATTATGCTTTCAAATATAAGTTTGAATTGAGTAGGATGGCTAGCAACTTCATTAAATATTTGCATGTACGCTCACTTGAATTCTTCAACAAATGAGAGCACGGGATTTAAATTGCCACACACCAGCACAAAGTGTAAAGTGCTGACCCTCGCTCTCAACAGGTACTCGGGACCAGGATAGCGTGCCAAGGAACTGAAGGCGACGCTCCTTTCTTTTGAAGCCTTCCTAGAGCGAAGGCTAGCTCTGCAACATTTTGAAGACTCCGACCCAACTGCATCATGAGTCACAAACTCTCGCCGATCCCAGGTCTTAGAGAGTCATTTTGATATTTGCAAAAAGGGATGTAAATGTATGGAATGACTACCTCATCGATGTCGGTTGTAAGCCCGCGAGGCCTCTTCTGTAACCGAGTCTGTAATCTAACATATTATCAATGATAATGCAAGTTTCCTTTTATAAATCAATGTGTTCAATTTCTCTGCGTACTCTTAAATATGCTGTTGTTTCGGATAACCTTATGAACCGCCTTGTGCAAGCGCAACTTAGGCTTGCACGGCATCACGCCCGGGGGACGACTATCGATTCTAACAAATCGGGGCGTGACATAATGGTATCAGAGCACGGCTTTACGTCCTTGGCCTCCAGTGTCGAGTTTTTAGTCTCAAAATCGTTGGTCCCGTGTCGATGAGATATGTCGTTCCATACTTGTGAGCCCGTAATAAGTTTTGTGACTAATGTATTTTGCCTTCAAAAATCCCAGAAGGCACGTCGGTGAACGTGGCGACGAACGAAGAAAGTGCTTCGAGCGGCTCGAGTAGCTCGAGACCCGGACCCTCAAACGATGCCATAGAGTGGATGTTGCGCATGCTGGAATCGCAACAACGACAAGCTGAGGAGAGTCAACGCCAGAATGAGCAACATCGACGGCAGGCGGAGGCACGTCAAACTCAGTTCGAGGCCCGATTCGAAGCACAATTCAAGTTACAGCAGAAGCAGCTTGATACTCTACAGTAGATCGTTCAGATGGTGGTGGCCAACAACAACAACAACTCCGCGACAACTCTTGCCATAACCGAGCCTGCGGTCAGACAAAGTGAAGTCGATCCGGAGGCACCCGAGCTTACACCTGCAGTACCGAGAAGTTCCAACTTCGACGTGTCGAAATTCACAAAGAGTTGCCATACTTACTTCAACGGCACGAAAGACCCCTCCTTGGCGATTGATTGGTTAGAGGAACTGGAAGACAAGTTCGAGCTGCTGGGCGTCGAAGAGTCCAAGAAAGTCGCGTGCACTCAACTTCTACTCCGGTCGAACGCGCACGACTGGTGGGCCGTGCAAAAGCGAGCGATCAGACGCGACGATGAGACAGCGGCAATTTCTTGGGCCACCTTCCATGAGGCATTCGAGATCGAGTACCTCCCCATAGCCATTCGACAAGAGAAGGAAAATGAATTCATGCAGCTAAAGCAAGGGAACATGACGGTGCGGCAGTATGCGGCGGAGTTCAATAAGTTAGCCAAGTTTGCTGGAGAATTTCTGCCCTCCCTAGCAAGTCGTGCTCGACGGTTCGAAGTGGGTCTTCGACAATCCATCTACGCCCATGTGTCCGTTCCATAATACAAAACGATAGGGGAGTCTCTCAACCATGCCCTCCGCCCTGAACGCCAATATCCTCCAGGTGCTGCCGGCGCTGTGCATACCTACAATCATAAACGCCCTAGCCACGCGGGAGGAAACAACGTGACCAAGCGTCCGAACAACGGGCCCCAGGGCGGACACCAGGCGCGGAACCAGGGACCTCACTGCACAAAATGCAACCGGAACGGACATCTCGCCGTCGACTGTGAAGTTCAAAATGGCGGATCTTTCATTTGCAGAAAAAGGGGTCACTTTCATGGAGATTGCTCGAAGCGTAGAAGAAACAACTTAGACGCGCCTCAGCATCCACAGCACCGTCCAGGGAATCAAGTTCTGGCACCTCGAGCACCTCTACCCGTACTGCAAAATGGACAAGACCGCCGCCCCAATGCCCAGGGCCGCGTCTATGCCATGACTCGAGATAAAGTGCTTGCGTCAGATACGGTCGTGACGGGTGTACTTAGTTTTAATAATGTACCTGCTCGTGTACTATTTGATTCAGGTGCTTCACATAGTTTTATATCGGCGGACTTTGCCGCCGAGCACAAATTTCCGATAATATCATTAGATCTCGATCTTAGCGTGAGCACACCTTCGGGCACACCGATACTCACTAATTTAGCCTGCACCGACGGGATTATCTGTATCGACGGTCAAAAGATCGGTCTTGACGTGATAGTCCTAGACATGAAGGACTTCGATATCATTCTGGAAATGGATTGGCTCGGGCCGTGCAACGTAACCATAGACTGCGCCAGAAAGACGGTCACCTTCCGCATTCCAGGGGTGCCTGAATTCTGCTTTTCGTGTGGTGAGGCGTCGTCGACCTGCATGCTGATTTCGGTGATTTTTGCTCGGAGGATGCTGCATTCTGGGTGCGAAGGCTATTTAGCGTCCGTCCGAGACATACGACAGGATGGTGCAAACGCGGGTCAGACCGACGTTGTGGCAGAATTTCTCGATGTGTTTCCGGACGAGCTACCCGGCATGCCCCCCGATCGAGAAATCGAGTTCAACATCGATACATTTCCCGACACTCGACCGATTTCCAAGGCCCCGTACAGAATGGCTTCCGCCGAACTGAAGGAACTCAAGGTCCAGCTACAAGAGTTACTCGATAAAGGGTTTATTCGGCCTAGTGTTTCACCGTGGGGAGCGCCCGTATTGTTCGTGAAGAAGAAGGATGGGTCCATGCGTCTGTGCGTCGATTACTGAGAGCTGAACAAGGCCACCATCCAGAACAAGTATCCATTGCCCCGCATAGACGACCTATTCGATCAACTGCAAGGCGCCTCGGTAATTTCAAAGATTGATCTCCGCTCAGGCTATCATCAACTCAAGATCAAGTCAGACGACGTGCAAAAGTCCACCTTTCGCACTCGATATGGCCACTACGAGTTCCTGGTAATGCCATTCGGCCTGACGAACGCTCCTGCCGCCTTCATGGATCTGATGAATCGGGTATTTCGACCCTTCTTTGATAAATTCGTGGTAGTCTTTATTGATGATATTCTCGTCTACTCGAAGGACAGGGCGCAGCATGCAGAACATCTACGGGCCGTACTCCAGACACTTCGAGAACATGAGTTGTACGCGAAGCAGAGTAAGTGCAAATTTTGGCTCAGCAGCGTATCCTTTCTTGGTCACATCATTTCGTCTGAAGGCATTGCAGTCGACCCGAAGAAAGTGGAAGCTGTTGCTGATTGGAAGCGGCCTGCGTCTGCTAGTGAGATTCAAAGCTTTCTTGGTTTGGCGGGAAACTATCGACGCTTCGTGAAAGACTTCGCGAAGATTGCATCTCTACTGACTCGTCTCACTCAAAAGGGAGTCGCGTATGAGTGGTCGGATGACTGTGAAGCTTCATTCCAGGAGCTGAAGCAGCGACTAATTTCGGCACCTATACTCGCACTTCCGGATGGGCCAGAGGGTTTTCAGATATTCAGCGATGCTTCAGGCCAGGGCTGGGGATGTGTGCTCATGCAGCGAAACAAGGTGATATCCTTCGCCTCCAGACAGTTAAAGTCGCACGAGAAGAACTATCCTACGTACGACTTGGAGTTAGCGACGATTGTGTTCGCGTTAAAATTGTGGCGTCACTATCTATATGGTATGGCGTGCACGATCTATACCGACCACAAGAGCCTCAAGTATCTCTTCACTCAGAAGGAATTGAACTTGCGACAGAGGCGCTGGCTCGAACTGATCAAAGACTATGACTTAACGATCGACTACACTCCGGGCAAGGGAAATGTTGTGGCGGACGCTCTGAGTCAGAAATATCTTGCCTCGCTATCCATCAACCGCAGACTACTACAAGATCTAGAAGAAATGGGCATCGATCTTCGGGTTCTATTCAGGGATATACGGCTGGCGCAGCTGCAGTTAGAGCCGAGTTTGCTGGAAAAGATCATGGCCGCTCAGAAGGATGATCCGTACCTGAAGAAAGTGCACGAGCGAATTTTGACAGGTAGTGCGACCGACTTTACGGAAGATAAGACCGGCGTGCTGAGAATGAATGGCCGACTATGTGTTCCGGATGATTCTGAACTACGAAAGGAGATAATGTCGGAGGCGCATTATGCGAAATATACCTTGCATCCAGGCAGTACCAAGATGTATAAGGACCTCCGTACGACCTTCTGGTGGCACGGGATGAAGAGAGATGTGGCGCTCTTCGTGTCGTAATGCATGGCCTGTCAGCAGGTGAAAGCTGAGCATCAGCGACCGGGCGGGGAGATGCAGAACCTTGCCATTTCAGAGTGGAAATGGGATCATGTCACGATGGACTTTATTGTTGGCCTGCCAAAGACACCACGGGAGAGTGACGCTATCTGGGTCATCGTCGATCGACTAACCAAGTCAGAGCACTTTATTGCCATCAAAGTTACTTGGAGCGTTGATCGCCTGGCGCAGATTTATCTTGCCGAGATAGTACGGCTGCACGGAGTTCCAGTATCCATCGTCTCTGATCGGGATTCACGGTTCATGTCACGGTTCTGGAGTAGCCTTCAGTCGGCGCTGGGTACCAAGTTGCAGTTCAGCTCAGCTTACCATCCTCAGACCGACGGCCAAACGGAGCGCGTTAATCAGATTCTCGAAGACATGCTACGGCTCTGCGCAATTGACTTCAAATCAAGATGGGACGTCCACCTACCGCTGGCAAAATTTGCATACAATAATAGCTATCAGTCCAGCATCCAAATGGCACCGTATGAAGCTTTGTACGGCCGGAAGTGCAGATCGCCCATTTATTGGGATAAAGTCGGGGAACGGCAGATACTCGGCCCGGAGCTGGTGGAACAGACTGTGGAAAAGGTCAAGCTAATTCGGGAAAGACTGAAGATTGCACAGAGTCGGCAAAAGAGCTACGCCGACACCCATCGAAGACCGCTTGAGTTCCTGGTAGGCGATCATGTGTTCCTGAAGGTGTCGCCCATGCGAGGAGTTACTCGGTTCGGCGCGAAGGGAAAGCTGAGTCCGAGATTCGTTGGGCCGTTCGAAATACTCGAGCGGGTCACCCCAGTGGCCTATAAAATTGCCCTACCGCCGGCGCTTGAAGGTGTGCACAATGTCTTCCACGTCTCCCAACGGCGAAAGTACGTGCACGACCCTAGCCACGTGGTAGATTTTGGCCAGCTGGAGCTAAAGTTCGACTTATCCTACGTTGAAGAGCCCGTTCAAATCTTAGAACGCAAGGATAAGCTATTGCGGAATAGGGCGATCCCTCTCGTCCACGTACTCTGGAGGAACCATGCGGCAGAAGAGTCGACATGGGAACTCGAGTCAGAGATGAAGGAGAAGTTTCCTTCATTGTTTTCATAGAGGTAGGTTCTGTTCTTAAGTTTCGAGGATGAAACTTTTCTTAGTTGGTTATGGTGTAGTGCCCCGTCCCTACATCGTGCCCCGTTGTTCGTCCACGGGGTGCGCGAGAAAGGAACACTGTCGCTATCGACTCGGTCGGGACCGATAGGTCGGGATCGATCGAATCGATCGAACGGGAACGGTTGAATTAAGATCCATTCCCCGTTATGGAATGGCTTCTTCGGAACCAAGTCCCATATTCAGCGGGCTGCGCCTCAAGGATTGACTCTGCGGCTGAGTCGGGAGAGACCTCTCGTTGCTCTGCTTTTCACGCCGCTTGCGTTGGTTTTGGCTTTATTTTCTGAATGCATTTTCGTGAATGTTTTCGATGGTTTTCATGGCTTACGTTTCGAACATCGCATTCGTATCGAATTTCCTTGAATAACACAGTGTTCTAATCGGTTGCTTGTGCGATTTCAGGTGATCGCGTAGGCAACGTCTAGCGCGGCCAACCAGTTTCTCGCCTCAAGTAAATACTACGGTGAGTGGCTGACCCTTCTTCCCTAGACCCTCTTCTCTAATACATTATCAATACTAGACATGTGATGTGCTAGATGTAATGCAACGACATGAATGATATTCCGATGAACGGTCACACGATGTCCCACGAACTCGAACTATACAGATGCTTGTCATAAAATATTATCGTGCTTGCAATTATCAAAATCATATGGAACCGTGCTATGGATGGATGAATCGATTAAATAAATGTCGCAACGATACTATAAGATGTGCCTTGAAATAACAAATTAACTTAGCACGGTCATGGACAACTTGTCGACAAGGGCGATTGTTTCTTCGGACGGTATCCCGAGGCCACGGGACCGTTCCGGCCTAGGAAGAAACACGGATAGCTATGCCGGATGCATGCCACGGTAGGCAGTGGATTTCAACGGGGCTCGCTACCCGTGCTGAAGGACCTCTGTCTACCAAGCTATATG
The DNA here is from genome assembly GCA_029216955.1 of Iris pallida. Classification (NCBI taxonomy): domain Eukaryota; kingdom Viridiplantae; phylum Streptophyta; class Magnoliopsida; order Asparagales; family Iridaceae; genus Iris; species Iris pallida. The sequence goes on from JANAVB010045219.1 coordinate 4,852,018, forward strand.
TCCAGGATGGCTTGTCCTGCCAGTGACCTTCACGAACGCACTAAATTACGTATTTATCAGCATGACAGGGAAGAACATGGTAAGTTTACGCTACGACGGCGCGCTCTGCCGGGGGTAAGATCATTCGTTATTAATCGGATTGTGCATTCAAATATAAGTTTGAATTGAGTAGGATGGCTAGCAACTTCATTAAATATTTGCATGTACGCTCACTTGAATTCTTCAACAAATGAGAGCACGAAATTTAAATTGCCACGCACCAGCACAAAGTGTAAAGTGCTGACCCTCGCTCTCAACAGGTACTCGAGACCAGGATAGCGTGCCAAGGAACTGAAGGCGACGCTCCTTTCTTTTGAAGCCTTCCTAGAGCGAAGGCTAGCTCTGCAACATTTTGAAGACTCCGACCCAACTGCATCATGAGTCACAAACTCTCGCCGATCCCAGGTCTTAGAGAGTCATTTTGATGTTTGTAAAAAGGGATGTAAATGTATGGAATGACTATCTCATCGATGTCGGTTGTAAGCCCGCGAGGCCTCTTTTGTAACCGAGTCTGTAATCTAACATATTATCAATGATAATGCAAGTTTCCTTTTATAAATCAATATGTTCAATTTCTCTGCGTACTCTTAAATATGATGTTGTTTCGGATAACCTTATGAACCGCCTTGTGCAAGCGCAACTTAGGCTTGTACGGCATCACGCCCGGGGGACGACTATCGATTCTAACGAATCGGGGCGTGACAGTGGCGGAGGTGGTGGCTCGGGTGAAGGTGGTGGAGGTGCATGGTGGTGATGGTGGAGGTGGTTGTAATGGTGATGGTGGTGAGTCTGATGGTGATGATGATAATGAAGATGATGAAGTTGATGATGGTGATGAAGAAGGAGGGGGAGTGTTATTCGGCCAGGGAGAAGGAAGGAGGGAGGTGGCTGTGGAGTAGGGGTGTGTGTGATTGTTTGAGGGAGAGATAAATTTTTGTGTGTGTGGGTATATTAAAGAGAGTGAGAGAGAGAGAGAGAGAGTTGATATTTAAAAGAGAGTGAGAGAGAGGTCGGTTGAGTGAGAGAGAGGGGGTGTGCTGTAATGGGAGGGGGTGTGTGTGTGTAGGTGCTATGGAGAGAGAGAAAGAGAGAGAGAGAGTGTATGTATATATATAATATGGAAAAAGAGAGAGAGAGAATAGATATTTGAGAGAATGAGGAGAGAGAAAATATAGAGGGGGGTTCGGCCACCTGGGGGTGATGGGATGAGGTGGTGTATAGTGAAGAGAGAGAAAGAGAGGTATTTATTTATTTATATATATATGTGTATATATATATACAAGAATTAAAAAATGAGATATTTGTAAAAATAGAGAGAAGATATTTTCAAAATAGGAAAAAGAAGAAATATTGTGTGGGGTATTTGGGCAGTCATGGGAGAACAATACGGAGCTTGGGTTCGGGTTCGGTCGAGCCGAGTCGAGTCAAAATCGGACCGGGTGCAATATTCGAATTAAAAATAGGGATTTCTAATCATGGGTAAATAAATAATATACGGGAACTCCAATAAATGGGACACAAGTTTCATGTGGGTAGTAGGCTTCATGTGGGCCACGTCCATACTTTGGGTTGACTAGGTTGGATCGATGTCGGGTCCCGAAATTAAATTGGAAAAATAAATCAGGTTTTACGGTAGAAAATAAATCGGCCTAAATTGACCCAGAAGTTGTGCGAAGAAAATGAAGCACAAAATGGAGTGTCTGAGTGGGACACGAAGGTCATGGGTGGAGAGCGTCTCGATTAGATCATTCATGAGAAGTTGGTTCTAAGAAAACGACTAGTCTGGTGCTCCTAAATTAAAAGCCACGGTAACGTGCAAACGAAGATTAAAGATAAAAGTGGGAATAATTATTCAACGATTAATTGGTCTAAGTTGACCCGAAGTTGCGCGATACAAAAAGAGCACAAGGGAACGAGTTCAAGTGGGACATGATATATCAAAACGAAGATAGTCTTGTCTACTTCAAAACTCGTGAAGAAAGTTTCCAGAGACTGGCATCCCTGATGCTCTAGAATTCCAAGTCACGGTAAAGAGCATTAAATCAAATAATAATCAAATAATAATATCTGTTCATAATAATTGATTTATAAAATTAAAAAAAATAAGCCCAAAATTCAGGGGCTTACAGAATCTGAACTTCTTCCATTGCCGCTACTACTCCCTGCTCTTGCTGAGTTGCCTCTGATCTGACTAAGGTGAACCTCTTCATGCCCGGAATATCAAAAGATACACTCCCTCTACGACAATCTATTGTCGTATGACTGTCTTTCAGCCAGTCCATACCTAAGATAACGTCGAAATTTCCAACAGAAAATTCTATCAACCGGGCGGGTAAGGAATGCCCGCAAACTACAACGCTACACGCTAGAATAACTCTACTAACCCCTACGAGCCCATTACCAGTGAGTATATTCAACCTCCCTGGAAATGCCTCGAACTCCATTCCTAGTCGTGTCACAAATTGTGCAGATATAAATGAATGGGATGCTCCCGAATCAAACAATTAATGCTACTGCGGGATATGAGGCGACGAGAATGTTACCTGCCATAACATCTTCCGATGCCAATGCCTCTTCCAAGGATAAAGTGAATGCCTGCCCTCGACCTCCTTGCTGGTTTCCATGCTGCGGCCTAGCCTGGTGCTGCTGCTGGCCCCTGCCTTGATGATGCTGGGGTGGTCTATGCTGGTGTTGCTGCATCGGCGGTCCCTGCTGCCGATACATCTGAGCCTGCGGACGCTGTGCCAACGGCCTTACTGCCACTGCTGGTCCTCGATACTGGCCTGCCCCTGGTGCTGGCAGAGCAGGAAACTGCTGCCCTGGTCCTCCTGACCTCGAATTCATGGGACATGTGGTAACCCGATGGTCTAGATTTCTACATATCAGACATAGTCCATTCAATGTCCGACACACATCTCTATTGTGCCCCATCTTTCCATAATAAGTGCAGCCCGTCGGGGGTTGCTGGTTCTTCCTCTGTTGCTGTTGCTGCTGCCTGGGTGGTGGTGCTGGTCCTCGTATCGCCACATCGTGGATATGAATGCCAGTGGATGGTGCTGTTGTTCGGGGCGCTGCTCCCCTTCCTCCTTCAATCTGAGTGTGGGACCACTTCTGACCCCCAGTCCTTACTGCAAGCCTCTGAATGGTGATCTCATGCCTTCGAGTCACCGTCAATATCTCATCAAAAGTTTGGTAATTGTGCCCCTCTATCAATTGCAAGAGTTCAGGATGAAATCCTTGCTGAAACCTCATGGCCCTCTGGCTCTCTGTTGCTACCATCTCTGGGCGAATCTACTCAATCTCCAGAACTCCGCTGCATAAGCATCTACAGTCTTGCCTGTAATGCCCCGCTCCGTACGGCACATTAAGCTGAAGCGTTGACTCAACGAGTCGTGCTGACGCAAAGGAAATGTATCGATGCAAAACGATACGAGAGTTAAGTTGTCCCGAGCAATGCATCAAACTAAGTTGATACGAAGAGTTGTCTTGTCCCGAAAGAATGCATCGAATTGAATCGATGCGAAGCATCGCGTTGCCCCGAAGGATGAGTGCGTTGAATCGGCTCGAAGATTCTAAGAAATCGAATCGACCAAGGCGCAAGTCCGAATCGTTGAAGTATTGATTTAGTTGGTTTCGTGTGCAGGTTATACTTTGACAGGAAAATATTAGAGGTCGATCTTTTGAAATATTTAGTAAGGGGTCCGCAAAATCAAATCGTCGCCTTGCGACGGGCCGAGACTTGGGCACGCTAAGGCAAATCGGACGTATAACTCAATGAAGCACGAAGTGCTCGAATGGCTAAGTCAGGAGAGTGGCCGTGCAACAAAGTTATGAAATCGAGCCGCATCGGCTCGGCGAAACGACGAAGGCCTATCGACTCAAGGTGGAAGGATTGACTTCTTTTTACTCCTTCATTCAATAAGTCAAATATATCATTGTATGCTAAAGTTAACCTATCGACGCCACGGGCGTGGCCGATCGGAGATAAAATCATAGTGTGAGTCGAACACTAAGTTAGAACAATTGAAATGAAACGTGCATCAATATGCACGAGTCGCTATGGGACATTGGATATCGCTAAGGCGAGTGCCTCGGTGCGCAAGCCGTAAGAACATGGGATAACTGTAATCGGCGAGTGCCTTAGTGCATGAACCATACCGTGCCTTTGCTGCACGAGTTAGACGGCTAGAACATTGAAAGACAATAGGCGAGCGCCCTAGCGCGCAAGTCCCGAACATTGAATGCTAAGTTATAGAACATGGGGATACGGTCGAAACGTGCCTACGTGCACGGGATAATAAAAGATGGCTTCGTTGCGAGAGAATACAGTTGTGGCATGAATGTGGCAGAACTGTCGGATATGACATGTTGCCTCGAAAAGTGTTCGAGACCTTCGGGTCGTTCGGTTGACGAGCATTGAATTGAGGCACGATGCCATTGAATCATCGAAATGAAGTGCAAAACGAAAGAACATAGAAAGCTAAATGGAAGAAATGCGAGACGATAAGTCTGAGTCTCGGACTCAAGACTATGTTTGGTTGTTTGAATTTAACTGTTGAATGATAGGGCGTTGCATGGTCGATTGGAATGGGCTCGAGATTAATGTGATAATAACTCGTGCACGAGTATCCCCCCAAACGGTTAAATGTCGGAGGTCCCCGGAACCGATTTGGCTGCGGAAGGATGATAATCTTTGTAGGCGCACATCCTTAAACAAGATGGGAGAAGCCGCAAATGATGGCATGTAGCGGGAACGTTTCGGTTGTTTAGAATGTGACCCAACCCGTGAAACGCCGGGCAGCCCAACCAAATAGTGAGAAAAGAAGGAGAGAAAAGAAAGAAACTCCTTTAGTCCATTCCGGCGCGGATACGCCAACGGCCCTCATATAGTTAAGGAACGATGGATTGAAAGTGTAGGCGCAAATGCGTCCCGCATAGAGATCCTGCTTAGAGATGCACAATAACCTGACAGGAAAGGATTACGGCGTATTCACCTTGCGTCGGTGCAAGGGCGAGTGCGTCGACTTGGTAAGTCGTGCCACGAATCAAATACGAGATTGCTTGTTTTGTTTGCCTATTCAATTCGATAACATGATGCTATGATAACATGCTTTACGCTTTTGAATATGCCATAAAATTGACCCTAAGGAGAACATAGCAAGATCATAAGCTAAGTTGCATGATTCAACATAAAGATTAAAATGTCGGTTTGGAAAGATGATCTTTGCTTCAGTACATGCGAGGACGAACGTACTGATCCCCCACCAGCTTCATGCAGGGTACAGGGAATGGATTGCTCGCGGCGAGGCGTTGCTTGAACGTGTTAAGGCTTGGAATGCCGAAGCGCATTGAAGCGTGCTATCGTATTGACGCTCGGACTACGCAGCTGGATTGATACGGCCGAGATATAGAAGGCATGATGTATGGAACGGTGAAATCCTTTATAGACAAGAGAGAACCTGAGTGTTGTAGCCAATCTGGCATATATTGTTAGGCTATCGAAAGCCATTGTAATCTCAGTTTCAGATATCAATAAAGAGAATTGTTTCGTATACTCTGTTTTCTTTCGTTGTTAACATCGAATCAAAAGATAACCATTTGAGAACTTGTCATCTTGCCTTGCACGAGCGCAACTCCAGGCTCGTGCGGCATCACGCCCCCTGCGAGGACGATGATTCAGGTGATTCCGGGTTGGGGCGTGACAAATTGGTATCAGAGCTCTAGGCTCAATTTTCTCTGGACGCTCGCTTCATTTCAATTCGAAAAGTTGCCCACCACCACTTGATATCACTCTTGACTCTACTCGATGCCACACTAGATGTTCCATACAATAAGTCTAATACAAATCGGGTAATTTTGCCGCATGTGTTTTGGAAATTACACGATGTTTGCTAAGAAAGTCGCGAGGAGTATATTGCATTGAATGCAAATGAGCCGTAAAAAAAATGTTAGTTGCTGCAAGCGCAACAAATTGTGAAATACGATTTGAGATGTTGTCGCAATGTAACATGTTGAATGAGAAATAAAATGATGCACGAAGTGCAACGAGTAATGGTGAATATGCGTTAAAAATGAAAGTGAGAAGTGATAAGCCAATACCGAATGTGTTAAACGGATTGTACATTGACTTGGAAAGTCGAGAGTAATTCGTTGCACGAGGTACGGTAAATATTGGAAATGATCATTGCACGATGTGCAACGCGTATTGAAAAGTAAAAATCATTGCACGTGGTGCAACGCATATCAAATTAATCGTTGTACGAAGTACAAAGGAAATTGGAATTGAATCGTTGTATAAAGTGGGATGAAAGTGTCGGAAATAAATCGTAGCACGATGTGCAACGCGTATCGAAGGTAAAATTTGTTGCACGGGGTGCAACGCATATCTAAATAAATTGTTGCACGAGATGCAACGTAAGGAAAGAATTAAAATCGTAAATCGATAGAACGAATCGTTCGGTTGCACACCAAACTTATGTTGGCAAGCGAGAACATTGACCGAGTTGTGTCGGATTTTGATAGAATCAAAGTTACGATTGTGATCAAGCACGATCACTGCGAAAATCGTGAGTCGGAAGAGAACGTTGGCCTATACTAAGTATAATACGAGGGAAATGACTTGAGTTCCGAGTGGTATATGCCATACCACATAGGCGATGAATGACTCGATTTCGAGTGGTATATGGTATAGCACTTGTGCGATAAATTGCATCGACACGTTGTGAGAATTGCGGAAGGTTTGTCCGCAACGGACGGGAGAGTACCGAGACTCGTTGAAAATTTGTATGACGATATGTTGATGCAAGTGTTCTTCGAAAATCGGTTGGGACGATAAGGCGAGACTCGTATCGATGAACGATACGTCGGACGGAAGTTATAAGTTGGTCGGACGACCGAGACTAGCGAAACGATTATGCCTTGACGCAATAATCGGATCGACGGGAAAGGATTACTCGAGCTTACGAACGAGTCGCACGACTTGCGATCTCGGTAGAAATGTTGGGCGAGACGAATCGAATCGCACGACTTGCGATCTCGGTAGAAATGTTCGGCTAAGGCGAATCGAATCGCACGACTTGCAATTTCGATAGAAATGTTGGGCGATGTGAATTGTAATCGAATCCCACGATATGCGACTTCGGTAAGAAAGTTGGTTGACGCGAGAAGCCGTGCCTATGAAATAGTTGGTTAAGTTACGACGACACTCATTTGCGTACGACTGAAAACACGCAAAACTTAGAGGGCGAGATCGTATAACTCGAGGGCACGATGTTGGATAATCGGTAACTCGGTTACGCGATCAAAGTATAGCGGGATGCGGCGAATCGGAGAACGAGTAGATGCGTATGGAAAAGTTTGTTACGAACTTGTATGTATGCAATGCGAGTTAAGTTGACGTCGAAACGGATTCAAAGTTCATCCTTACGTTATCAAAATGGATACAACGTATCGAGATCGATACATAAGGAAACGTAAGCGATGTGAGAATACAAAATGGAGTGCACCTTGCGCTATCAAAATTTTGTAAGTAACGATACGAGAATGAACGGATTTGATTGATAGTAAATTTTGTGATTAATCAAGACGAGACTATAAGTCATCGACGATTGCTCGATGCGTATAGCATCTCGTGTGTCGACCCGTGAATAAGATAGACTCGAACTTGATGCGAGTAGATGTTTCGTAAATTGCGGAATCATCGACGGCAGTGCATGACTTGACTCGGAGGATAGTTGCGCATCAGTTGTGCCGATAGAAATGGTTTGTACGAAATTGGGTAGTCGCATAGAATTGTCGGAACGTGATTTGGCTCCGAAATAAGATATAGCATGGTTCGTATTAAACTGTCCTTCGGTGATGATCCACAATTATCGAGCGTAGCTTCGGGGCAGCTGACCCTAGAAGACTTGACCGCCAAATCGAATTGAATGCTGCAGACCGTAAGATGACCCATGCGATATCGCATATGAGATTGCACCGATAACAAATATAATACGGTGCATGTTGACGATAAGTCTAGGCGATCGAGAATTGTTGGAACAGCTTTCGATTGAAAATGATAAGTTAGATTTTGAGTATTCGTCGGATGAATACTTGAATGGTTATGTTTGTCGACGATCGAACTTGAAATTCACCAACAAACTTGGTGATTAGGATAGGCGATTGCGAGAAACGTGCTATGCACGAGAGGAAACAATAAGGGAATGGCTTACGAGTCATGTCGTTAGATTCGAATTCACCTTGCAATTTAGCTTACGTGAATCGAACTTATGTTCGATGTTGCGAGACGGATAAGTTGGGAATTTGGCTAGTGAATTCCTACTCGTTAGGAAATCGGGTGTAAGATGCATCGTAGAGACTTCGTATCAAGGCGACGTTGTCTTGAGCACCGTCGCCTCGATGTAAACTTTCGTGTCGGATAGATTGTGGCCTTTGTGCAATGTCAATTTAAAAGTTGCGTTGGGAGAAGTTAAGCACGGTGCTAGGTAAGTCACCTAGCGGGCGTAGCCCTGAATGTTGATGCATTTGCAATTCAACGAAGGAAATCATAATCGAGATAAGTGCATAGCCAGACTTCGGAAATAGTTGGGTAGCGACTTCGAACGCAAGGCATTGCGGAGGATCATTGCGATCGGATGCGCAACGGCTTGACGCAACGCGTAGAATTGATAGTCCCGATAAAACATACGAAATGAGAAATACGATTTTGAATCACGTCGCGTACAGTGACTTTGTTGAATAAATCGCGTGTGTATCAATATGCATATACGATGAAATTTTGAGAACAGTTGCTAAGGATAAGTCCGATCGAGAGTACGAGATGGCAAGCATAGGATTGAAATTTACCTGTCAGCTTTGTTCTAATTTGCTACGACTGGGCTTGGTCGAAATACATATATCTTCGGGATGCCTTGAATATAGGTACGAATCCAAATCGAGTTGTATACAAAATTCAAATCGAGCTGCAGGGAAGATTATGAAATGTTAATGGAAAGCTTGCGAGATAGTGTGAGATTGAACAACTTTGGTGGGACGAGATCGTGAAATGATCTATAAGACACTTAGTCGGAGTGTTGGTTTTGGTTCGAGGATGAACCTTGTTTTGAGTGGTATATTCTGTAATGCCCCGCTCCGCACGGCGCATTACGCTGAAGCGTTGACTCAACGAGTCGCGCTGACACAAAGGAAATGTATCGATGCAAAATGATACGAGAGTTAAGTTGTCCCGAGCAATGCATCAAACTAAGTTGATGCGAAGAGTTGCCTTGTCCCGAAAGAATGTATCGAGTTGAATCGATGCGAAGCGCCGCGTTGCCCCGAAGGATGAGTGCGTTGAATCGGCTCGAAGATTCTAAGAAATCGAATCGACCAAGGCGCAAGTTCGAATCGTTGAAGTATTGATTTAGTTGGTTTCGTGTGCAGGTTATACTTTGACGAAAAAATATTAGAGGTTGATCTTTTGAAATATTTAGTAAGGGGTCCGCGAAATCAAATCGTCGCCTTACGACGGGCCGAGACTTGGGCACGCTAAGACAAATCGGACGTATAACTCAATGAAGCACGAAGTGCTCGAATGGCTAAGTCAGGAGAGTGGCCGTGCAACAAAGTTATGAAATCGAGCCGCATCGGCTCGGCAAAACGACGAAGGCCTATCGACTCAAGGTGGGAGGATTGACTTCTTTTTACTCCTTCATTCGATAAGTCAAATATATCATTGTATGCTAAAGTTAACCTATCGACACCACGGGCGTGGCCGATCGGAGATAAAATCATAGTGTGAGTCGAACACTAAGTTAGAACAATTGAAATAAAACGTGCATCAATATGCACGAGTCGCTATGGGACATTGGATATCGCTAAGGCGAGCGCCTCGGTGCGCAAGCCGTAAGAACATGGGATAACTGTAATCGGCGAGTGCTGTCACGACCCGCACCCTGAAGAGGGGCACGAGCACGTGGTTACGTCCAGCCTACGTCGCAGTATCGGCGGTAGAACGCTGTATATAGGGTCTGTAAATGCCTACGACTAACAGTTAAAATGTACCTGTACAGTATATACTCTCCGAATGGAGGTGACATAACAATACAGTCTCAATCACAGAATAAAACTAAGGTAGATAGCTCAAAGGAAAGACATATGATAGATGAAAGAGTAGATAAGTGCAGAGTCCAATACAAGCCCAGATATATACATCACAGGATATCAAAATAGAATATAGAACTACAGTCTGATAAGCTAGCTGGATCGCAGTCCAGATAAACCTAGCTAACCTACACTACTCTGGAAGTACAAAATCTAGTGGCTCTACTATAAGGCCACGATCTAAGGCTACTCCATCTGACTCGAGCCCATAATAGGTCGAGCAGTCCGCCTCAGAGTCATCTGTAATATATCATAACGGTATCCTGTCAAGAAAATGAGCAAGTACAAACACTAATAGCAGTTCCATGTGAATTGACAAATTCTATAAGAGACAGTATAATGAACTACAAGACAAAGATATATGAAAACTTGGGAACCGTTCGGAAGCCGAGTTACAACCCTTAAACCAAACAAGGACCGGGGTTGTAACTCTTCTTCCGAGCAGAACTTAGTCTCCAATCAAGGTACAATGTAAAGGCAAGTAGAGCATGTGAGTAACTGTATATCATGGCATGGTGAAAAAATACTGAATATAGAACAGAGCAGGATATACGATAAGATAAAGTAAATATAAAATATGATTTGAATTATTAGAGCGTTATGTGATCGGCTTGGGAAACATGATCAGGCTTTCCATCCGACCGGCTATGAACAATGAGTACAATAGAACGGTAAGGCCGGTCACCATGGAAAGCTATGAACGATGTAGGGTCAGACTTTACCCGTCGTGAGGCGAGGGTATAGCTATGAACAATGTATACAGTAGAACAATGTGAGAATTTGATCACACAACCATTAATAACTCTCCATCCCCGAATAGTATAAAGGATCCGAACATAACACGTCATGACACGGGATTCAAAAGGGTGATCAGCCCACTCCCAAGTCCATGTCTATACAAGTACAAGTAACAAGTCGAGTCATGTACCAATATACCAAGTAACCCGGAAACAACATCTTATGACAGGATCCGACATATACTAGTCCGTGAACCATCGTGTTAGGAATCAAGTAAGACACTACAACTGAATCGGATATAGCAGATATCAAGACAATAAAAACTATCAGTGAATGTACTCGCCTGCTGTCCTGAGCTGTATGGTTTATCAATGCTTAGAGCGGTATCAGAAGACCTAAATATGAGATACTGTAAGTTAATTTAGGTTTAAACAAGTTTAGGAATAATTTACAATGAATGATATGCAATCTAGGTCAAACTAGGTCTCACTGAGTCACACTAAGTCCTGTCAAGTCAATCTAGGTCAAATCAAGTTATATCAAGTCAATCTAAGCCTAACCAAGTCAATCCTAGGTCATACCAGTCATCACGGGTCAAATCAAGTCGAAGAAAGTCAAACGGGATCAAGAGTTGGCCTACAGTTGACTTTTGGTCAACTGATCAACTCTGGTCAACTCTAGGTCAACCCTGGTCAACCCTAGGTCAATGGTGACTAATAGTTAACTTTTGGTCAACTACACAAGTCTAATAGAAATTGGGACTAATTTGGATAAAGCGTTGACCCATAGTTGACTTTTGGTCCAAAAAGTCAACCGTGGTCAACCGGGGCCAAGACTAGGTCTAGGCGACTATTTCTAACTATTACCAACCTCTACAACCCATATCCAAGTCCATCTTGGACTTCGAAACTCATATCTTGGCCGTAGGCCAATATCCTATTTTATCCTTAAAAAGGAAAAAATTCTAGCTTCGGCAACTATCCAGTTAGCCTACCTACGCTTGATATTTTGACCCGATCTCCCTAGGGTAGTAAGGTACTAACCTATACATATAATATCTACCAAAATACGTAGGTAACGTGGACATTCGGTCCATGATACGGCCCGTTGTCAAAATCTTGAATATTTTAAGATACGCACCGATACGGCGCGATACGGGCGCCCTACAACCCCGAATTCCACCCGGAAGCCTACCCGCAAAATCTAAATCACGTATTCATGCCCCACGCCAAGTTTCAACTCAATCGGATACTCCGAGCTCCGTTTCGCCCTCTAACTCGGTTTTTCCCTTTTTCTATTCTAGCCTTTTTCCTATTCTTCCAACTTCTTTCAATCTTTCCTCCCAACCTCAAATCCTTTTCTAACTTCTCATTCCATAATCTTCTTCTACTCTTCTCTATGATTCTAACCATATATAATACATATATATATATATATATATCTATATATATACCTATATGTATAGGTAAAGGGGAGGGGGTTAAATAGGCTGATTTGTGGGCTGATTTATAGGGTTATATATGGCTGAATGTATGGTGAAATAGAGGCTTATATATGGCTGAAATATAGGGTGATTTGTGGGCTATTTTGGGGCTGCCAAAGGGGTGAAATGGAGGCTGAAATGGCTGTGATATAGGGGGCTGTTATGGCTGAAAAGTGGGGCTGATTTGTGGGTTAATTAGGACTGATTTGGGACAGCTATAGGCTGCTATATAGGGGCTGAAATGGAGGGGCAAATGGACAGGTAAGGGACAGCCATGGGGGCTATTTTGGGGATGGTTAAGGAGGGCCAAATGGCTGTCAAAGGGACAGCCATATGAGACTGTCAAGGGGGTGTTTTAGGACTGGTTTTTGGGGTGCTAATGGGGACTGTATTAACAGGAATGGGAGGCTATGGGGCTGTCCACTGCTGCCAATAGCAGGTGGCTCCCCCCCTTCATCACCTCTCTCTTACACCACTCACTCCCTCTCTAACTCTCACTCTCTCACACTCTCTACCCCTCTCTAAACCAACACACATATACCAACTATCATTCCACTAACACAACACCAATCTAACTTCAAATCTAATCCTCTCTTGGCCGAACCCTCATCCCCCATCTCTAAATAACATAAAATCTGAGATTAAAACTCTAAATAATCATTTACACAATATAAATATTAAATACAAATGTCCAAATAGGAATTTTCCCACTAGGACACAATCCTACACATAGGACACATCTATAAATCTCCAAATGGACACGAAATGGACACAAATGGAGACACAACCATGGGGATCAATCCTACGGGGTCCAATCTAGTTTACATGATGAAAAGAATAGATTAGAGGATAGATTGTACCTATCGGGAGATGGATCTAAAGCAAAATTCTCCGACACGGCTCCGACACAAAACGAATTGTTTAGGACACACCCTTGCACTTCTTGCTCCCAAAAGCTTGGAGAAGCTTCACTTGGGGTAGAGGAAGGGTTGGATAGAAGAAAAATGGGAAGAAGAGATTATTTTGGAGATGATTTCTAAGGAAATTACTTCTTTCCTTTTGAAAGAAACTTGGAGAAGAAGAAGAAGAAGAAATATTTGAAGTGAAAGAATGGAAGAGAGAGAGAGAGGTGGCTGCCCTATATGGGAGGGTTGGGGCACTTGTTATTTACAAGTTTGTCCCTCCCTAGACTTCTAGGCTAAGTTAAGACACAAAATTGGTTTCGGAAGTTGCTAAAATTAAATAAAAATTATAATTAAGCTTAATTACTCATGGGGGACTAGTCCAAACTCCTAAACCAAGAAGTTTAGTGTGGTGGGCCATGGTTAGCTAACAGGCTAATTACAGCTCAAGTCAAAATTCACCGGGGTCCCGAATTAACTCGGAATGCGATAAAATTCGAACCCGACTCCTATAATAATTAAATAATAATATTCATGAAATAAAATTCCCAAAAATATTATAAAATGGAAAATTACCATTTTACCCCTAACTGGAAAAAGTGAGGGTGACAAGTCTATCCACCTTAAAAAAAATTTCGTCCTCGAAATTGAAACCAAACAATAGTAAATTATCAAAATCACAAGTCATGGCTTAAAATTTAAATGATTAAAATCTCAAAAATCAAGCATGAAATAAATGACTAAAATTATAAAATTTAAAATCACTCTCAAATAGAAACTGGGTGCTATAAGTCTATCCACCTTAAAAGAATTCATCCTCCAAAAATTAAAACAAAGTAAATACAGAAAAATTATGCAGTTCGATAATCGTATGCGTCTGTCCAATCATCATGATACTCAAAATCTCCGTCATGCCAGTGAGCAAGGCTACGATAATCACAGAGTCCTCGACTAAGGTACATACCTCTAGAATTATGGTATTTAAAATTTTCGCATTGCCGCTAGCTTGGCAGCGAAAACTTAAATTTCTACACCCAAGAAATACGACCATAATTCGACTATATGTCCTCACTATGCCTGCTAGCATGACCCTAGAGTATTCTAAAATCTCATAATCGGGGCGACCTAGCCCATACGACTTATCTCAGAAGGAAATCACATCACAAGAACAATTTTCATCCAACGATCAAAGAACAGATAGAATCGAATTTCAAGATAGTTTATAAGAAGGCAAATACGGAAAGGAGATCGAAAGATTGGAACCTGCTATTTGCTCTACTACTGCCTGAGTGGGCTCAACTGTCATGGCGAAAGCACGCCCTTGCTGGCCTCCTCTAGCCTGCTGCACTCCGTCCTGGCCTGCCGGTCTGGCTGCACGGGCAGCACAGTTCTTCACCTGGTGGTCTGGAGCTCCACAGAATAAACAAACTCCCTGCTTCATCCTACAATCCTCTCGTGTATGCCCCATCTTCTTGCAGAAGGCACACTGGATGGCCTGCCTCTGGCCCTGTCCCTGGTGCTGATGGGCACGCGCTGGTGCCTGCTGAATATGCAACAGAGGCTGCTGCTGAAATGGCCTCTGCTGCTGCTGCTGAATGTGGGGGCGCTTGGCCGGTCCCGCACTGGAACTCGCCCCCATAGTATCTTCGCTCCTCTTCGGCTTGAGGCCGAAGTCCTTCTCTGCGATCTGCACGTCCATCAATATCTGATCGAACGTCGCGTCACGGCGACCTGAGGTGCGGGTGCGCACTGCATGAATAAGTCCCCTGCGGAACTTACGAGCCTTCTGCCCCTCATCCTGGATCATATCGGGAGCAAACCTGCTAAGGCGGAAGAACTCAGCTGCATACTCGTCCACCGACGAGTTCCCCTGAACTAGACCCACGAACTGGCCCTCCAATGCTGTAAGAGCCACGTCCGGGAAGAACTTCTCCTTGAAGAGCCTCCGGAAGTTCTCCCAAGTCAGCCCTCTCACCGACGCACGAGGATCCGTGCGGTACCATGTCAGCGCAATGTCGAAGAATCGGCTGGCTGCGGCCGAAACCCAAAGCGCTCTAGGAAGCTCTGCCAGCTCCATGCTTCGTTGTACATCCTCTAGCCAGTCGTATGCATAGAGGATGCCCTCCGTGCCTGTGAAGTCCCTGGAGCTCATCTTCCTGAAGTCCAATATTGTCCCCGGCCTGGACTGCTGCTGGTACGGCTGCTGGCCAGTAGGGCCCTGTACCGTACCCGGTGCCACTCTCTCTACTGCTGCTAGGGCAAGCTGATGCGAGTTCTCCATACTCTGCCTCAGCATCTCGATCTGTCGGTGTGACGCCTCCGACTGGCGCTGCGACGCCTCTGCCTGGGCCCGCTGTGTCTCCATCATCTGCTGAAGGAGAAGGAACATGTGATACGTATCCGTCGGTACCGGTGGTGATGGCGGCAGTATCTCCGGAACAACGGCCGTAACCCTCTGGGGTGGAGGTAGTAGACCTCCCTGTGCAACTGCCTGGGTCTCCAGAATAGTAGAATCACTGGGGGCAGTCTCGTGAACCTCCTCCTCTGCCTGATCAGATCTCTCAGGCAAACTACTCGATCCAGTGGCCTGCGGGTGCGTCTTCGTCATCCTGGAGACGAATTGAAACAAAGAGATCAATATGGCACATGAGTAGATTATCAAAGAAGGACAGTTAATTTAATACAATGGGAGTAATCATGATAATCAAAGATCGGAAAATTTTTCTAGGTGTGATTGAGAAACTCCTATCATATCCTTGGTCCTACGTCCTAATCGCAGGCTCGTAATTAGTACTCTAAGTCGAGCACCATTACGAGATTGCAATAATTGCGACACGAGACCTGCGTGGGCCACCACAAAAATGTGTCACGACCCGCACCCTGAAGAGGGGCACGAGCACGTGGTTACGTCCAGCCTACGCCGCAGTATCGGCGGTAGAACGCTGTATATAGGGTCTGTAAATGCCTATGACTAACAGTTAAAATGTACCTGTACAGTATATACTCTCCGAATGGAGGTGACATAACAATACAGTCTCAATCACAGAATAAAACTAAGGTAGATAGCTCAGAGGAAAGACATATGATAGATGAAAGAGTAGATAAGTGCAGAGTCCAATACAAGCCCAGATGTATACATCACAGGGTATCAAAATAAAATATAGAACTACAGTCTGATAAGCTAGCTGGATCGCAGTCCAGATAAACCTAGCTAACCTACACTACTCTGGAAGTACAAAATCTAGTGGCTCTACTATAAGGCCACGATCTAAGGCTACTCCATCTGACTCGAGCCCATAATAGGTCGAGCAGTCCGCCTCAGAGTCATCTGTAATATATCATAACGGTATCCTGTCAGGAAAATGAGCAAGTACAAACACTAACAGCAGTTCCATGTGAATTGACAAATTCTATAAGAGACAGTATAATGAACTACAAGACAAAGATATATAAAAACTTGGGAACCGTTCGGAAGTCGAGTTACAACCCTTAAACTAAACAAGGACCGGAGTTGTAACTCTTCTCCCGAGCAGAACTTAGTCTCCAATCAAGGTACAATATAAAGGCAAGTAGAGCATGTGAGTAACTGTATATCATGGCATGGTGAGAAAATACTGAATGTAGAACAGAGCAGGATATACGATAAGATAAAGTAAATATAAAATGTGATTTGAATTATTAGAGCGTTATGTGATCGGCTTGAGAAACATGATCAGGCTTTCCATCCGACCGGCTATGAACAATGAGTACAATATAACGGTAAGGCCGGTCACCATGGAAAGCTATGAACGATGTAGGGTCAGGCTTTACCCGTCGTGAGGCGAGGGTATAGCTATGAACAATGTATACAGTAGAACAATGTGGGAATTTGATCACACAACCACTAATAACTCCCCATCCCCGAATAGTATAAAGGATCCGAACATAACACGTCATGACACGGGATTCAAAAGCAGGTGATCAGCCCACTCCCAAGTCCATGTCTATACAAGTACAAGTAACAAGTCGAGTCATGTACCAATATACCAAGTAACCCGGGAACAACATCTCATGACAGGATCCGACATATACTAGTCCGTGAACCATCGTGTTAGGAATCAAGTAAGACACTACAACTGAATCGGATATAGCAGATATCATGACAATAAAAACTATCAGTGAATGTACTCGCCTGCTGTCCTGAGCTGTATGGTATATCAATGCTTAGAGCGGTATCAGAAGACCTAAATATGAGATACTGTAAGTTAATTTAGGTTTAAACAAGTTTAGGAATGATTTACAATGAATGATATGCAATCTAGGTCAAACTAGGTCTCACTGAGTCACACTAAGTCCTGTCAAGTCAATCTAGGTCAAATCAAGTTATATCAAGTCAATCTAAGCCTAACCAAGTCAATCCTAGGTCATACCAGTCATCACGGGTCAAATCAAGTCGAAGAAAGTCAAACGGGATCAAGAGTTGGCCTACAGTTGACTTTTGGTCAACTGGTCAACTCTGGTCAACTCTGGTCAACTCTAGGTCAACCCTGGTCAACCCTAGGTCAATGGTGACTAATAGTTGACTTTTGGTCAACTACACAAGTCTAATGGAAATTGGGACTAATTTGGGTAAAGCGTTGACCCATAGTTGACTTTTGGTCCAAAAAGTCAACCGTGGTCAACCGGGGCCAAGACTAGGTCTAGGCGACTATTTCTAACTATTACCAACCTCTACAACCCATATTCAAGTCCATCTTGGACTTCGAAACTCATATCTTGGCCGTAGGCCAATATCCTATTTTATCCTTAAAAAGGGAAAAATTCTAGCTTCGGCAACTATCCAGTTAGCCTACCTACGCTTGATATTTTGATCCGATCTCCCTAGGGTAGTAAGGTACTAACCTATACATATAATATCTACCAAAATACGTAGGTAACGTGGACATTCGGTCCATGATACGGCCCGTTGTCAAAATCTTGAATATTTCAAGATACGCACCGATACGGGCGATACGGGCGCCCTACAACCCCGAATTCCACCCGGAAGCCTACCCGCAAAATCTAAATCACGTATTCATGCCCCACGCCAAGTTTCAACTCAATCGGATACTCCGAGCTCCGTTTCGCCCTGTAACTCGGTTTTTCCCTTTTTCTATTCTAGCCTTTTTCCTATTCTTCCAACTTCTTTCAATCTTTCCTCCCAACCTCAAATCCTTTTCTAACTTCTCATTCCATAATCTTCTTCTACTCTTCTCTACGATTCTAACCATATATATATATATATATATATATATATATATATATATATATATATATATATATATATATATATACCTATATGTATGGGTAAAGGGGAGGGGGTTAAATAGGCTGATTTGTGGGCTGATTTATAGGGTTATATATGGCTGAATGTATGGTGAAATAGAGGCTTATATATGGCTGAAATATAGGGTGATTTGTGGGCTATTTTGGGGCTGCCAAAGGGGTGAAATGGAGGCTGAAATGGCTGTGATATAGGGGGCTGTTATGGCTGAAAAGTGGGGCTGATTTGTGGGTTAATTAGGACTGATTTGGGACAGCTATAGGCTGCTATATAGGGGCTGAAATGGAGGGGCAAATGGACAGGTAAGGGACAGCCATGGGGGCTGTTTTGGGGATGGTTAAGGAGGGCCAAATGGCTGTCAAAGGGACAGCCATATGAGACTGTCAAGGGGGTGTTTTAGGACTGGTTTTTGGGGTGCTAATGGGGACTGTGTTAACAGGAATGGGAGGCTATGGGGCTGTCCACTGCTGCCAATAGCAGGTGGTTCCCCCCCTTCATCACCTCTCTCTTACACCACTCACTCCCTCTCTAACTCTCACTCTCTCACACTCTCTACCCCTCTCTAAACCAACACACATATACCAACTATCATTCCACTAACACAACACCAATCTAACTTCAAATCTAATCCTCTCTTGGCCGAACCCTCATCCCCCATCTCTAAATAACATAAAATCTGAGATTAAAACTCTAAATAATCATTTACACAATATAAATATTAAATACAAGTGTCCAAATAGGGATTTTCCCACTAGGACACGATCCTACACATAGGACACATCTATAAATCTTTAAATGGACACAAAATGGACACAAATGGAGACACAACCATGGGGATCAATCCTACGGGGTCCAATCTAGTTTACATGATGAAAAGAATAGATTAGAGGATAGATTGTACCTATCGGGAGATGGATCCAAAGCAAAATCCTCCGACACGGCTCCGACACAAAACGAATTGTTTAGGACACACCCTTGCACTTCTTGCTCCCAAAAGCTTGGAGAAGCTTCACTTGGGGTAGAGGAAGGGTTGGATAGAAGAAAAATAGGAAGAAGAGATTATTTTGGAGATGATTTCTAAGGAAATTACTTCTTTCCTTTTGAAAGAAACTTGGAGAAGAAGAAGAAGAAGAAATATTTGAAGTGAAAGAATGAAAGAGAGAGAGAGAGGTGGCTGCCCTATATGGGAGGGTTGGGGCACTTGTTATTTACAAGTTTGTCCCTCCCTAGACTTCTAGGCTAAGTTAAGACACAAAATTGGTTTCGGAAGTTGCTAAAATTAAATAAAAATTATAATTAAGCTTAATTACTCATGGGGGACTAGTCCAAACTCCTAAACCAAGAAGTTTAGTGTGGTGGGCCATGGTTAGCTAACAGGCTAATTACAGCTCAAGTCAATTTACCGGGGTCCCGAATTAACTCGGAATGCGATGAAATTCGAACCCGACTCCTATAATAATTAAATAATAATATTCATGAAATAAAATTCCCAAAAATATTATAAAATAGAAAATTACCATTTTACCTCTAACTGGAAAAAGTGAGGGTGACAAGTGCCTTAGTGCATGAACCATACCGTGCCTTTGCTGCACGAGTTAGACGGCTAGAACATTGAAAGACAATAGGCGAGCGCCCTAGCGCGCAAGTCCCGAACATTGAATGCTAAGTTATAGAACATGGGGATACGGTCGAAACGTGCCTACGTGTACGGGATAATAAAAGATGGCTTCGTTGCGAGAGAATACAGTTGTGGCATGAATGTGGCGGAACTGTCGGATATGACATGTTGCCTCGAAAGGTGTTCGAGACCTTCGGGTCGTTCGGTTGACGAGCATTGAGTTGAGGCACGATGCCATTGAATCATCGAAACGAAGTACAAAACGAAAGAACATAGAAAGCTAAATGGAAGAAATGCGAGACGATAAGTCTGAGTCTCGGACTCAAGACTATGTTTGGTTGTTTGAATTTAACTGTTGAATGATAAGGCTCGAGATTAATGTGATAATAACTCGTGCACGAGTATCCCCCCAAACGGTTAAATGCCGGAGGTCCCCGGAACCGATTTGGCTGCGGAGGGATGATAATCTTTGTAGGCGCACATCCTTAAACAAGATGGGAGAAGCCGCAAATGATGGCATGTAGCGGGAACGTTTCGGTTGTTTGGGATGTGACCCAACCCGTGAAACGCCGGGCAGCCCAACCAAATAGTGAGAAAAGAAGGAGAGAAAAGAAAGGAACTCCTTTAGTCCATTCCGGCACGGATACGCCAACGGCCCTCATATAGTTAAGGAACGATGGATTGAAAGTGTAGGCGCATATGCGTCCCGCATAGAGATCCTGCTTAGAGATGCACAATAACCTGACAGAGAAGGATTACGGCGTATTCACCTTGCGTCGGTGCAAGGGCGAGTGCGTCGACTTGGTAAGTCGTGCCACGAATCAAACACGAGATTGCTTGTTTTGTTTGCCTATTCAATTCGATAACATGATGCTATGATAACATGCTTTACGCTTTCGAATATGCCATGAAATTGACCCTAATAAGAACATAGCAAGATCATAAGCTAAGTTGCATGATTCAACATAAAGATTAAAATGTCGATTTGGAAAGATGATCTTTGCTTCAGTACATGCGAGGACGAACGTACTGATCCCCCACCAGCTTCATGCAGGGTGCAGGGAGTGGATTGCTCGCGGCGAGGCATTACTTGAACGTGTTAAGGCTTGGAATGCCGAAGCGCATTGAAGCGTGCTATCGCATTGACGCTCGGACTACGCAGCTGGATTGATGCGGCCGAGATATAGAAGGCATGATGTATGGAACGGTGAAATCCTTTGTGGGCAAGAGAGAACCTGAGTGTTGTAGCCAATCTGGCATATATTGTTAGGCTATCGAAAGCCATTGTAATCTCAGTTTCAGATATCAATAAAGAGAATTGTTTCGTATACTCTGTTTCCTTTCGTTGTTAACATCGAATCAAAAGATAACCATTTGAGAACTTGTCATCTTGCCTTGCACGAGCGCAACTCCAGGCTCGTGCGGCATCACGTCCCCTGCGAAGACGATGATTCGGGTGATTCCGGGTCGGGGAGTGACATTGCCAGCCTGTCTGAGGCTGATAAACTTCTGTTGCAGCTCAAACCGTGCCACAACTCCATAGTACTTGGTCTTGAATCTTGTAGTGAAATCGTCCCAAGCCACAGGACGTCTGATGCCCACTTCCTCTGATTCCCATCAATCACGTGCGAGATCCTGAAGTAACATCTTCACTAGATCCACACGTTCTTCTGCCAGTACCTTAGCTGCTGTCAGAATAGCCTCCATGTCCTTAAGCCATGCATCTGCTGAGATGGCATCCTCTGTGCCCTCAAAACGACGGGGGTTGTACTTGCAAACCTGGCTGATGCTCCTGAATCAGTCCTCACTCCTCTTTCTAAAGCCGTCTGCAATCCTTGGTTGAGCAACACATTCTGCTCTTGTAGCTGAGCGTGCATGCGCTGCTGGGCCAACATCTGATGTTGCTGAGTAGCCATCATTCCTCTCATGATCTCCAGAAGGGCTGGTGTGTCCACTTGGGTAGGTGGAACTGTCGGTGGTGGTGGAATATCCGGATACTGCGATCCAGCTGCTGGTTCCACTATCACTTCTTTCTGGATAGCCTCCTGAGGTGAGACTGGCCCTTGTTGCTGACCAACAGGGTCAGGTTGCCCATGTTGCTCCTGCTGTTGTCCAGCTCTGACCGATACGGACAAAGTGTCCCTAAGAAAAGGGACAAGAGACAATCAAACAACCGGACATGAAGGATCAATGAAGTCAAAGGATACCGGAATGTCAAGCAAGGTTTGAGAATAACGAATCATGAGATCAAGGGGGAACACATGTGATTGAGATATCCTATAAATCAAAAACACCCCGCAAGTCTGAAATCAGACCTGCATGGGCCACCACTAAAACCTTGTCACGCCCCAGAACCAGAATACTGGAGAGCGGGGGAATGACTCAGCCAGCTACGTATTACGGGTAAATGAATACCGTATAATACGATCAATGCTGTCTAACCAGACGAGGGGGTGCATACTACATGAAAGTCTTACTATGGTCATTTCATATCTATTGTCTCAATCATTCAAAACAAGAAACAGAAATAGAGAACATGTAAGATAAAGCAGTAAGGCGTCCCAAACGCTTAGTCAAAATGTTCTTGAGATCTGGCTTTACAAAACATAGCCAGATGGTATAGTAACATATACACAATTGTTATCAGCTGCAGTCTGACTTAGTTACAATTATGCAAAAGTAAGAGCAAGACGATCCGACTAACATGTCGGTGCCAAACGGCTAAGTATAAAGTAAATAACAAAACGAGCGGTGAAGTAAGGAACCCACTCCAGTCCTCCTGCGATCATTTCCCTAGTATTGACCATCTTGGAGGTAGAAGTAAGCTGGATCCTCGAGAACTGGCTCTAAATCTGGCCATGCAAAACCAGAGAGGTTAGACCTCTAATAGCAAGTACCACAAGGGAGCACGATATGAAGGACTAAACCAGTAAGTAAGAGAATATAATAATAGATCTCTGCTTTCCACTAGGATTTTCATAACATCACGACACTTCGAACCAACCTCCCAACCAAACAAGGACAGAAGTTAGCCCGTCATGTCCTGACATTCTGATCATCTCAGTTAGGCAACAGAGTAGGTACAGTACACAAACAAATTATCTTGAACGGCCAATCAACTACTACGGCTTGCTATTGTGGGTCCCAAGTTATCCTGGAATTATGTAATTTGGGATTCCTCAGTTCTTACTATGCGCGAGCAAGGCTAGTCTATCCAATCAATCAATTGCGCCAATCATGTAGTTAGACGAGTCCCAGCGGAACGCCCGCCGTTATAGCATGTACAATAATATAAGCAGATACTGTTCCCTGCCCGTGTGACAGATTTACAGTATCTGTGGGAACCAGCCGGCCCGTCGGGCACTTAATAGTCCTAAGGGGGCTGCCATGTAAGAACTCGGGAATCCATTCTCTACATGTCATCATTATTTTATTTAACTTAATAGTCTCTACGTTGAGTGAAGTTCCATGTCGTGGATCATGGTCATTCAAATGAGTACTTTCGTACGGGGTACGATATGTGCAACTCTACAACGATACCCGTGCGGCTAGGTTGTAGGTTTTACATAGCGTGATGCAACAATCAAGTTTAACCACGAAGTAATCATGCCTTGACCATAAAGTACACATGCTGTTTTTGTAAGATAAATAAATAGCTAATTAAATAAATAAATAATTTGAAGCCTGCATGTGCCTGTATGCCAATATTCGGGATTGGCTAATCGAGTACAATAGTTCATTACATGAACGTGTCTCATTCATTTCATTCAATAAGACGACTAGCCAGTCTCTTAGTTCCAACTAGGAACGCATGATCAATTTTAGTCAAGATAACCATTATTATCAATGGTATCAAGGCATGAAAGTCAATTAGTATTACATGGGATCGAGTCTGTAACTCCTCAGAGTTAAGTTCCAGTCAATCTGGGTATTCATGGATCAATCAAGACACATGACACATCCTATACAACCATATGTATTAAAGTATTAACATATCATGATTTATCAAGTTCATGCCAAAAGGCATAAGAGTATAATAGAAGAATTGTCATGCCATCATTAAATGAATAAGTTATAGAGCAAATAGAACACCCTGGTTAAAAAGTCACGCCAGCAAGTCTAAGCTAAGGCCAAAAGTCACGCCAACAAGTCTAGTAGGAGTGAGCGTGAAAAGTGGTTCACGTTGGCATGCACAGTATAAACGTGAAGGAAAATTCACGCACTCATAAGTGAGCGTGAAGAATGATAAGAAATCCACGCACGCACAAGTGAGCGTAACTCAAAATTCACGCAGACACGTACAGACGTGTGCGTGACTAAAAATACACGCTGACACGTAAGAACGTGAGCGTGACTAAAAATCCACGCTGATACGTACAGACATGAGCGTGACTAAAAATCCACGCACGCACGGGTAAAGACGTGTGCGTGACTAAAATTTACGCACGCACAAGTAAAGACGTGTGCGTGACTAAAATCCACGCTAACATGTAAGAACATGAGCGCGACTAAAAATCCATGTACGTACAAGTAAGAACGTGTGCGTGACTAAAATCCACGCTAACATGTAAGAACATGAGCGTGACTAAAAATCCATGCAGACACGTAAAGACGTGTGCGTGACTAAAATCCACGCACGCACAAGTAAGAACGTGCGCGTGACTGAAATCTACGCACGCACAAGTAAAGACATGTGCGTGACTGAAATCCACGCACGTACGTAAAGACGTGTGCATGACTGAAAATCCACGCAAACACGTAAAGACGTGTGCGTGACTGAACCTGTCCCAAGCCAGAAGTGAAGTTCCCAGCCAGAAAACACGCTAAGTTGGGAGATCAGAACCCATGAAAAACCAAGAATACAACATCTTAGATCTAGCAAAAACCAGCCAAAGAAATCAAAAATGCCAAGTACTAAACTCTCTCAGGATCATGAGTGGAAGAGAAATGAACCATAAAAATGGTTCTCCAAGCAAGAAGCAAGATTGCACTTGCCTGCTGCTACTGCTGGTAGGTGGAGAAGTGATGAGAGGAAGAAGAAGAAGTAATGGTGAAGAATGAGAGTTATGAGGAAAGAGAATGAGAAGGGGGGCTTAAATAGGAAGGGTGGTGGTAGGTGGGAGTTATTGGGCCGGGTTGAGCCAACATGAACCCGAAACCCTCCATGAACCCAAATCACAAGGCAAGACTAATAGCAGAGAATAACAGCAAGAAATAAAATGCAGAAAATAAAATACAGGAATAAAATTGCAGGAAATAAAATGCAGATAATTAATTAACATGAAATTAAAGGAATTTAAATACAAGATAATACATGATAAATACTAAATAAATATACATGAGTTGTACATGAATAAAAATACGCATTCTGGGAACGGGGAGTGACATAGAGCATTAGCGGTTGTGATTCCTGACGAGTAGATCATTTGTCTTTGTGCACATATTTGTCTAGTAGGAAGATTTCATACTAAATCCTACAGCCGGCCTCTAGGCTTCATTTTGGAAATCAACTGTTTTTTTTAATCTATATAGTTCAGTTTGACGACATATTTTTAAAAAAAAAATTCATTTGGAGATCCATATGTGAATTTTGAATTTTTGAATTTGGACATTTGAGTTGGTGAGCCCAATACATAATTCATTATACTGTTATCATTTCCTAGTTGTTTTAATCCAGCTTTTAACATTCTGTTAACAGTGCTAATTTACCTTTATGTATAACTTTGCTATAATCTAGCCTTTAGCATACTAGTTTTTTTATTGAAAAAAAAAACATATTTGTTAGTTAATTTCTGAGGAAATAAATTTTTGATAGCAAATTTTCATGTTGAAAAAGCAATTTTAGATGCTAACAGTTTTTTTGGTAATGATGGATTTGGAGCGCCCCGGCGAGCGCCTCAGTGTCATCTGCGCCCCGACAAGCACCTCGGTAGCATTTTTTTCTTTATGTTACTCAGTGAATTATTGTAACAGATGGGTAGTAAAAATTATATTTTTTTCGCTATTTTTTTGGCGTCGCTTCATTAGACGTCGAAAAAATAGTTGACATTTTTTTGGTGCCGCTTGCTTAGGCACCAATTCTTTTGTGTGTTGTTGCCTACTTATGTTGTACGTTTTTTTAGCGTAATGGCGTGGAAATTGAAAAATTGTCTTGGCTACATAAACAAATTCTGGCACCGCCAAATTTGGGCCTCCCAAAAATAACCTTTTTGGTTAATAATTTTTCAAAGGAAACGCTCATTTTGAGCACGCACTAAGTTGTCACTTATTTTGCACAGTTCGCAAATAGTGTGAATTTCTTGAAAAATCTTTTTTATTCTTACATTTGAAAAAAATTTACGAAGTCTCTCCGAATAGGCTCACCTATTTGGGTATGATGTCAGAAAGAACTTGGGGCTTTGTTCTTAAGAGGTCCTCGGTGACCCTCCTCCCTCATTTTTTCGCCTGGTCATATTCACGTAGAGCTACTGAAAGGGGTTGACCGAATATTTTTTTGCTCAAATTGTATTTATAATTATGCATTTTTACAAGAAACTAATTGAACTCTCTATATCGGCCCGTCGATCGATATAAGAAAAAGTTTTAACACAAAAATTGTTTTTTCAAAATCGTTGGTTTTATTTACGATTATTTGTTGTTGCTTATACAAACCAAATCCATATAAACCTGTCGTTTTATATGTTGACTGATCAAGATTTTTTCTCCTGTTGTAAAAAATGTCGATCAAGATTGATTTTTCCATCCTTGAAACCTCTGGCAAGAACTACTTGGACTGGACGCAAGACATCCAGAACCATCTAGATGCGCAGGGCCTCTTGGACGTCATCTATAACGAGGAAGAGCGTGAAGTGGAAGTCACTCGCTCAATGAACGCCAAAGCGATGATTCTATTCCGCAGGCATTTATCTGACGCCATGAAGACAGAGTTCATTGAAATCTCCTCGTCAAAGACGCTATGGGACTCTCTGAAAGAGCGCTTCGACCACCAGAAGTCCATATGGCTACCTGAAGCACGCCATGACTGGTTGAACCTGCGCTTCCAAGACTTCAAAAGTGTAACTGATTACAACAATGAAGTCTGCAGGATTCGATCACTTCTCCAATACTACGGTGAGATATTAACCGACAGTGATCTTTTGGAGAAAACATACACCACATTTCCTTCCACTGACAACTTGCTCCAGAAGCAATACCGTCAGTCTAAGTTCACCAAGTTTCCCGAGCTCATCACCCAACTTTTACTAGACGAGAAGAACAGTCTCATTTTAATGAGAAACAACAATTCTCGTCCTGCTGGAACAAAGGCAATTCCAATGCCTGATGCAAACGCTCTCCGTGGACCAAATCTACGGTGGAAACGAGACAAGGGCCAGTCGTCCCAGCCAAGAAACAGAAGCGAGTTTAAGTCTCGCCACCCAAAGCGAGGCTCTAACAAGAACCAAGGACCTTTGACTCCTAGGCAGTCTCATGGTAAGAACCAACGGGCCAGTCGTCCCAAAGCGAGAGTGGAAGGCCACGTGCCTACTCTCTGCTACAAATGTGGTGCTTATGGTCATATGCAACGGACTTGCAGGGCGACCCCCCAAGAAGTTGATAACTATCACAAGGGGCGCCGGGCCGAAGCAAATCTGGTCAACGAGTGCGAAAATCTAAATCTTGAGACCCCCGATTTTGTAGCAGAAATGGAAGAATAAATATCCATTTTCTCTCTATATTTGATTTAAGTCATGAAACTTTTGGTTGTTTGTATTTTCTGTTTTCTCGATAAATTAAAGTTCTATTTCGAGCACTTTCCTCAAACGTGTGACAAACTTTAATTTTCTTTACTTATAGGCATGGACCACGGGGCAGTGAATTGTCTGGTTGATAGTGGAACGACTCACACTATCTTGAGAGATAAATCATACTTTATCTCCTATACGCCTAAAGTAACCTCAGTGACAACCATTTCGGGACCCTCAACCCTTGTTCAAGGTTTTGGCAAAGCCCGTTTTTCGTTGTCCAATGGTACTCCCGTTGAAGTATCAGAGGCCTTATATTCTCCAAGGTCCAGTCGTACCTTTCTGAGTTTTAAGGATATTCGAGAAAACGGATTTCATGTTGAAACTGCTCGAGAACATGGCTTCGAGTATCTTTTTATTACCTCCACTCAGTACGGCCAAAAGCGTATCTTGGAGAAGTTGAAATGTCTTTCAAGTGGTTTGTATCTCACTACGATACAACACATCGAGAGTAATCTCATCATTCGCCGAGCGCCAGTTGATGAGAGGACTTTTATGCTATGGCATGATCGGCTGGGTCATCCGGGTCAAAATACGATGCTTCGCACTATGAATGCATCACATGGGCATCCTCTTGGAGGAAAGAATTTCGTTATAAATCCGAAAAGCCTATGCCAAGCTTGCTCGATTGGAAAGACGAATCTCAAGCCACTCCATGTGAAACCTACGAGATTAGTTTCTCAATTCCTTGAGAGAATTCATGGAGATATTTGTGGACCAATCCAACCAACATGCGGACCATTTAAATACTTCATGGTTTTGGTTGATGCATCGACTAGATGGTCACACGTAGTGTTGTTGTCCACCCGAAACGCAGCGTTTCCTAAACTCCTCGCCCAGATCATTAAGTTAGGGGCTCACCATCCGGATTATCCGATAAAGTCTATTAGACTTGATAATGCCGCGGAGTTTACATCGAAGACTTTCGATGACTATTGCATGACTTTGGGAATAAATCTTGAACATCCTGTTGCGTATGTTCATACCCAAAATGGCCTAGCAGAAGCTTTTATAAAGCGACTGCAAGTGATAGCGCGGACCTTGGTTATGCGTACCAAACTCCCACTATCTGCATGGGGCTATGCAATTTTATACGCTGCAAATTTGGTCCGTCTGAGGTCCATGGCCACCCAACCACTTTCCGCGTACCAGCTGGTTACTGGATGTGAGCCTGACATCTCACATTTACGCGTGTTTGGGTGCCTAGTCAATGTTCCAATTGAGCCGATAAGGCGTTCAAATTTTGGACCTCAGAAGCGACGGAGAATATATGTCGGTTATAACTCCCCGTCCATCATTCGCTATTTAGAGCCCTTGACAGGCGATCTCTTTACCGCGAGACACGCGGATTGTGACTTTGATGAGGCAATCTTCCCGTCGTTAGGGGGAGAAATGCACGCTAACGTTGATGAGGAACGATGTGAATTAGCGTGGCATGTGCCCGCTGTTGCTCATCATGATCCCCCCTCTGCACATAGTGATAAGGAAGTGCAGAGGATTCTAGGTCTGCAAGATATTGCAAATCAAATGCCAGACGCATTTAGCGACCTAGCAAAAGTCACGAGATCAATTATATCTGCTGCAAATGTGCCTGCAAGGATAGACGTCCCTGAGAGACGCAATGTTCCTATGAAACATGTTGCTCCGGTCGAACCCGCTGAGCAAAGGACGCTGCCATCGGCCGTCCAGTCCGCCGCTATTCCCAAGAAGAAGGAAAGACCGGTTGGTTCCAAAGATGTTCTGCCCCGGAAGCGGAGAAATCTTGTTAAAAGCGTTTTGCCACATGAGATCATTAAGGATCACGGCGATGTATTAGAAGAGTGCGTTCTAGATGAAATGCCTATTCCTAATCATGCCGATAACCTCAAAATATCCGTCGAGTATGCTAGCTTAGACGATATTTTGAAGCGAAATGAAACTGTCATCGATGATGTGTTCATATACTCAGTGGCCACTGGCATTATGAACAATGGTGACATGGAACCTCGTAGTGTTGCCGAGTGTCAACGACGAACGGACTGGTCACAATAGAAACAAGCAATCCAGGCTGAACTAGACTCCTTAGCGAAAAAAAACGTGTTTGGACCTGTTGCTCCAACACCACCCAATGTTAAACCAGTTGGTCACAAATGGGTTTTCCTAAGGAAGCGTAATGAGAGAAATGAGATTGTGCGATACAAGGCTCGCCTTGTGGCACAAGACTTCTCACAACGCCCTGGAATTGATTACGAGGAGACGTATTCTTCCGTAATGGACGTTATAAAGTTCCGCTACTTAATCAGTTTAGTAGTTTCCGAAAAACTGAATATGCAGCTCATGGATGTGGTCACAGCCTATCTCTACGGGGATCTGGACACAGAGATGTAGGCCTCAAAAATGAAAGTCACGCTGAGTTGATCAAGACGGAGTCAAAAGTCACGCTCAGTTGATCCAGACAATATAAACAAATCACGCTGGGGAGACAGCTCATCATTTGTCAGAGAGTAATTATGACTGACAGCACAACAGTCGAAGAATGTCTCTTCGTATGCCACGTATGCACAGACTTCGAGAGATCATCGATGTCTATTGCGTGATTTTCGAAATCTTCTTCAGCAAGACTCAGCCTTCGTCGAGTTGGCGTACCAAAAGGGTTTCTTGTCATTTAATGCGACTGACAAAGCAATCACTGTCAGAGATTTTGTGTCAGTCGAGACACGCCAAATCAAGACAGCTGGCAGTTCTATCTCAAGTCTGCGTGTATTTGTGATCTTCATCTCAAGTTTGCGTGGATTCTGAAGTTTTCTTCCTCAAGTTTGCGTGGATTTTTGAGTTCTTTGCCTCGAAGTCTACGTAGATCCTGAAGCTTCCTGTCCCAAGTTTGCGTGGATTTTGAAGCTTTCTATACCGAGTTTGCGTGGATTTCGTCTTCAACAAGTCTGCGTGGATTTCATCAAATTGGAGTACGTGGCAGCCATGCCACTGATCTCTCGCCTGCGTGTCCTGTAACTTGCATACGACTCATGCATGATTGCCATGTGTCCAACAGTTACAGGTCACGTCCAGTAACTGCTCACAGCCTTGCGTATGTTAAATCCTGCGTGATTTTCAACTAAGCACAGGCTGTGAAGACAGTTATCTTTTCAGTTATTATTTTTGACTCTATAAATAGAGTTCTTTTTCTCATTCATTGGACAGATACATTGATATCTACTGTCAAAATTTTGAGAGCTTTTCTTCTTCGCATAGTCCAAGGGATAAAGCGATCGTCTTCTAGATCGGATTCCTACAGTTGTAATTTTCCCAGAAACATAACAAATAAAGAGAATTTCTTTATGGAAAACAAGAGATATACATGAGAGTCCCTGAAGGACTAAAGATGCCTGAATCAAGTAGTTCCCGACCACGGAACGCGTTCTCAATTAGACTGAGGCGTTCGCTATATGGATTGAAACAATCCGGGCGAATGTGGTATAACCGCCTAAGCAAATACTTGATCGGTTTGGGATACATTAATAACAAATTTTGCCCATGCGTGTTAATAAAAAAATCTACTTCAGGATACGCAATCATCGCGGTCTATGTAGATGACATGAATCTCATAGGAACCGAAAAAGACTTGTCAGAAACTGCTGATATCCTGAAGAGGGAATTCGAGATGAAGGATCTTGGGAAGACACGGTTTTGCCTCGGCCTGCAGATCGAGCACCGTAAAGGTGGAATTCTTGTCCATCAAGCGAACTGCACCCAAAAGGTGTTGAGACGCTTTAGTCATTTTGACGTTAAGCCGTCCGCTACTCCCATGATCGTACGCTCTCTAGACATTACTAAGGACCCATTTCGTCCAAAGGAGGACGACGAAGAGATATTGAGTCCTGAGTGCTCTTATCTGGGTACAATAGGCGCTTTATTGTACTTGGCCCAATGTACTAGACCGGACATCTCGTTTGCTGTGAATTGTCTAGCTCGACACAGCACCGCGCCAACACGCCGCCATTGGAATGGCATAAAAGACATTTTCCGCTACCTTAAGGGTACTACGGACTTGGGCTTGTTCTATCCCTACGCGGTTTCGAGTGAGTCCAACGCTCTTGGCACTCGAAGCAACGCGACCCTTGTTGGCTGTCGATGCGGGATACTTATCTGATCCGCACAAGGGGCGTTCCCAATCTGGTTATGTCTTTACCATTGGGAACACGGCAATTTCTTGGAGGTCTCGCAAACAGACCTTAGTGGCTACTTCAACGAACCACTCTGAGCTACTCGCGCTCTATGAGGCGACTTGTCACGCCCCAGAACCAGAATACTGGAGAGCGGGGACAGACATAGCCAGCTACGTATATTGAAATAGAATACATCTCAACTATACGGTCACGGCTGTCTAGATATGAGGGTTTACTACAAGCCAGCAGTCTCTTAAGGTCAAGCCTATTGTCTCAATCTCAAGCAATTAACAGAGTTACAAGATGTTAGAGCATCAAATATATATATATAAGGCGTCCCAAATATTACATATTGGATGATCATGAAGCTAGTCGTACAAAATGATAGGACTAGCAAGAGTTCAGTCATACATGATCAACCCTAGGATTTGTTAATCATGTTTACAACCCGTAGGCAGACAGTAAGTAAATGTGCATCGAGCTAACAGGTGCTCGTCGGCTAAACGCCTCAAAAGAATAAATTTACATATAAGTGGGTGAAACAAAAAGGAAAACCCACTCTTGGCCCGGGTTCCGTCTAGTTGTCACCATTGGGCTGGAAGCTTGGTAGATCCTCGGGAGCTGCTCCGAAATCTGGCCACAAAACCAGCTGGGTCAAACTCCAGAAAGAGCAAGTGCCACAAAGGAGGCCACAAATAAGAACAAAAGCCAGCATATCAGAACATAAAGAATAAAATAAAGTACAAGTAGGAAGGTACACAGGGCGATAAACGACTAGGGACGTGGAACCATTCCGGGAGCCAGGTTACAATCCTTAAACCAGACAAGGACCGGGGTTGTAACCCTTCGCCTGAATAGCTCACTGTCTCTACTCATTTATCGTTAAGATAAGTAAAACAAACATGCTCAGGAGATAGCAGGTACTGGAGCTAGACAAGACTCAGACAAGGCTGGACACCATCCATTCGCAATCGGCCAAGCAAGTACTACGGCTTACTACTTTAACTAACTAGGGTTATCACAAGCCTTAATTACTAACAAGATGCAAGTGAGAAACTCCAGTCCCAAGCCCTGCAGACCATCCAGTTATCCTTCCGCGGGTTGAGAGTTATAGGTGGGTACATTGCCCGGGAAACAAATGTACCCTTAGGTGACTTAGAGGGTGCAACACATGACAGTGTGCTGGAAATGTGCTCTACTCGTCGGCAAGCTACAAGTCCATTAAAGCGCCCAGATAACGAGATTGCCTGTGACTGGGAATTCTCTATGTTCTAGTTTGATCTAATAATTAGCCTAATCCAATTTAGCGCGAGTCCCTGGCCGTGGTACCCAGGAAGTCGCGTCCTAGACATGATGCAAGACAAGACAAGTGGATTGTACAAACAAGCAAGCAGGAACACCCACGGTGTCAAGTTGATTATACGAGTTAATTACAAGTTACAAGTCAAGTCAAGTCAGGAGTGCGCCGCCACGGGCCACTATCAAGTTATCAAGATAAATCATGTCAGGGTGCTTGTTAGGAGTGCACCACTACGGGTCACTGTCATGTTAGGTTGGTCATGTCAGGAGTGCACCACTACGGGTCACTGTCGTGTTATGCTAGGTCCTTGTCATACCATGCCATGTACAATAGACATTCCAAACATATTAAGTAAAATCAAGTTCATGACAAAAGGCGTAAGGATATAAAATGGGCGTAAAATATCTAATACAATATCAATATATATAGGACTATAGAAGAGCCAGGCTTAAAGAAAATAAAACCAAATCTCCAAGAGCCAATGGTTTGCGCAAGGGATCAGGGGGTTGGATTGCGCAGGAGTCAAGTGCGCCAGGAGGCCAACTGCGCAGGGTGAGCTGCGCAGGGTACCAACTGCGCAGGAGTGAGCTGCGCAGGGTACCAACTGCGCAGGAGTGGATGGCGCAGCAGATGGGTTGCGCACAGGAGGATTGCGCAGGGGTGGATGCGCAATGGTCGATTGCGCAGGGGTTACTTTGCGCATGGCTGGCTTGCGCATGGCTAGCTTGCGCCAGCGCAATCCAGCGCAGCGCAAAGCACTGGCCAAGTGATTGCGCAATCGGCCATGCGCTAAGGAGCACAGGCCGGGGGTGCGCAATCGGCCATGCGCTAAAAAGCGCAAGGCAGAGGGCTGTTCTTCCTGGCCGAGAGCAAGTCCAAGAACACCAAGAACTTCAATTCTTCATAACTTAGCCAAATTAAAACCAAATCTAGATTTTCAAAGTTCTAACTTGAGTAAAATCGAATTCTCTTCCACATGGAAGCATCAAAACATGCAAAAATCGAAGTTAAATAGATCAAAACCATGTAAATCCGAAAATAGTAAAAACCTAGATCTAGAACAAAGGAAACTCCAAATCACAAAATGTCAAGTTCTAAAGTTGTTCTCCATGGCCTAATCTAGCTAATGGACAAATAAAAAGTGGTGCTTATTTGATGGCAAGGTGTACTTGCCTAATGGGTTAGGGAGTTGTGTGGAAGAAGGAAGAAGAAAAAAATTAATGGAGAGTAAAGAGGAGAGAGAAAGTTTGGTGGAGATATAATGAGGGTGGTTGTGTTGTGTTGAGGGTAGAGTGTAGGTTAAAGTGTTCCACTCATGATGAACCAAACCAAACCAACTTCCACAAAATAAAACCAAGCCATGGTCCAAAACCCATTTACGAGAAACCAAAATCCGCAAGTCGAGAAAATTAAAATACGTGCCAAAATCAAATACGAGCATAAATACGTAATACAGGAAATGGGGGTGACACGACTAGAGAGTGTGTATGGCTTCGAGCTGTTATTGGCCATGTTCGAAGTACATGTGATCTTCCATATGACCCAGATGAACCTGTTGTCGTCTATGAGGACAATACCGCTGTTATTGATCAAGCGAAAC
Organism: Iris pallida; assembly: GCA_029216955.1. Taxonomy (NCBI): domain Eukaryota; kingdom Viridiplantae; phylum Streptophyta; class Magnoliopsida; order Asparagales; family Iridaceae; genus Iris; species Iris pallida. Next base: position 4,887,066 of record JANAVB010045219.1, read on the forward strand.
ATGGTTACATCAAAGGGGATGCTACCAAGCACATATCGCCCAAGTTGTTCTTTACACATGAACAACAAGCGCTTCAGAAGATTGAAGTGCAACACATTGGATCGGAGAATAACCGTGCAGACTTGTTCACCAAGTCACTGCCGAAACACTCGTTCCAGAAACATGTCAGAGCGATTGGACTTAGGAAGCTTTCAGAGCTAGCCTAAGTGAAACATGTTTCCTGCACCCTGTTGTGTGCATGTGAGGGGGAGCGCCCCAACGAGCGCCTCTAAAACGCCCTGTTGTGCGTATATCCCGCACCCTGTCGAGTGCGAGTGAAAAGGGAAGCATCCTGATGTATGCTTGTGTACTCTTTTTCCCTTCGACCAAAGTTTTTCCCACTGGGTTTTCTTTGGCAAGATTTTTAACGAGACACAGTTCAAATCTCTTATTTACTAAGGATTATTATAATCAGGGGGAGTATCCAGTTGTATACTTCTAAACCATCGTGTACTCTTTTGTCCTTCGATCAGCGGTTTTTTCCACTGGATTTTTCCTGACAAGGTTTTGACGAGGCACCTTTGCAATGGTTAGTTTACCCCCATCACACTGACATGTGTGTACTCTTTTGTCCTTCGACCAAAGTTTTTTACAGACGAAGAAACTCAGAGATGTTTACAAACAGAATTTTTGGAGAGCCAAGGGGGAGTATTGTAACTCATATGGCCCTTCATTTCATCTCCTTGTAACATACAAAAGACCTTTGGCCTTTCATTTCTTCATAACCCCCAACCTCTCTCCCTATATAAAGAGAAGTTGGAATAGCCTGTAAGATGCACTTGTGTGATTGATAATATACGAGAAAACTTCGTCTCCGTGTGTTTGAGTTTTTGCCTAATTATTATCATTGTTGTTGTTGTTATTGTGTAATTAACAATTAATTATATTTTATAAATATCAACTTTTTTATTTTTCACTTTCCACTTCACATTTCCTTATCCCAACCAAACAACTGTCTCCTCCCTTATCCCAACCAAACAACTTTGTCTCCTCTTAGGGAGACAAGAAAGTGAATTGATTTCCATCATTTTTTCCTACTTGAAAGTCAAAATCCATATATTCCTACACTTACGGTTGGCCTGATCTTATCCTACTCTGCCACATAAAATTCAGCATTGCAAATATTCTCCCAACAAAAGATTATTTAGATAAAATTTTCCATCAAATTATCAACCGAACTATCTGTTCTGAACTTAAACAAAACTTGAAGTTTTTTAAAAAACAAGTAGAACAACAATGGGTATTAGTCGATAATCTCAGAAGGAAAAACATCAACATTGCACTACATTTCCAGGAATGAAGTTCTTAAATTTGTTCTAAAACACTAAATAAAGGACACATGAGCTGCAGACCCACATGTGGTGCTGCTCCATTCAGCAGATAACCAAAAAAAACCTACAGACGCCTTCCTCTTCTACCGCCCTTTCTGCGGGTACTGTCAGTTGGAATCGGTGTCACATCCTCTGCAAATAATAGAGAAATTGCAGGTCAAAAACTACAAGTGCTAGTAAAAACAAAAAACAAAGAAAACAGCATTCAAGTATGGTGAATATACCAATGCGACCAATTTTCATTCCAGAACGAGCAAGTGCTCTGAGGGCTGATTGAGCACCAGGACCAGGTGTCTTGGTTTTGTTCCCACCAGTGGCCCGAAGCTTAATATGAAGAGCAGTAATACCCAGTTCCTGTAGAACAGGAGGCGACTAAATAAGACATTTATATCAGAAGGCAAGTCACCATCATTCCAATAAATAGCACCAGATATAAAACCTTGCATCGTTGTGCAACATCTTGTGCTGCAAGCATGGCTGCATAAGGAGAAGACTCATCCCTGTCAGCTTTCACCTTCATACCACCTGGAAAGAAATAACAATCCTATGTCAAAGATAAAAACAATACCCACAATAAGGGAAAAGAGTAATTTGTCTTCAGTGGGATGTTAGTGGGTTTAAGGGTGGACGGGCACCGTAGGTAATTGAGATTATTGTCAGAAGATTGGCAAAATTTTCAAAATCTTGCAAATAATTCATGCACAAACGAAGGTTCATAATAATCAATTTTGGACCATTCATTTGAGTATCAATACTGGCGAATTTGACAGTTTCTAGATAGTGTTTGGGAGTTGAGGGTTGAAAGTGAAAAGATAATTAGTGTAGATTTCTCGCCAATGGCTTAAATTGGTCTTGTGAAGGTGTAAAGTTAAAGCTAATTAAATTAATCTTTGTTCAATATCCAAGAAAACAAAATCGGAACCATGACATGCAAGAGCAATTTGGGAATAAGGTAAAATCTCACTCCATTCATTTTGAAATTAGTAACCATGTAAACAGAAAGGTTCATGCAGAAAAAGACTGCATGTTTGGAAACAAAAAAAGTATCTTTATACAACATTTTCCACTTTCACGAGAGGAATATTCACAAAGGCATTGGCAAGAGATTTCCATTTGCAATCACTTTCAGTGAGCAGCAAAAGCCCTTGCTGATAGTGCTCACATTTGAGAACGATCAAAAGCCAACAAAAGAAATATTCCACAGACACAAATAGTGGTAAGGTACCAAAGAATTACTCTATGGTACCCAGACATCAATATTGCGTGGCAATGACTCAAAACGCTTCCATACTATGCAAGGAAGGCGATCTTAAGGGCCACGCTATAACTATTAAGGCGTCTGTGTCAATGCGTGTGTAGCTGAAAACCGATAAGCATGAAAAAAAAAAATCTAACCTAATAAACATGGGAAGTAACTTTTAACAAAATGTCCAAAACATTCATCCTGGTACATTCGGTACAAAAGGTGTAATATGCCTAGTAATCTATGAAACATGCCTCAAACCATATACCAATTTCATAATACTACATTTAGAGTGTGTATTGCTTAAACTGCAGAAGGGAAAGAACGACAAAATATTTGGCTAGGTAAAACAATATATTTAAATATAAACATATCATACCAGTGATACGGACAAGTGTTTCCCTCCCAGATAAATCAGTAACATGCTGCAAACAAATAACACCTATTAATTGAAAGAATGATAGATTCTGTAAACAAGAAGTATCATATAATACTAACGATGAAAGTATCATTGAATGATGCAAATATATGTGCAACACCAAACGCATATTCTCCTTCTCGAACTGTGGGTCCAAGTGTCACATTCTCTTCCTTGGGCTCCCTAGTCTTCCTTCTCGACTGTGAATCAAATATCAACTCCAATTAGTCCAAATAAAAGACAAACAAGTTTGCACAGCTTTTATCAACAAATCAACAAGTTAACTGTGTGAAGTGACAGGGTCCTCCATTACTTGTTCTCAAGATTTAAGAGTGATCCTTTCTATCTCAAGAATTAAAACCAACTTCTATTTGAATAACAGAAATTCAGTTTAAAGCTAAAATTTAGTCGTTAATCAATCAAAAAAAAAGGTTGTATGTTGCACGGACACAAATACAACACGATATGGATGCAATCACAATGACACGACACTGATTGCTTCGTCTACTAGTGTATTTGGGAGTGACTGTCCAGCACAATGAGACAGACATCGCACTCAGTTGTTTGTGTCCGGGCTTCCTAGCAAAGCCTTTAACCAAAATTTTGGGGTTGGTTGCATGAATCGCTATTTTCCCTTCACCTCCGTACTCATTCCTTATGCAGAGGTCAATACGTTTCAGTCTCGTAGAATAGTCAAGAGGAAGTGGGAAAGGTACTCTTTTACTCGTGGAAGGTTAGCAACCTAGTCTTCTCTATCAGGAATTCCTTGGGTCTACCGTCTACTACTAACAAGAATCCACTCTAGGCGCAAAGCATAGTGGTCCCTCGGTTTGCTCGGGGCAGCTTTTGAAAGGAGAGGGGAGGCTGTTTCTGCTGCCACTTTTGGAAAGTGGCACAGTCCCAAACCATGCACAAAAATGGTGTTTGTTTGATAGAAGCAAATGATGACATTGTAATAACAAAGAAAATTGTTAAAACTGTATTAGATTTTGAGAAGGTAAAAATAATAACAAACAATTGGTTCATAATTGCTCTCAACGACTTCCTATGAAACTGATATAGGGACTATTTCCACTGATGGGCCCTACGAGTTACCTAACACACTTCCATTTGCCAAACATACGAGAGATGAGAACTAGCTAGATTTTTCACATAGTTTCCCTTTTACTTTCTATTTGCCAAACAGGCCCATAATGAAATACTAATGGTCAAATATAATTTCATATATTTTTATAATTTTCTCTTTGTTTTGGGAAACTGTATAATCACGACTTTTATGAAATTATATCATGGTATCTGCATTAAAAACGTAATTGATAATACATAGGAAGCTCTATTTGATTGCTAAAACTAGGGGTTTGTCAGGAACTAAGATATATGCTGATAAAAAGGATATGCTATTTGCTAATGTTAGAGATAAATGAGTCAAAAGACGATGAACAGATTAGAATGGAATAAAAAAATTCAAATTGTCATTCCCCAAAACATGAGATAAGTCTTCGATGTTGTACCATATATAAGTTAGAAAAACTTGAAGCAACACGATGAAAGTAAAACTAAATTAACTATCTACTTTGGCCAGTTTTGTAAACAAACTGGTAAATTTGGTACATTGCAATCTTGCATGACGTTATTAGTTGATAGCGATTTTATACTGCAATCTTATTTTTTGGCTCAAATCCAGCTCGTTGCTACCGTTACGTACTTGTAAATCGATTGACTATACTTTGGTCTGTATGTATATAGGTCTCACACTAATTACTTGTATGCAACTATCTAGTAACTAAATATGCTGTCTACATATCTAAAATAAACAATCTATGGTTATGATATAATTACTTAAATCTTCACAAAATGGTTAATACCAGATAACCAATCTCTGTAATAATTAATATCCCTTGTATATGAAGTCTAACTGGGTGAACTTTCAGAGCCCTTAATTACTCTTACTGCAAGGACATAAAATGCAACAAACCACAAGGTTGGTCTCCAAGTCATATAAAAAAAATAAGCCCTTGTTGAGACTAGACTAATGACATTTTCACTATATTACTGGAAGCACTAGAGAAGCAGCACAGATGGATAATCAACTTAATCTGTAGACTAACACAAAACACCAACGCCAAGTTTAAGATATAGATTCCTCAACACTAGATAAACGAAAAAATATATATCAAAAATAAGTCTTTTACAAGTTATTATGCAGATGAAGCTAATATATTAAACAAAACAGCTCAATTGCAAAAGCCTCATTCACTATCTAAAACTATGAGTATAGCAAAGTGTGGTCTAGTTTATCCTTAAGGACCTTAACTAAAATAGCCACCAATCTCAAGTTTTAGTCCACTTCTAGGGGCAACAAAGCAACCCTCCACGAACTCATCCAAATTTGCTACAGTTAGTAAGTTGGTTTATTAACTCTTCATGTAAATTAGAAAATTATACTTGCATAAAAATATTAGTATAAGAAAATGCAGTACCGTTTAATAAGGCAAATGTTAAAGGCCACCCCCAAATTACTAAGGGCCACAAACTTAAAAATTTAAAGAAAATTACAAGTTTGTCATTTTCAAAACACTAAGGGCCACCATCTTCTTCCTTTCTGTTCTTCTTTTGTCTTCTTCCTCTTTTCTCAAGGCTACAGTGACTGCAGGCTTGGCCTGCAGTCCTGAGTGCATTGATGACTGCAGGCTAGGCTGCAGTCCTAAGTTCACAGAAGCTAAATGAGGAGCTCATTCTACCAAACTAGGAAGGCTACAGTGACTGCAGGCTTGGCCTGCAGTCCTGAGTGCATTGAGGACTGCAGGCTAGGCTGCAGTCCTAAGTTCCTGATTGCATTGAAAGTTCCTGAGCTTTCATGGGAAAAAATCGACTTATCATTTCTTTGTTGTTTGAAGTTTGAAAGTGCAATAGGGAACCTAATAACAGGCCAGGTCACTTATCATTTCTTTGTTGTTTTGAATCAAGCACTTTTTGACCAAGTGTAAGCAAAGGTTGTAGGTCAATGGCATTAATAAAACCAAAAGTAACCGACCCTAACTTCAGTGTTGGTTAATTAGAATCCCCTGTCAAGCAACTGCTTCCAAAACTAAAAGGTTGTAGGTTGTAAACAACTTAGAGTGATGGCTCCATTCCACGAACTGATTCCAAAACTAAAAGCCACTAAATGCATTAGAATCCCCTGTTAAGCAACTGCTTGTTCTTGTAGGTGTTCGGAAGCCTGCATCTCCTCATCATGTGGTAGGGGCAACCTTCATTTGGGCATGCCACATGTAGTTGGAAAAAATAGTAGCAGTAGGTTCCCATAGATTACATGTGGTAGGGGCAACCTTCATTTGGGCATGCAGTCCCCAACTGTGTTTTGCAGGTTCCCATAGATTACACTGCAGTCCTATGTGCAGGCCAACAGACCAACAGTGGCATATGCCATGAACCAGAGCTACAGTGACTGCAGGCTTGGCCTGCAGTCCTAAGTACATTGAGGACTGCAGGCCTAGCCTGCAGTCCTAAGTTGACAGAAGCTCGGGGAGGATGTCGGTCATGTTTTTGGCGACCCATGAAGCATGACGAGAAGATTTTCGAGTATCTCGAGGCTGTCGGCTCGATGGATAGTAGAGAGCGGAGAGAGGGAGGTGATTTTGAGGTGGAGGGGGGCTATCGGAAGGGGGAGGGGATTTCGTGGAGGAGGGGGGAGGGGGGCTGTCGGAAAGGGGGAGGGGACTTCGTGGAGGAGGGGGGAAGGGGGGGCTGTCGGAGGGGAAGGGAATTTCGTGGAGGAGGGGGGAAGGGGGGGCTGTCGGAGGGGAAGGGAATTTCGTGGATGAGGGGGGAAGGGGGGGCTGTCGGAGAGGGAGGGGACTTCGTGGAGGAGGGGGAGGGGACTTCGTGGAGGAGGGGGGAAGGGGGGGCTGTCGAAGGGGGAGGGGACTTCGTGGAGGAGGGGAGAAGGGGGGGCTGTCGGAGGGGGGAATGAACAGGCAGGGGTTGGGTCTTGGGTTTTGTTTTCTTTTCTTTTTTCTTTTTTCTTTTTTTTTTGTAGCCCTTAGTAAAATGATTCATTTTAGGTTGCCCTTAGTAAAAATATAAGTGTAGGATGGTTGCCCTTAGTAGGTTGGTGGCCCTTAGTAATTTGGGGGTGGCCTTTAACATTTGCCTTTAATAAGGACACCTAAAACCAAACATCACTTTAAAGTTTTATCATGCAGCTTCTTCAGTAGTAGATAAAATGAAGATACTCGAGCAACATGGCCATGTGTCAAATCCCTTAATCTAACAACATTTGAAAATAAGATAATGTGCTCTAATTTGATCTAGATCGATAACCAGACACCAATATAAAGTTCATAGTTTTCTTAACATGATTGATGGAATTACCACTAACTTATTAACATGACTGGCTAAAATTTTCTCAGCCGCTCCTTTATATACAAATAAATTGACTAAATGAGGATGTGCTCCATTTTTTCCACAGACATTAAACCAAGCACCAAATTTATATCTTTGACGCAGTTTCATCATCGTCAGATAAAACCAAGGGAGCACCCACAGAACTCAACTATATAAACCCATCATCAACTTTTCCCAAAGAAAACCTTAAATTCAACATAAAAAGACTGTAGCATATGAGTCTAGTGAATCCCGACATATAAGTACATCGTTAGTACTCAAATATGTAGCAAAATGAGCAGAAAAACTCCTAAGAAGAGGTGATCTAAATTCGGAAGAATGAAGAATTTTCAATAGGGATTTTGGATTCAGTTACCATGATTGCAGAAGAGCGAGCAGTGGAGGCGGGCTGGAACAAAAGCTAGGGTTCTTAATCGGCAGAGAGGAAACCCTAATTTACAATCGGTTGCACTTTATTGTTAAGATGGATTGTGTAAGATGACTGGATTGCCCCTCATATTAAAAGCACTGATGGACTTGGACCGATCAAGAAGAACAGCCCATGTTGGTCAACGTGGGCTCGGTTTGAGCATCAAATATTTCTTATTTGACATAAGTCCCTTAAACCTATGCTAATTCTACTTAGGTTCTATAAATCTTATTATTTGCTAAATACTTCCAAATTACAACGAACTTGCTATTTTAAGACAGTTCAACATGTAAATGATCTAGTGAGAAGATGTGTTTTATTTCGCATTTGGAAATAATTATGTTGTAAAGTCTTTCTACAAGAAGTAAAAAATAATGTGAAATATCAATCTAAAATGTTCCTTGCAACTTACAGATAGTGGATTTAAATCTCATAACTTGTACAATTATCAGCTGTGTTTGATGTATTTTCTTCTTAAATAAGGTGGGTTGTGGATCACATGCTCAAATAAGGATTTTCCATGCTAGTTGCCAAATGTATCGGTAACAACCTAAAGAATGAAGGTGAAAAGGTTCAGTGGGCCTTTGGATCCTATCGGCAGCTTTGGAAATGTTCAACTCGTGCATACAGGAAGTAGGGGTGCACGTTCAATTTCAACCAAACCGAAATAGTCAAAACTACAAAATTCTAAAAATCTAAAACCAAAACCGAACCGAAATGAGCCAATAATCAATTCGATATCTTTGGTTTGTTCGGTTAGAATATTTATATTATTTAATGGATATGGTCCAAAGTTGAAATCGTGATTAAATTATACTAGCATATATACACGTATTTTAATATTCTTTTAGTTAATTTAGAAAAACTTTTAGGAAGATCAAGGGGTAGTCTTCATAATTATTAAGTTATCTTTATTAAAATTAATGAACCATTTTTAATTAGTATAGACATGTAAGGGTATTTTTGGAATTCAAAAGTTTCACCATCAAGTTTCCTATTATATAGTAGAATAGATTAAAAATTATAATTTTTGTACACACATCTGGTGTATTTCAAAGTTATTACCAAAGTTAGAACTTTAAAACATATACATGTTGTTTTCAAAATATACACTTCTTTGATCACAAAATATGCATAAATTTAAGAATATTTATATAATTGCACAAATCTTATTCGTTTTTTCGGTTTTGGACCGAAACCGAAATCCATAGCCGAAACCAAATAACGAATTCTAGTATTTTCAAAACCAAACCGATTTTTTTTTTCAAACTGAACCGTATCTTATTCGGTTCGGTCATGTTCGATTTTCAGTCCAAACTGCTCACCCCTAACAGTATGAGTTGAATTGCCTCTGAATTGAGATGTAATGTGTATGATTGCAGGAATAGCTATGTTATTGGTCTTTTACCGGAGCATCCTCAAAAAAAAATGTAAAGAGTTTTACTAGTGCTATATCAAAAACCATAAATAAAAAAAATACCATAGAAACCCCTATTTGATAATTAAATTCTCCTAGATTTTTTTGGGGAGAATTAATCTCTCTGAGGTTATAAACCAAGTTGTTCCATGTTGCAACAAGTCCGCACAACAACAAAAGTTTATACTGGATAACAACAGAGTTTCTCAATACATCAACAACAGAGTTTCTCAATACATCAAACTACCTCAAGATAAATAGTAATCAGTCAGATTATTCTCATTAATATACATTTTAATATTGTTCTTTAACACATACATCAAGCACACAACTATAGCCACTCCTCACTTGGAAGCAACCTTCAACCTGGTATCAGTCAAGAAATGCTATGAGCTATAGTATTTACTCAGTACCGACCACCACCAACACCTTCCAGTACAACAACTCTTGCAAGACATCGTCCTATTTAATCAAATGGATCTATCCGAGGATCGTGTTCACTCGCCATTACCATCCCTGCATGTGGGGCACATGACCTGAGAGGAGAACCGGGTAAAAGCAATTAGTCAAGCATATGCAACTCTCAACAAATTAGTCACAATATGAATGGACGATTAAGCAGACAGGAAATCATAAAGCATAAAAGTAAAATTGCAAAGCATTGATTGGTTGCATTTTGAACACTGCAACAAAAAATGCCAATCAGTCTTATAGGTGCTCAAAAGTATGCTTTATCCATCTATAGGTTGTGCATCAATAAGTTGTCATTCATCGAAAGGGCAAAAATACCTTTCCAGCTCCTGAACAATTTTGGCATCTCTTAGTTGAAGGAGGGCTCAAAGGATAATTATGGCCACCAATTATGGAAATTGCTTCGGTGCTCACGAACACACCACAAGCAGAACATCAAGCACATGCTAGATATCCTAGTGTTACAGAAGATAGTATATTATTTGCGCATATAATATATCATTAATTAAAAAACGTAAAGTGAGCAAAAAAGAACTCATAACAATCTAGCGTCAGAAGAGGAAAAACGTTTCTACAACTGTATATACATCATAAACGTGACATCATTAAGCATAGAAACAAAACAAAACGAACAATCACAGCAAAGAGAAGCACCTGCCATTTATAACAGACCCTGGAATACCTTTCATGGTTCTAAATTCGTCAATATAGCACATGAAGTTCTACTTTTTCAACATGCAAAGAACCATGAAAACGATATACCTGTACCATTGCAGTACTTGCATCTCTTCTTTTCTTGTTGCTTCACGTTGTTGGCTTCAATCAACATCAGGGCCGATATTACACCCACTGCACCACCTGAAAAGGACGCCACTATGGGATCAACCTGACTGCACAATAGAACAAAATTTAGAACATTAAAAATTCTATGTGAAAAGTCAGTATATCGTCAAAGGGTTACCTTAACTGCAGCGGCAAATGCATGTTTCGTATAAAATCTTCATACGAAGTACCACCCAATCCTAATTCAGCTCTAGCTGCAGAGAAAAGTTTTGAACTTTTACAACTGATAAAATAGAATCAGATGTCAGTGGAAGGATACTGACAAAAGCATAGGAGTTGCACCAACCAAAGATGATGTACAAGTGAACTGAGTATCTTGTAGTGTCCCGTCCCGCTCAGTCAATCGGAGGAATCAAAACGTCGATGGCATTCGGACTTAGCCATGCAACAGCTTACTCGAAGACCCGCTCGGTCGAGGCGACTCCTCGCTCAGGTGGGTGGCTTCGGTGAACTTGCGTCAGCTTGGCCTTCACACTAATAAAATGAAAGTTTTCAACTGCACAAGTAGGCTTGATAATAAAAGAGACGCACCCACATAGCTAAGAAAATAATTCCAAGTCGGGTCGAAATGTGTTAGAACATGGAAAAAGGTCACACGGTCGGCTTAGAAATGTTGCATGTTGTGCTTTCAAAATGACACTCGGTCCTTCGTCCCGTGGCTTGGGATAAGGAAGTTGGTTTAAGTTGCCATGGAGTGATGAACGTAGCCTAAGTCATAGGCGTCGCCCGCATGAATGCTTGATAAAGCATGCACGGTCCTATCGTCCAAGGCTTGGCATAGCATTTGCTCGTCCCACGGGTTAAGCTGCATAGCACAGCTTGTGGCATAAGTCTAGACACTCAAATAACTTGGTTGTTCAAGTCGAAAGCGTGCATGACACGTTCCCTCGAGGCAAAGTTTGACGCAGCCTTTGCTCGTCAAGTTGTTGCACAATTAAGTTAGGCAAAGTTATGCCGATCGATCGAAGTCATCTCTAGCACTGTTCCGCTCTTTCTGCGGTTGTCAAGTCACATAGTCCCACGAATGCAACGCTTGTTATATAAAGTGTGACTGGAGCGGTAGTGTCGCCTAGAAAACGAGTTGGTTTAAGGCATGAGCCACAATTGGCTTAATGCAAAGTTAGCCACGGTCTAGGGAACCTGAAAAACACGCTTTGTTCAAGTTATGCTTGAAGGCTATCACTTAGCCATTCATGAGTTAAGTCAATAAGAGTATGGAACCACTGGAAAAGATGTCGGGACTGTAGGCCAGTCGTCGAGGCAACCCTGGTTTGGGCTCTGCAAGGAAGTATGTGAAGTAATGAATGAATCAAGGAAAGAAAGGAATGGAAATAAGAAAAGATGAGTCGAGTCTTGCATGGTCATTGGACAACTTGTCGACAAGTATGATTTTGTTCCTCAGACGGTACCTGCAGCCACAGGACCGGTCTGACCTAGGAGGAACATGCTTACGGGACCCTCGGATGGTGTGCGACCTGACCCGAGGGGTGCGAGGTAGAGCGGGTAGTACAGGAATTTCGGCGAGATCGCGCCTTGTTTGTACGAATGTACCGTATTACCCAATTAAGGTCCATGATAGCTTGTGGTGCTAGTGACCCTTTCATATAGATGAGTCGGCATGGGCGGCAATCCGCGTGTGTGCTTTTGGATTGAGTCAAGTTGAATTCACGATCGTAAGACAATGTTTGGGCCTAAGATTTGGCTGCAACGTAGACACCGTGCTTCGACACGAGATGTGGCGTCGAGTCTTGAGTTGTTGGCATAGAGTTGCGCAAGTTGAATTTGAGTCGTTTTGAGTTAAGTCAGGAATCGCCGCAAGACAAAGTTTGGTTAAGTGGCACTTAGTTCACAAGTCTTGAATTGGATAAAGCAGCAAGGGCCGCGAGGCGGCGATATGGTTAAGTCATACTGAGTTGCGAGGCACGACCTCAATATGGACTTGTAGCACGATCGCACAAAAATTGGGTACTATCGTGTAGTTGCGTCTCTAATTATGGACCGAAAGGCAAGCACGGCCTGATAAGTTGACGTTGTTGACACTAGAAGGTCTAGAAGCAAGGATAAGCAAGTTGCTAGTTGCAAGGCACGGAAATGGTCTAAAGACACAAAATAGGCCGAGCGTTTGTCCTAAAAACTGATCCTAAGACAAGACTAGAAAGACAATCAAAAGGGTTATGTTGCACAAAGTAAATGAACGTGTCAATTTTTGTATGGGTAGGCGAGGAGCTCACTCCACCAGTACAGTTGAGTACTGACACCCACACAGTTTTCATATGTAGGCACAGGTAGAAGCTCGTTGGCTCGGAGCTCGCTTGGACGCGTCGAGGCACGGAGTTCCTTGGCGTTTCGAGGCGCACGGCCGCATAGAGTCAGGACTGATACGGGACGTAATGTATGGACATTGCCTATCTAAAGCTTCCGCTGGCCTACTCAAATTGTATAGAGGGATGGAGAGAGCATAGTAACTTGTAATATGAGAGAAAAGTGAGCTTGAGAGACTTGTAAATCTTGGCCTCGTGCCATAATTGTAATCCTTGTTTCAATATCAATAAAGAGCATTTTGAATGACTTGTGTTTTGCTTTAAATTTTCGTTGCTGTTGTTCAATATTTCTGCTTGGGACTTCTGTGCGACGACCCCATCGCTTAGCCTGAAATCGGCCGTTATGGAACCTGCTTTGCGTGAGCGCAATCTAGGCTCACGCGGCATCACGCCTTAGCGAGGACGATCGGTCTTACAGGACCGGGGCGTGACATATCTGGCCTGGTAGAATCATGCGTAATAAACATGTATTGCGACATGTAAAAGGTAAACACTAAAATTTAAGGATGATTCAAGATCCAAGAGAACTTGAAATGGATTCTCTAGGAAGTATGAACAAAGTTTGCAGTGTTGATGGATGATTAACAAACCCTCCTGTAGGAATGAATAGTAGAGGACTTGCTCAGAAAAGTCCAGCGAAGTTCATAAAGGAGTTGTGGGGTATGTTATTATTGCTACAGATTATAGAACGATAACTGAAAGAACATAGCAGTAAGAAACATGCTACTCTTAGAACACAGAATTTCAACATTATTCCAAAAGATTTCCTTAAGGCATGTCTCAGATAATTTTCTTTGAGATAACTGGGTAAATAGTGCTTAGCAAGTATCACATGGGTTCAGCACTTGAAATTAAAAGAACTTTCAGTCTCTTCTATGTTCTCTCCATATTTTTTGTAAATTGTCAAATATAATCTCACTTAACATGACCCACTTAGTACTGAAGAGGAGGTGCAGAACCACTATGACCATCCAAATAATGAGTTTCTTGGTTTGTTATTCTCAAAGATGCAATCATCCACAGTACAGTTCAGGTTTTGTATACCATGGTAATTCTAATCATACTGGCTGGAGAGATTCATATTGCATGAAGCTATGTATATACAAAGCAAGGAAAATAATGAAAACATATAATTAAGGAGAGACAACAAGGAAAATTTTAATATTATTTAAAATCCTAGGGAGAAAGAAGTTTATAAATAATACACCAGAAAGGCTCAAAATATAATATTTCCTTAAAATAATAATATATAACACCACAAAGGCTCGAAATATGAATATTGACATAATTGAATACAGTAACTTTTGATGAGTTGTTCACGGTTAACAATCAGTTTAAAATGCATATCAAAAGTTTTTGGTAACATAAACTGAAGCAATATGCTCAAAGGTGTAGTTTAGCTGATTGACAAACAATGCACCAAGATGAACTAGAGGTGTAAAGTCAGTGCATAGCATAAATGCACAAGAAATGTTAAGCTTGAGGATGGTAAGGAAAATAAAGAATAAACAGAGAAGATAATGAAGATTGAGCTTACAACTAGTGCAAGAAGACCTCCAAAAACTATAATTCCACTAATAAAAGTGAATGATGTCAGGTATAGCTGCTTCAAAGTCATCGGTGTCTAGTTCAGCAATACAAACAAACAAAATTAGAATAGGTACATACTCAAAATTTAAAAATCATGACAGTATTGGAAGTATAAGAAACTATCAGACAATCACCATATGAGGAAGGAAATGAATAGTAGATGGCATGTCAGGCATCTCATTTTCCTCACTGCTCTCATTAATAAATTCTGCACTCTTTATGCGATGTTGTACTCGCAGTCGCCTAACCTAAACTTGCAAAAAAAATTAGACAGTAAGCAAAAGTCAAAAGAAAATTAATAGTTTTCATGACATTGTTTCACCTCTTCCATGAGGAGGAAAATTGTGTTGCGTCGACTTCTAATATTGTCTTGAATTTCTTGCAGCTGCATCTTCACAAAATCTTGAACTGTCTCCGGGCCTTCTATGATGCAAAAGCTGTTCATAAGGGAACACAGAATGATTAGCTTGAGCTTAAAAATTCGAAAATTGAAATTTTTTGTCTTCTGATCACTAACAGCATATAGCAGGCCTAAGGCTGGAAACTTGCAATGTTATTGCATCTCGCTGAAAGATTAACTAGTCCACATTGTACAATCCACAATCTTATTCAATAACTGAAACTAATAAGTAGTTGCAGAAGAGATTATATATGAAGATGAACTTTATCTCAAAAGAAAAATATATATGTTTAAAAAATATGAAGATGAACTCTCATAATGACACTTTTTAAAGCCCTACAGCCATATCATTGTATCCAGGAAAATGGTTACTTTCTATATAGCATGAGATAAAATTGCAAAAAAGTACCTCCGGTTCTACTTCCTAGAGTATGAGAAAATTTGCAGAAAAGTACCTCCAACTTCCATTGATTTTGGGTTCAGTTACTTTACTTAGTTTTCTGCCACTTATATATCTCCAATTTCTATATAGTGGCAGTTAACCTTCAATAACGTTGAAAACTGTCTTCTCCATTAGTTCTGTCATCTAGTCCATTAACATCAAGTGTCATCTTTATGCTGAACGAGAAAGGACGAATTTAGAAAATGGTTTTGAACTTGTAGGGTACTCGACCCCCAACTTCAAGAAGTTAAGGTTTCACTTTCAAGTGCTAGATAATAAAGTATATGGTGTTTAAGTGCAAACGTGGAGTAAGTGGGAGGTACTTTACTGCAATTTAGCCGAGGTTTCGTGCAAATCAAAGAAGGCAAGTGGGGAACACATGTCAAATCAAGTTTATTCTGCATTGCTGAATTCCCCTGTGAAGATAGTTATGCTAACTGGGTACTGAGAGAGAAACTTTTTTGTTTCTTATATCAAGAAAATAAAATTATAGAAGGCCAGAAAAGGAAACTAAAAGGCGGTAGGTTCAAACCTTCAGCCAACTAATTGGGTATATCAAAAGGACAAAGAAATATATGAAGAAATATTATGGCTTAATACTATATACAGTTCCAACAATCCGACATGAGGGTTGACACCTAAATCCTCACAAAAGAGAATTAAGGGAGAGAGAAAAACTCCAATTGAGAAACTCAAAATCAATTATCATTCGACACAACATATCCTTCTTCTCTACATATCATCTAATTATAATAAAAGACTAACTTGAGTCCGAAGAAACAAATCCTAATCAAATTATGAAAGAATCTACCAAAAATAGAAAATATGAATACAAAATAAAGTAGAAGATTTGGTGAGAATCCCGCTTGGTCCAACTGAATCGGTCTGGACCGGAATTCTGGTTCCACTGAGCCGAAATTCAGAACTGGAACTCTGATTTCGCTGAACAAGGATTCCAGTTTTTTTTTCTTAGTGCAGAGTTGCAGGAAACCGGAACCAGTCAGCCTGACCTGGAATTCCGATTTGGCTGGGTTTGGATGCTTTGGACTTGATCGCATCCACGCCACGCACCATACAGCTTCCTCTCTCTATTGGTTTTCTCTCATGACCAGTCATCATCATCATCATCTTCATCACCATAAGGATTCTCCCATCAGAATGGGATCGGGTATGGATTATAATTGCTCCATAAAAGAAATGACATAACTTTATGATTGATCGACTGTCAACTTGAGGTCAATCCTATGTGCTGGTGCCAAATCTCTTCCAAGTTAGCAATAAGCAAGAAAGGGCTTTGCATAAAACCTATAAGGTGACAATAGGTGAACCTCCCTTTTCTTTTGTCCACTTTAAGCTCATGCAACCAAGGAACATTTCTCCCATAAATGGAAATGTAATATTAATCTGAAACCACAGAGCCCAAAGAGGAAACATTATATGAAATTTGGAGAAGTACACCTAATCCATTTGTAAAAGAGCAAATAAAGCCAAAATCTGACTAGTAAAGGAACCAAAAAGAGTTTTCTAAAGTAGCTATAATACTAATATACAAGTCTTCTCTCCTCGATTTCATAACCAAAGGCATGTGAAGGACAATTTGGTGATCTAAATCCATCTTCCAATGACTAAATTAAGGCAGAATTCTAATATGTTCACATTCCTTTTCCATATTCCACAAAATTAGAAGAAAATTAGTGTACAATTAAGTGAAGCAAAATGGCTGCTCCTAAAATAAACTTTATATCCTAATTTTTTAATTAAATACAGAAAAAAGGAGTATAAACTATAATCCAATGCCCTGATTACATGAAAGATTTTGCAACCAGCAATTTAGGGAAGAGAAATTAGTTACAATTGACATTAGCTAAAACAAAGAAGGTTCCATGAGACATGATATACAACATAAAACTTCTCAGTTTTCTTTCATGTGAGCCAAGCCTCACAACTCTATGCAAAAAATTGTAAAATGTAGTAAACTACAAAAATCTTTGCATGATTCATAAAAACATGTCCTGATTGACCAAGTTCATCTCCTCAAATTGGCAATAGTGAGCTCTGTGGAATCCTAGAGGGGGGGTGAATAGGATAATAAAATAATTACCAAACAATTTACTACTATTTTAATGAAGAGTAAAAGAGATAGAGATTCAAACACTCGATGTATCATGGTATCCTCCCAAGGGGCACTCCAATCCTGGAACTCTCTCCGACTTTAATCTACTATTTGAGTAAATAGTTACACACGAATTTGGATCCGAAGAACTCGTTAACTTCAACACGAGTTTGGATCTGAAGAACTCGCCAACTTCTTACACACGACTTTTCTTACGAAGGCTCGTCAACTTCAATGGAAAAGAAAAAGGGCTTTTGATCTTCTAAAACACTTTGAAGATCGAAGCATACAACTCTTGAAATACTCTAGCACTCTTCGGTTGGATGACAAATTAAAGCTTTGGATAGAGTAGTAATGGAGAGGCTCTTTTGGTTGTTGAGAAAATTTAAGGCTCAAGTGGATGTCTTTAAAAAGAAGACACAACCACCTTAAATAGAGAACCAAGAGAACTAGGCATTTAATGCTCCAAACATAAGGCTGACGGAATACCGTCGGTATGGAGCGGTATTCCGTCGGCATACCGTTCCTTAGAGGTAACGGTAATAAATCTATCCGTTGGAGCATTTAATGCTGACATCTGTCCGTTCAAAAATCAAAATAAGAGAGATCGAAATACCGGCGGTATGAAACGGTATACCGTCGGTATGCCGTCTTTCTTCACAGAAAATTTTCTAAACAGAAAACCGGTATACCATCGGTACACAACAATATGCCATCGGTATGCCGATTTTTGATACAGAGTTTTTCTTGCTAAGAAACGGTATACCGTCGGTACATAGCGGTGTACCGTCGGTATGCCGAGTTTCGTCACAAAGAGTTTTCGCTTGCTTAGAAACGGTATACCGTCGGTACATAGCGGTGTACCGTCGGTATGTCGAGTTTCGTCACAGAGAGTTTTCTCATGAAGAATTCCTCATGAAGAATTCGGTATACCGTCGGTACATGGCGGTATGCCGTCGGTATTCCATTTCTGAAGATATTGATTTTGATTAAAAAACAGAAGGGCTTTATGTTTTGTCATCCACCTTAAGTGTTACATAGAAAGTCCTAGACCTTGAACGGATTCTAAAAACTGGAATCTATTGAGAGCAGTCTTTGAGTGTGCGCTGTCTTTTCTTCAGTCTTGTTTTTAGGAGACTTCTTTAAAAGCTTTTCATGTGGTTTTGCTGAGTGGCTTGGATAAACAGACTTCTTTGTAGCAGCCATTGGAAAGCTTGAGGGTGTATCTGTTTGCTGAAAATATAGAGAAAACTAAACCACGGAGATGATGTTAATGTTATCAAAATAAATGTGCCAACAAGCTCAATCACAGAACTCTATGCAATTTGGTAAAGAATAACCGATCTTCCTACAATCCCAAACCAAAATCCTAGTCAAGTTGCAATAAGGCTTCCCCAAACACATATTTATAAGGGGTAAAGTGCAAAGAAAAAACCTCGTCAAATTTGCACCTTTTGCATAGAAAGACTTTTTAGTCAAATTTAACAAATAAAGACCCCCGCAATACGACTTGCTCGAAAAGTCCCCTACCGTCAGTTGAACGTTAGAAACGACCGTTAATGACGTTTGAAAAAATTAATAATAAATACCTAAACTACCCCTCCTTCCCCACCAGCCCCCCTTCCCTAACCTCTCCCCTTCCTTCCCCCCCCCCCTCCCCTCCGGCCAGCCCCCCCTCTCCTCCTCCCTCCGCCCCCCCCCCCCCCCCCCCTCCTCACTCCAGAGTAGGCTGGGCGCTGTTACGCACTTGTGCCCCTGCCTAGGATGCGGGTCGTGACACCCCCCTTCCTCCCTCCGGCCAGCCCCCCTCCTCCTCCTCCCCACACCACCGGAGAGAGGGGGGGAGAGAGTGGGGGAGGGGTAAAATGGTCATTACATATCCCATTTAACAGCAGTTAACGGAAAGGGGACAAAATGAGCAGATTTTATACTTTAATGAATTTTAAGAGCATTGAGTCTTTTTAAGCAAAATATGGAAATTTAACGAGGGTTTTTTTGCACTTTACCCTATTTATAAGTGCCATCTAAAATCCTACGAAGCACAGACGTCCGAAAAAAGACGCTGGGTCAAAAAGTTGTGATGGACTGTGTATCTGACACAACACAAACATTCAAAAATACACCACAACGCACCAAAATCGTAGCTGCATGGACGTGTCCAACCCATTTTTTGTCGTACATATGCCTTTCATGACCTATCAACTAGACTCCTCCCTTCCCTCCCCCCTCCCCCTTACTGAATATTCCAACCTTACAAATCTAAAGCAAAAGACAACAATTTCGTGAACTATAGACCAGGAAGCACGAAAACTCCCAAAATTGGTGCCGCGAACACTCTAAACTACTGTGCTGTGTCCGTGCAGCGTAGACTACACACAATTTAGGTGAACAAAGAACCAACTTTTCTACAATTTTCGGAACCAGAATACCGATCGAACAACTTCCTGCACCAATTTATACCAAAATCATAACATTGAGAAGAATTGGCACCTCCCCCCGTTGTCCGCGCCGGAGAATGGGTCATCGCCGGATGAACATCGTATCGGTCGAAATCCGGCTGACATATGGCATCCGAATAAAAGAGGTAGGTTTTGCAAGAGGAGGGAATAAAGAATCTAGGGTTAGGGTTTGGGCGGAGGAGAAGAGATGAAGAAGAAGGAGAAGAAAACATCGCTATCGACATGAAGGGTCTGCTTGGATTGAGGGGGAGTAGAGTCAATACATAGAACTTTACTTGGATTGGAAAGAGAGTTAAGTATGGGATGTTTAATAACTCTTGTTTGGATTAGAGGTTTTGAGTGTGAAAGAATGATTAATAAAAATATAATAATTATCAAAATAACCTTATTACATATGTCATAAAATTAAATTTGATTCAAATTTTGATTAGAACTTGTCAAAATATCTTCAAATTAGGAAGCTACGAATTAACAAGTTGAGAACAAGAAAAAATGGAGAGAAAAATCATGATATTTTATAAAACAAATCATGGATATTTATGACTTTTTAAACAAAATCCATCAATCACCCTCGTTAACCCTCCGATTTGGGAGGTTAAAAAAATGAACAAAAGAGGGTGAAATAAACCCTCACTTAACCCTCCCTCCTAAACCTCCACCCTCAAATCAAGCATGATTTTATTTTTCCCTCACTTAACTTTTCCTCACTTAACTCTCTTAACCCTCAATCCAAGCAGACCTGAAGTGTCGAGGAGGAATTGCCGAATGCGGAAAGGGTTTTTATAGGGAAGATTTATGAAATGTCCAAAAACTAAAAAAGTTTTATGTAAAACCCACCGCTAAAAAAACTTTCATCGCGTGCCCAGAATTAGAGAAACTTATCCAAAGCGGGTTCCAAATGACCCTTTTGCCCTTCCTTTTAATTTATTGGAAACACCCACAAAACTGCTCTTAAAAAAACGTTTCAATACTCCATCTTCTTCCATACGCTGCTCACTTTCGAATCTAGGTTTTCTCCTCAAAAATCTTCAAAAACTCGTCGAAAAATTTCCGAAAGACCGGGATGAACGACAAAAGTGCTAAAACGGAGGTCCAAACATCATTTTTTGCGAATCTAAAATTTTGGAAGGCCGTCTAACTGTGAAGCTGTTACTTTCAGTCTCCTCGACGATACGCTCATTTTGCGACAAACGGGACCTCGTTTCGACCTCCCAGTCAAAAGTTATGGCCCTCCAAAGTTTCAGCTAACCATAAAATGCAGGAGAATGGCATTCTCCGTCTTAATTTACACGGATAATGACCATTCTCCGTCTTAATTAGGACGGAGAATGACATTCTCCGTCTTAATTTACACGGAGAATGGTCATTCCAGTGTTAAATCGCAGGAGAATGACCATTCTCCGTGTTAGAAACACGGAGAATGCCATTCTCCGTGTTAAATGAAACGGAAAATGTCATTCTCCGTGTTAAATAAAACGGAGAATGGCATTCTCCGTCCTAATTAAGACGGAAAATGGCCATTCTCCGTGCTAAATTAAACGGAGAATGACCATTCTCCGTCTTAATTAGGACGGAGAATGCCATTCTCCGTGTAATTTATCACGGAGAATGGTCATTCTAGTGTTAAAACGCAGGAGAATGACCATTCTCCGTGTTAGAAACACGGAGAATGCCATTCTCCGTGTTAATTAGGACGGAGAATGCCATTCTCCGTCTTAAATAAAACGGAGAATGTCATTCTCCGTCCTAATTAAGACGGAGAATGACATTCTCGGTCCTAATTAAGACGGAAACGGAGAATGTCATTCTCCGTGTTAATTAGGACGGAGAATGGCATTCTCCGTCTTAAATAAAACGGAGAATGGCATTCTCCGTCCTAATTAAGACGGAGAATGGTCATTTCCAGTGTTAAAACGTGTAATTTAGTTTTTTCAGGAATAAAGAGTTTCGTTCTTCTTTCAAAGCGATGATAATTCTTATGGAAAAGAAGAAGAAAGATCTTCTCTCCACAATTGAAGATCTGAGTTCAAATGTCTCCACGATGAAGATGATGATGATGGTGATGATGATGACGAGCGATTATCTGAGTTCGACTGAAGAAAAACGCATCGAACTACGAACGATCTTTGCGATCTCTGCTGAATATGAGAGCAATGGAATTCAGATTTTCCGTGAAGAAGAAGAAGACGAAAATCGCAATCCAGATCTGAGTTTTTTGAATTCAAATACATATAGATGACCAATTCGCGCGGAGGGGTAGTTTCGGTATTATAAAAATAGCAGTTTCTAGCGGGTGGCATCTAAAAGGGAATCTTAGAATATTTAACGTGAAAATACTTAATTCTGGGTATTTCATAAAACTTATCCAGCGGGTGGGCATTTCATAAAAGCCCACCCCGAAATTGGGTTTCTCAGCAATTTCCAGGTTTTTATATTAGGGGATCTACGGATAAGGGTGAATCTATACACACCCCACCTCTTACTAAGCACACCCCAAATCAAAGTGGGGGTGAATCTATACACCTCCCAACCCCGGAGGAGGAGGAGGAGGGTCGGAAAGAGGAGGAGGAGGAGGAGGAGGGGGAGGGGGGGGGGAAGAGGAGGAGGAGGGTTCGCAGGGGGGGAGCAGGGTAGGATAGAAATTTTATTTTATTTTTTGTATTTGGGGTGTGCTTAGTAGAAAATTGGGTGTGGATAGTTGGACTCGAAAAATATAAGTGTCTACTTCTTCAAGTAAGCTGCTATTTTTTTCGCCGCTGAGGGTCGTGTGAGCGCCGACCAGCGATCACGTGATGTGTTGTCATTAATCTTCTGGTTCGGGATAGATCGGTGCTCGCAGGAAGTCAATTGCTGACCGTCTTCCGCGGTGGATCAAATATTATTTTTGCTTGTTTCATCAGCAGTCCTAGATGACATGAAAATGGACGATTATCGTGATAGAATTTGAAAATAATGTTTTTTACTTTCACTTTTGCAATTTTCAATAACTTAAAAGTTCATAATACAAATTTGAATATAAAATAGTCTACCATACAAAGTTGTAAATCAGAAATAATTATGGACGTCACAAAGATAATCCATAATTATGTATTCATTAGGTCCTTAATGTCCACGAAGAGCAAAATTGGAAAATGTGGCGATTAATTCCGTTGGTGGAGGATGACCAGAGTATCAACAAGTTTAGCAACCAAGTTGCAAGACCTGATTGGACAACAACAAATATGAACAAGAGAATTCCTTCAATCAAATTAATGTTGGTGTTGGATGGGATTTCCTTCCTATGTAGAGAACATCCTGTAATGCGACAAGTTTCATTTGTGTATGAAAGTCGAAAAGTTGAAGGCAACAAAGGGGCTCAATTCGAGTTAGTATCAAAGGCTATATTGAGGAGTGTCAGTGCTGACAGTACATTGATATTATACTGAAATTGGACCAAAATTTCTAGAAGCTTTTTTGTGGTAAAAAATTACGATCGCAGTATACTGTCAATATATTATATCGGCAGTACACTGCTACGAGTGGACTGAGGGAAAATGAGGTCTTATGTTGACCACTTGATCGTATCGAACGTGCGATCATGACTAATCCAAGATTAGTCATGGATTTATTATGTTATTTTCTTGACCTAATTTGAGCATAACAATAATAGAGGCTGAGTTTTCAAACAAATAGAGAGAGTTCTCAAGGGTGGTCAACTTTCAAAGGAAGAGGAAGAAAAGATTTAGAGTTTGTGGATGATTCGAAGAGAGATTTGTTTGAGGAAATCCACATTGGTTCATCCTCTTAGTCTTGTTTTTCAGTAATTGCTATTCTCATTGTAACACATTTCTTTTTAGTTTTGAGTAATTACAATGATCCATTTTGATTGGCGAAAGAAGTTTTTGTAAAAATCACTATAATTTTTCGTGGATGCTTTTTCGGGTTGGACTTCGATTGTTCCGTAGTTTTTTTTTTTCTATCAGAATTTTTCATCTATATATCGTTTGTGACTGTTTTGTGCTTTAATTTGGTCTATGCATAATGACTTCGTGTGTAGATTGTATGTTTTACTTGGATGCTCAATAATTTTTTTGTCCGGTTTAGAAACGATATTTATTCCGCTAATTCTTTGTTCCCAACCATTAACATAATTGTTAATAAGATGAGTAATTGGAGTATTCTCAATTTTTTTAATATCATGCATCCACATAATGGCAGGACTTTTTTATAAATAAAATAAATACAGTGATCCCATATAATTTATAAGTATCACAGAGACTATTCATATTCCGAAAATAATTATACTGGCCACATCTCTTCTTTATAAAATTTATAAAACATAAAAGGGTCAATGTTATAAGTTATTATAGAAAATAAAAAATATAGTGGTGCTCCATATAATTAGTTTCAAAGTATGAATAATTTATGTAATAAATACGGAAGACCGGACGCATGAATCAAAGACACATGGCAGCCTTCCATTGGTCCAGATCCGGAACCCACAAAACCTGACCCCAATGACATTGTGGTCCAGATCCGAACAAAACAAGATATTTCTAAACCTGTCCCCAATGACATTACTTAGATTTTTTTTTTTTTTTACTCAAGTGACGATATATATATAAGCAAACACTAGTAAGTACAGTAAAAGCCCATCCTTTGGTCAAACTAAAAGTAAAACTTTGCTTCGTCGCAACGGCTAATGGAGAGCCAAGTGTTACAGCCATCCCTGTTGATGTTGTTCTTCATTGGAAGCCAACCACCCGTATTATACGAGGAAAAAAAAAAGAGGAATTCTTCTCAAATTCTCCAATACAAGCAACAAAACAAGATTCTGTAGCTTCCGGAAAAACCAAATAATTCAAACAACTGCTAGAAGAACACGCTTAACTCTATCGGTATCAACTTCTCATCGCTAAATTGCACACGGATAAAGCCACAGCAATTCATTCATTATCATGAGCGAACACCGGAAATAATCTAGTCATTTGAAAGCTACTGTCTGGGAGTTCTCATCTCAGTAATTCAGAATTAATACGCTACAAAATTGACTGTTCAACATAGTCTCCTTCTTGTCCGAGACCTCTAGCCTAGTGGTATTAGAGCGGACATCCGGAGGGCCGGTAAGGTTCGAGCCCCCCAATTGGGTGTGTGCGTGTGATTTCAAAAAAAACAAAAACATAGTCCCCTTCTTTGGACCCACTACCATGTCATTTTCTTACAAGTTTACTACAAGTTGGTGAACCAAGAGTCATTGAAGGGATTTGACACAAGCATGGATTGAGCTTACTTGCTGAAATCAAACAAGCAAAACCGCATTGATGCAACCATCATTTTCTGGATTATTTGTAACTTGGGCGTATTTACCTGCACGACATGGAAATAAACAGGTAAGGTGCGTGAAGAAGAGAAGCCACGATATATGCTTACGACTTAAGAGGGAAAACAGTTCCTTACCCCAAACTACTTTTCCTGCTGGAGTAACTAGACCAAGTTCACTCACATTCACCTAGATATTCAAAGACAAAATGTCAGATCCACGGTTAAAAGGATATTCCACTTCTGAAACTTGGAAGGACTAGGCTAATGTATAATGGAACTAACACAAAGAAAGCAAAAAAGGGCATGGAATATTACCTCAATAATAGTTCCTTTAGTCACGACACCCAAAGAAGTATACATAGGACCATTTGGATTCTTCTTTATTCCAATAATTTCAAGATTAAAGGTACATTTGAGCTCAGGGTGTGTAACATGGGCTTTCTTAAATCTCAAACCCATGGGTCGGATAAAACGTTCGTACTTTGGTGGTTTTCTTGTAAACCCTTCTCCAACAAATGTAACTTTGGTGACCATTCGCTTCCATTGCTTGGCTGGATAAGCAGAAAAGATGCAGCATATAAACAAAGCTCTTAGGAATGAAAATCAAGTCTTAGAATTAATTATATAAAGGGCAAAGATAGTTAAAATCATGAGAATCATAATACATCTCAATCGCTCAAGTAATATATATATATATATATATATATATATATATATATATATATATATATATATATATATAAGGGAGGTGAGGTGCCATCCAATGGGTGGTGGCTACATGTCACCCCTTCATGCACCGAAAAGTGTGCAAGTGCATGATGATAGCATTGGAGGGTGACATGTAGCCACCTCACCGTGAGGTGGCACCTACCTCCCTTACTCTCTCTCTCTCTCTCTCTCTCTCTCTCTCTCTCTCTCTCTATATATATATATATATATATATGAAGGAAAAAATCACTTCATAATAAAACACGAATAAAATAACCGTTTGCAATTGACCTAAGTAATAATATGGGGATAGCTTAGTCCTAAACTAATAACGTAGTGTTTCTCTCTGAAGGTTCCCCCCGAAAGCCATGTTTATGAGGAAACCTTGCTATTCACATATGTGGATGTTGGAACCGTCGCATAAATAGGCTACTAATATTTGTTTAGCGAAGTTGACTGGAAGGGTAACAATGCAGTTTGCAAATGTTCGGGACATCGAAAGGGAGGTCTACATCCTTCCTTGGTCAATATCAGGTCATCAAATTGCAGTAATTTATTCAACTGCAACATAGCTAAATGAAACATGACTCATGTCTCTCCAGCACTGCTGAAGGATGGAAAGGAGTAACTGGGCTCATTACGAAGGTAAATGCGGTATAATCATGGCTGCTATTGGTTATTTTCCTTTATACGTTTCTTATAACCAAAGACAATATGCCCCACCGAAAGTAGAACTCAGTCGTCAATCGTCATCATGATCATATATGGCACACTGAAAGTAGAACTCAGTCGTTATCATGATCATCGAAGCCTTCTACCAGAATAGGGTCGGCTATGCAGTATAAGAAAGCTCCTTAAAGGATTTGACGAAGTGTTTACGACCGGTTGTCTACATGACACCAACCCTCTATGTTGGTGCCAAATTCCTAGCCAAGGTAGCTTGTAGGCATGAGAGGGGACTTGTGTTATCAAACCTAGGGGTCACGGTAGACCTACATTTTGAATATGCAGTTCAAGTTCATGCAACTGAGGAGCAACATACATGTTCCCCTAGACTATAAAGAGTATGGACAAAGAGTTAGTAAAGATGATAAAATTTGATGTAGAGAATTGCATTCATCTATATGATACATTAAGCCAAAGAGTGAAAAGGAACGAAATCCCATTGAAAGTAGAACACAGTGCACTATGCTAATTTCAATCCTCGAGCATGTTTCCATATCTCAAACTTAAGTGACACCTGAAAGATTTATGAACATTTACCACCAGAGCATAATGGTGATTTTAGAGCCCTTCTGTGCCAACAACCATCCAAGGGTCGTGGAGCTACAAAAAGGATCAGGAAACCTAGAGAGTGGATATGCCTATCATCCAAAGATTTTCAACACTCAACATATACTGCACTTTTGTATTACATCATTTCCAACATGAGTCATCAGTCGAGCTCTTCATAAATTAATTCCTTGTACAATACATGACTATGCTGCATGGAGAAATGGTATCCGCATCGTGTATGTACCCCTATATGCAACGTAGGCAAGTACCTTTTGTATATATGTCCTTATCCCTATCCGTGTTGTGTCCGTATCTGTGCAACATAGATGGGCACCCATGAGACCTCAAATGAGAAAATCACATCTATAGGGATATCTACATATTAGGCTCTCTCTGTGTGTGTGTGCGCGTGTGTGTGGTGGTTGGTGGGGTAGGGTGTGGGTTGTGTGTGTGGTGAGGGGACAACCGTTGAGGAGTACCAATACGAGAAGCCTAACCAAAAGTAACAAGTAATTTGAAACTCCAATAGGCTAAGCTGCTTCCCTACACAAATAAGTGGTCATGTTCTGAGAGATGAGAGGCTCAAGTGCAGTTTCACCACATCATATAGATGGTTATACATGTGTAGTAAGTTAAACCTAGGAATTTCATATAAACAATTCATACGAACTTACTTTTGCGCTTGCCAGTACGAACAACTCGAAACATTTCATCTTCAGCCACTGGTCTGACCTGCAAAGGACATTGCTCAAAGAAGTAAATAATAAAAGCACTCGCAGCTATTAATGTAAAACAACAACAGAGCAAACCTGTTCCATAGCTAGAGATGAGAGCAAGTAATACCTTGGGTAAGGGAACCTCCCATTTGCCAGCCTTTTCCTTCCTCTTCTGTTTTATAGTGTTGCTAAGAACCTACAGAGTGAACCAGACATTAGTATATATACCATTAGATGATTGACTATGTATACTTGAATGTGGAACGTTATATAGAAATTAATTACCTTTGCACGTGCTGTAACATCACGATCGAGCAAGTATGCAGGAAGGGCTCCCTCGTGCACCTCATCGTCTACCTTGCGCCTACTTGAGGACTCGTCATGCATGGCGAGCCTGTTATGATAGAATGCAAACTTTTAGCAATTGTGTAAATACCACAAGTAACCACAGAAACATTACTGAGGCAAGATACAGATACAGAACCAGAACAGGTAAATGAACATGAATGACTCGGAGCATATATGCTATGGAACATTTAGGATCCAATCCAACTAGGAGTTCAAGGGTTTTCAAATAGGTGAGAACCAAGCTATATCCATATAAAATCCAAATCCTACCTCTTTAGCTAGCATTACCAGATTCAAAATTCCTGAACATATTTTTTGCTTATTCCTATCAAATTGCATAAGCCAGAAAAAATGTTGGACCCAAGAAACACGACTACCTTTCCGGTAGTCATGGCCCCTTGTCCTCAGCGGAGACTCACGGTTCCATTCATATAGATGCCTAATATGACCTCTGCTATTTGTCCTGGTGTTGAAGGGGTGCCCAACGGGCTCCCCGCCATAAAACATAACGACCTTGCCTTCAACAAATTAGGAGCTGGAACGAGAAAGGCAGAAAGGACTACGCTAGAAGCTAGTGCTTGTCCAAGAATCGGTTTGTTCCATCCTCAATGAGCACCTGTCTCTCTACAGCCCACTCCCCAAGAAGAGAGTAGGAATATTGGTTAGGTCCATCCCACTTTCAGGCTTCCGAAGAAGATCCGGAAATCCATTTCATCTGGATATTTGGTTAGGCCCCAAGCCCACCTATAAGACCCATACAATAAGCTGGTCAAAGATTTGTATATTGAAGGATAAAGCTGAATTGGGCTTAAGAATCGGATTAGGATCTTTCCCC
The DNA here is from genome assembly GCA_029216955.1 of Iris pallida. Lineage (NCBI taxonomy): Eukaryota > Viridiplantae > Streptophyta > Magnoliopsida > Asparagales > Iridaceae > Iris > Iris pallida. The sequence goes on from JANAVB010045219.1 coordinate 4,916,152, forward strand.
GTTCTTCCCAAATCCAACACCGAACAAGAAACCTGTGATGGAATATTACATTTCCGACCCCAACTATCTTTCAACTATCTTTCAACAATCCTGCTATTCTTCCTCGCACTAATCTCTAAGATCCATTTCATTCACTAGTGTTTCTGCATCTCGAACCCGTATCCTCAAGGATGCAAGCAACATACCAATAGAGATTTCGGGTTGAACGGCTAATTAAGGTGGGTAGCGGTGTACCTATTTCCAAATTGAGTTTCTACTTCGCACCACATTTACAACAAAATACATAATAAGCCATTAGACAAACTTAAAGGTTGTGTATTTAAACATAAATGAAATACATAAAAGACAAAGGAGCCGATATAGAGAAATATATTTAGAACATCTGACGTACAATATCCAAGATATCCTTACTTTGAACAAAAGTCCTGCATGTAGACTCTCAGTAACAAGATCAACTATTTACTAAGAACAGCGACAAATATACTCCGACTATAACAAAGTACTAAACCAACAAAACTTCGCTCCCACTCTCCAATTGGGCCAACTATTTTAAATAAAAGGCTAAAAAAAACTTCTAACGCCACTATCGTGCTTTCAATTTTGACTCCAGTTCTCCGTATATCACATTGAATGATAAATATAACTAACTAGCAATGTGAAGATGTGCTAGAAGTTAATGTACTTTTGATATTGATCCTAGATCTGTACCAATTCTTCATAACCCACTATCCATATTTCTTAACCCCATTAGCTGTTTCAAGTATCTCATGAATTCATCACCATTTTAATTTTTGACAGCCAATGGTACACATTCTTCATGTATCATCAATAATGTGACTGAAAGATAATCAGCAAACACAATTACCACCTCATATCTGGTTACTATTTCAATGGTACAGTTTCCTTCCAAACCACCAGTCATGTGACAAAGAATTCATAATGCCTGTTAGGGACCTAAACTTTCATTACAAATTCATTGAGCTAACAACTTAAGACTCCCTAAATGTTTTGGTTACTCATAAATTGCCTATATTGCACGGACATGGCATAGTCTTGTGCAGTAAGTGTCTAACACAACAGCACGGACAAAACACAATTTTGGAAGTGTCCTTACTGGTAAGTGGTAAATCACCAGTCAGTCGACTTAAAGATGAAACTTTTAATCCCACCACCCACCTCAAAGTTTGTTACTAGGTTTTTTCGATCTAGGCTATTTCTTCTTCTTTTTTGGCAAATCTCAACTCTGATTACCAAAGAAATCTACTTATAAGACCAGTAACCAGTTCAAAATTCCATTACTAGATCATTCTGCTAAAATCAATCAAAACTTTAAAAAAATAAGTTTGAAAACTTTATCACTATCGACCACAATATAAAGGAGAGTCAGCTCACGTTTTCTTCATAAGCGCCTTCTCAGCGTACCGCTTCTTCGCGAACATCTTGCCCTTAATACCAAGAGCCTGTCAACATTTCCAGAAGCAGTTTATCAGATTAAACCCCAAACAAAACAAAAAAACTTGCAAATACTGATCAAAACTAATTAACCTTTTTCACACAATTTATTAAATTTAAACCTAAATTTACCGAATCAAATTTAGTGAAACAGTTGAACTTTTGCACAAACATTTAAACCAAACAAAAGCCTAAAATTGCAAATACTCAATAAAACTGCTGAAAAATTTAACCTTTTGCGCGAAAGCGGACCGCTCGTGGACCTGACGCGCCTCCTTCTTCCTCTTCCGGTCGAAGTGGTCGAGACGGTAGCCATGGCGCTTCCTGTGGAGCTCGATGTAATCCCCCTGCGGCTATAATGAACCAAAACAAAGAAAGAATAATTAGAAAGAATATATTCTATGGATTGAAGATCGAAATTATAATAAAATTTCGAGAAAATTTACCATTGTGAACGGAGACTAAGCCCTAATTTTTAGGGTTTGGGAGGTGAAGAAGATGGCGGCCGACTGTGTCGAAGGTTTGTTATATGTAGTGTGAAACATGGGCCGGCCCAAGTGAATTTGACGGGCTAGGCTCGGTTGGTTAATAATATATTTAGGATATTTTATCGGAAACACCCTCTACTATTTAATTTGCAATTGAGGTTTCGTTAAATTTGAATGAGTCCTTCAAATTATGGATAAATTTTGGACGATACTTACGCTTTCACTATGACACCGTCCATTCATGACAAAATACAACCCACTCCTAGGTTTCAAAAATAACCCAAGGTGTACAATGAGTTTTTTGTTTCCATTATAATTTCTGTTTTTAGCCTATGTTTACTTCATTTTATTTAAAAGTGAATGATTGATTAGTGACTCAAGTTGTAACTCAGTATAAATAGAACTTTGATACCTTGAGTAAATTTTACCGTATATGTTTTGTTTAGATTTTTATATTAATTCTACAATATGCCTCTTTAAAAAATTTAGGTTACATATTTGCACCGCCATTTAAAATATTTTGGATTGTCTTACATCAATGGATAAACTCATAATAATTTTTTTACTTTTTATGACATGACAACGCTTAGGCCATGTTTAGTTAACGGAATTGGAGTCTTGGGAAAGGAGAGTGGTTTTTTTTTTCTTTCTTTGGATGTCAAAGGAAATGAGGAGAAAAGAAAATTGATTCCCAAGAGGAAGGAAAATAGTAGGAAAAATGGTTCCTCTCATCCAACCAAGGATTCATTCCCCCCTCTATGGATTCATTCTTTCTCTAAATTATTTTGATTTTTCCACACCTCTTTCTCTAAATTATTTTGATTTTTCCACACCGAAAGTAAAATTGATTGGAATTGCAATTTTCCAAAGAAAAGATAATATCAAAGAATCAATTTCCTTTTCTTTCCTTTCCGTGAACCAAACAATGGCTTAATAAAAAAGGGTGAATCTATACACACCCTTCTCTTACTAAGCACACCCCAAACCGGAAAAAAAAATTAAAATTCCTATCCTACCCTCCCCCTGCTCCCCTCCCCCCCCCCCTCCGGCTCCCCTCCCGACCCTCCTCCTCCTCCTCCTCCTCCTTCGGGGTCGGAGGGGGGGGGGGGGGGGAGGAGGAGGAGGAAGGGGGATGGGGGGTAGGATTGACATTTCAATTTTTAATTTTTTTTGTATGGGATGTGCTTAGTATGTCATGGGGTGTGGATAGCTGCGCCCTAATAAAAATTGATAATTAAAAAAACAATAAACATATCAAACTTTTGTTGCAAGATATAGTTCTATATAATAGGGTAGGGCTGGACATACGGTTCTTGGACCCGCAGTTTCGACCCGACCCGAACCGTAAATTGTCCAAACAAGCCGGTTCCTGAATTTTAAAATTTAAACGGGGCGGGTCGGGACGGGTCGGATAACATTAACGGGTCGGGACGGGTCCTATTTTTAAAGCAAGCAGGGGCCCGGCCCGACCCGTTTTAGGGTAGAATAGGAAATTCCTAAAATTTCTTTCAGTTTTTTAGTATAGTCTAGTGTGTACAGAGTATAGAGTCTATAGACCCACTGGGATATACGGATTAGAAAATTACTAATTTATTTTTTTATGTAAAATCATCAATTCCTTCATCAGCCAACCGGCCCTAATTTCTAAAGGCCCTCCTCTTCGACACTGCTGCCAGCCCACCACCTAACACTGCCGACTGCGGATGCCCCAGGTATGGCTAAAACTAATGCATCCATAGTTTTCATAATTCTCTCTCAAGAGTTGTATTTTTTATTTGGGAAGGTCTGTTGTTTGATGTTGATGCTCCTGCCATCTAGACTAATATTGTTAATGTGTTAATGGGTGATATCTAACAAAATGTTTGAATTGCTTAATATTCATAAAGATGTTTTCTGCTGAAGAGGAAGAGATTGATCTGTAACATCTGTCCGATAGCTTTATTGTTAAAAGTTAAAACATGCCAGAAGGTTATTCCAGTTATGAGTATTTTCTCTATACCAGTTATTCTATTACATTAAAACATGTTCTTCATTTGATAGAGACAAATCTGTTAAGTGTTACCGTTAAGATTTAAGCATGAACTAATATGTCTTTTAAATTTTTTTAGAAATTTAGGATCCGTTTAGACCCACGGGTCGCTCCAGATTGAACCCGTTTCAAACGGGGCGGGTCCAGTCCGGTTCCAAAAAAATTCAGCTTGCCATCCCACCCCCCCCCCCCCAACCACCCCCCCCCCCCCCCGCCAAAGAATGGGTCCGGTCCGGTTCCATAAATTTTGGGCCCAACCTGACCCGTGCCCACCCCTACCTATGAGTTACCTAACACACTTCCCATTTGTCAAACATACGAGAGATGAGAACTAGCTAGATTTTTCACATAGTTTCCTAGTTTCCCTTTTACTTTATATTTGCCAAACAGGCCCATAATGAAATATTTAATGGTAAAATATAATTTCATATTTTTTTATAATTTTCTCTTTGTTTTGGGAAACTGTATAATCACGACTTTTATGAAATTATATCATGGCATCTGCATATTTAAAAAAGTAATTGATAATATATAGGAAGCTCTATTTGATTGCTAAAACTAGGGGTTTGTCAAAAGGAACTAAGATATATGCTGATAAAAAGGATATCTATTTGCTAATGTTAGAGACTAAATGAGTCAAAAGAGGATTAACATATTAGAATGGAATAAAAAATTCAAATTGTCATTCCCCAAAACATAAGTCTTCGATGTTGTACCATATATAAGTTGGAAAAACTTGAAGCAACATGATGAAAGTAAAACTAAATTAACTAGCTACTTTGGCCAGTTTCGTAAACAAACTGGTAAATTTGGTACATTGCAATCTTGCATGACGTTATTTGCTGATACCGATTTTATACTGCAATCTTATTTTTTGGCTCAATTCCAGCTCGTTGCTACCGTTACGTACTTGTAAATCGATTGACTATACTTTGGTCTGTATGTATATAGGTCTCAACCTAATTACTAGTATGCAACTATCTAGTAACTAAATATGCTGTCTACATATCTAAAATAAACAATCTATGGTTATGATATAGTTACTTAAATCTTCACAAGAAGATTAATACCAGATAACCAATCTCCGTAATGATTAATATCCCTTGTATATGATTATGAAGTCTAACTGGGTGAACTTTCAGATCCCTTAATTACTCTTACTGCAAGGATATAAAATGCAACAAACCACAAGGTTGGTCTCCAAGTCATATAAAAAATAAGCCCTTGTTGAGACTAGCAGTGACTAATGACATTTTCACTATATTACTGGAAGCACTAGAGAAGCAGCACAGATGGACAATCAACTTAACCTGTAGACTAACACAAAACACCAACGCCAAGTTTATGATATAGATTCCTCAGCACTAGATAAACAGAAAAATATATATCAAAAAGAAGTCTTTTACAAGTTATTATGCAGATGAAGCTAATATATTAAACAAAACAGCTCAATTGCAAAAGCCTCATTCACTATCTAAAACTATGAGTATAGCAAAGTGTGGTCTAGTTTATCCTTAAGGACCTTAACTAAAGTAGCCACCAATCTCAAGTTTTAGTCCACTTCTAGTGGCAACAAAGCAACCCTCACAATTTCGCTGCAGTTAGTAAGTTGGTTTATTAACTCTTATCATGTAAAGTAGCAATTAATACTTGCATAAGAATATTAGTATAAAAAAATGCAGTACCGTTTAATAGGCACACCTAAAACCAAACATCACTTTACAGTTTTATCATGCAGATTCTTCAGTAGTAGATAAAATAAAGATACTCGAGCAATATTGCCATGTGTCAAATCCCTTAATTAGTCCTTATAACAACATTCGAAAATAAGAGAACGTGCTCTAATTTGCTCTAGATTGATAACCAGACACCAATCTAAAGTTTATAGTTTCCTTAACATGATTGATGGAATTACCACTCCTTTATATACAAATAAATTGACTAAATGAGGATGTGCTCCATTTTTTCCATAGACATTAAACCAAGCACCAAAGTTAAATCTTTGACGCAGTTTCATCATCGGCAGATAAAACCAAGGGAGCACCCACAGAACTCAACTATATAAACCCATCATCAACTTTTCCCAAACAAAACCCTAAATGCAACATAACAAGAACTGTAGCATATGAATCTAGTGAATCCCAACATAAAAGTACATCGTTAGTATCAAAAAACTACTCAAATATGGAGCAAAATTGAGCAGGAAAACTCCTAAGGAGAGGTGATCTAAATTCGAAAGTATGAAGAATTTTGAATAGGGATTTTGGATTCATTTACCATGATTGCAGAAGAGCGAGCAGAGGCGGCGGGCCGGAACAGAAGCTAGGGGTTTTAATCGGCAGAGAGGAAACCCCAGCAATCGGTTGCGTTTTATTCTTAAGATGGAGTATGGAGTGTGTAGAATGACTAGATTGCCCCTCATATTGAAAACATTGATGGACTTTGGCTCATCAAGAAGAAAAAGCCCATGTTGGTCAACGTGGGCTCGGTTTGAGCATCAAATATTTATTATTTGATACAAGTCCCTTAAACCTATGCTAATTCTACTGTGGTTCTATAAATCTTATTATTTGCTAAATACTTCCAAATTACAACGAACTTGCTATTTTAGGACAGTTCAACATGTATATTATCTAGTGAGAAGATGTGTTTTATTTCGCATTTGGAAATAATTATGTTGTAAAGTGTTTCTACAAGAAGTAAAAAAATAATGTGAAATATCAATCTAAGCTGCAAGTCTTGTGAGCATCAGTATAAAATGTTCCTTGCAACTTACAGATACTGCATTTAAATCTCATAACTTGTAAAATTATCAGCTGAGATACGTTCTCATTTGGCAGTCATGTGTTTGATGTATTTTCTTCTTAAATCAGGTGGGTTGTGGATCACATGCTCAAATAAGGATCTTCCAAGCTAGTTGCCAAATGTATCGGTAGCAACCTAAAGAATGAAGGTGAAAAGGTTCATTGGGGTTTTGAATCTATCGGAACTGAAGTTGTCAAAACTAAATAAACCAAAAATCTAAAAATCTAAAACCAAAACCGAACCTAAATTAGCCAATAATCAATACGATATATTTGGTTTGTACGGTTGGAATATTTTTATATTTATATTATTTAATGAATAGGGTCCAAAGTTGAAATTATAATTAAATTATATTAAAAGTTATAATTTTATACATACATCTGGTGATTTTAAAGTTCCAAAGTTGGATTAGTTGTTAAATTATCAAAGTTGAACTTTAAAACATATATGTTGTTTTCAAAATATACACTTTTTAATCACAAAATATGCATAAAATTAAGAATATTTACATAATTGCACAAGTCTTATTCGGTTTTGGACCGAAACCGAATAACGAAAACGTATTTTCAAAACCGAACCCATTTTTTTTTCAAACTGAACCGTATCTCTTATTCGGTTCGGTCATGTTCGATTTTCAGTCCAAAACCGAATAATGCTCACCCCTAACAGGAAGAGCTGAATTGCCTCTGAATTGGGATGTAATGTGTATGATTGTAGGAAGAGCTCTGTTATTGGTCTTTCACTGGAGCATCCTCAAAAAAATGTTGAAAGAGTTTTACTAGTGCTATATCAAAAAATATATACCATAGAAACCCCTATTTGATAATTAAATTCTCCTAGATTTTTTTTGGGAGAATTAATCTCTCCGAGGTTATAAAACAAGTTGTTCCATGTTGGCAACAAGTCCGCAAAACAACAAAGTTCTGAATAACAACAGAGTTTCTCAATACATCAAACTACCTCAAGATAAATAGTAATCAGTCAGATTATTCTCATTAATATATATTTTAATATTGTTCTTCAACACATACATCAAGCACACAACTATAGCCACTCCTCACTTGGAAGCAACCTTCAACCTGGTATCAGTCAAGAAATGCTATGAGCTATAGTATTTACTCTATTGCACACTTTCTTACAGATATTCATCCCAGTACCGACCACCACCAACACCCTCCAGTACAACAACAACTCTTGCAAGACATCGTCCTATTTAAGCAAATGGATCTATCCGAGGATCGTGTTCACTCGCCATTACCATCCCTGCATGTGGGGCACATGACCTGAGAGGAGAACCGGGTAAAAGCAATTAGTCAAGCATATGCAACTCTCAACAAATTAGTCACAATATGAATGGACGATTAAGCAGACAAGAAATGATAAAGCATAAAAGTAAAATTGCAAAGCATTGATTGGTTGCATTTTGAACACTGCAACAAAAAATGCCAATCAGTCTTATAGGTGCTCAAAAGTATGCTTTATCCATCTATAGGTTGTGCATCAATAACTTGTCATTCATCGAAAGGACAAATACCTTTCCAGCTCCTGAGCAATTTGACATCTCTTAGTTGAAGGAGGGCTCAAAGGAGAATTACGGCCACCAATTACGGAAACTGCTTCTGTGCTCACGAACACACCACTAGCAGAACATCGAGCACATGCCAGATATCCTAGTGTTACAGAAGATAGTATATTATTGCGCATATAATATACCACTAATTAAAAACGTAAAGTGAGCAAAAAAGAACTCGTAACAATATAGCATCAGAAGAGAAGAACATGTTTCTACCACTGTATATACATCATAAACGTGACATCATTAAGCATAGTAACAAAACAAAACGAACAATCACAGCAAAGAGAAACAATTGCCATCTATAACAGACCCTGGAATACCTTTCGTGATTCTAAATTCGTCAAGATAGCACCTGAAGTTCTACTTTTTCAACATGCAAAAAATCATGAAAACGATATACCTGTACCGTTGCAGTACTTGCATCTCTTCTTTTCTTGTTGCTTCACATTATTGGCATCAATCAACATCAGGGCCAATATTACACCCACAGCACCACCTGAAAAGGATGCCACTATGGGATCAACCTGACTGCACAATAGAACAAAATTAGGAACATTAAAATTGTATGTGAGAATTGAAGTCAGGATATTGTCAAAGGGTTACCTTAAGTGCGGCGACAAATGCATGCTTCATATAAAATTTGTTCATAAGGGAACACAGAATGATTAGCTTGAGCTTAAAATTTCATCAAGTGAAACTTTTTGTAATCTGTTCATAACTGTCTATGGGTCTTCTATGATGCAAAAGTTGTTCATAAGGGAACACATAATCGTTAGCCTGAGCTTAAAATTTCAAAAAGTGAAACTTTTTGTCTTCTGATCACTAAAAGCATATAGCTGGCCTAAGGTGGGAAACTTGCAATGTTATTGCATCTCGCTGAAAGATTAACTAGCCTACATTGTAGAATCCATAATCTTATTTAAGTAGTTGCAGTAGAGATTATATATGAAGATGAACTTTATCTCAAAAGAAAAATATATATATTTAAAAAGTATGAAGATGAACTCTCATAATGACACTTTTTGAAGCCCTACAGCCATATCATTGTATCCAGGAAAATGGCTACGTTCTATATAGCATGAGATAAAATTGCAAAAAAGTACCTCCAGTTCTACTTCCTAGAGTATGAGAAAAATTGCAGAAAAGTACCTCCAACTTCCATTGATTTTGGGGTTCAGTTTACTTAGTTTTCTTCCATAGATTTTGGGGTTCAGTTTACTTAGTTTTCTGCCACTTGTATATCTCCAATTTCTAGATAGTGGCAGTTAACCTTCAATAACGTTGAAAACTGTCTTCTCCGTTAATTCTGTCATCTAGTCCATTAACATCAAGTGTCATCTTTATGCTGAACCAGAAAGGACGAATTTAGAAAATGGTTTTGAACTTGGAGGGTACTCGACCCCCAATTTCAAGAAGTTGAGGTTTCACCTTCAAGTTCTAGAAAATAAAGTATATGGTGTTTAAGTGCAAACATGGAGTAAGTGGGAGGTACTTTACTGCAATTTAGCTGAGGTTACGTGCAAATCAAAGAAGGCAAGTAGGAAACACATGTCAAATCAAGTTTATTCTACATTGCTGAATTTCCCTGTGAAGATAATTATGCTAACTGGGTACTGAGAGAGAAACTTTTTAACTTCTTATATCAAAAAATAAAATTATAGAAGGCCAGAAAAGGAAACTAAAAGGCGGTAGGTTCAAACCTTCAGCCAACTAATTGGTATATCAAAAGGACAAAGAAATATATGAAGAAATAAGATGGCTTAATACTATATACAGTTCCAACAGTGGCTGACACCTCAATTCTCACAAAAGAGAATTAAGGGAGAGAGAAAAACTCCAATTGAGGAACTCAAAATCTATTATCATTCGACATAACATATTCTTCCTCTCTACATATCATCTAATTATAATAAAAGACTAACTTGAGTCCTATCCTAAGAAACAAATCCTAATCAAATTAGGAACGAATCTACCAAAAATAGAAAAGATACAAAATAAAGTAGAAGATTTGGTGAAAATCCCGCTTGGTCCAACTGAACCGGTCTGGACCGGAATTCTGGTTCCACTGAACCGAAATTCGGAACTGGAACTCCGATTCCGCTGAACCGGAATTCCAGTTTTTTTTTTCTTCTGAGCGCAGAGTTTGCAGGAAACCAGAACCAGTCAGCCTGACCTGGACTTCCGATTTGGCTGGGTTTGGTTGCTTTGGACTTGATCGCATCCATGTCACACACCATATATAGCTTCCTCTCTATTTGTTTTCTCGCATGACCAGTCATCATCATCATCTTCACCATAAGGATTCTCCCATCAGAATGGGGTCGGGTACGGATTATAATTGCTCCATAAAAGAAATGACATAACTTAATTATTGATCGACTGTCAACTTGAGGTCAATCCTATGTGCTGGTGCCAAATCTCTTCCAAGTTAGAAATGAGCAAGAGAGGGCTTTGCATAAAACCTATAAAGTGACAATAGGTGAACCTCCCTTTTCTTTTGTCCACTTTAAGCTTCATGCAACCAAGGAGCATTTCTCTCATACTCAAATGGAAATGTAATATTAATCCGAAACCACAGAGCCCAAAGAGGAAACATTATATGAAATTTGGAGCACCTAATCCATTTGTGAAAGAGGAAATAAAGCCAAAATCTGGCTAGTAAAGGAACCAAAAAGAGTTTTCTAAAGTAGCTATAATACGAATATACAAGTCTTATCTCCTCGATTTCATAACCAAAGGCATATGAAGGACAATTTAGTGATCTAAATCCATCCTCCAATGACTAAATTAAGGCAGAATCCTAATCTGTTCACATTCCTCTTCCATATTCCACAAAATTAGAAGCAAATTAGTGTACAATTAAGTGAAGCAAAATGGCTGCTCCTAAAAAAAACTTTATATCCTAATTTTTTAATTAAATACAGAAAAGAGGAGTATAAACTATAATCCAATGCCCTGGCTACATGAAAGATTTAGCAACGAGCAATTTAGGGAAGAAAAATTAGTTATAATTGACATTAGCTAAAACAAAGAAGGTTCCGTTCCGTGAGACATGACATACACCATAAAGCTTCTCAGTTTTCTTTCATGTGAGCCTAGCCTCACAACTCTATGCAAAAAATTGAAAATGTAGTGAACTACAAAAATCTTTGCATGATTCATAAAAACATGCCCTGATTGACCAAGTTCTTCTCCTCAAATTGGCAATAGTGAGCTCAATCACATAACACTATGCAATTTGGTAAAGAATAACCAATCTTCCTACAATTTCCCAAACCAAAATCCTAGTCAGTTGCAATAAGGCTTCCCCAAACACATATTTATAAGTGTCATCTAAAAGTCTACGAAGCACAGACGTCCGAAAAAAGTTGCTGGGTCAAAAAGTTGTGATGGACTCTGTATCTGACACAACACAAACATTATAAAATACATCACGAGACACCAAGATTGTAGCCGCTTGGATGTGTCCAACCCATTTTGTGTCGTACATGTGTTTCATGACCTATCAACTAAACTCCTCCCTTCTCTCCCCCCCTCCCCATGCTAAATATTCCAACCTTACAAATATAAAGCAAAAGGCAACAATTTCGTGAACTATAGACCAGGAAGAACGGACAACCCCCAAATTGGTGCCGCGAACACTCTAAAAGACTGTGCTGTGTCCGTGCAGCGTAGACTACACACAATTTAGGTGAACAAAGAACCAACTTTTCTACAATTTCCGGAACCAGAATACCGATCGAACAACTTCCTGCAACGATTTCTACAAAAAACCATAACATTGAGAAAAATCGGTACCTCATCCCGTTGTCCGCGCCGGAGAAGGGGTGGGTCATCGCCGGATGAACATCGTATCGGTCCGGCCGACGTACGGCGGCTGGAGAAAAGAGTTAGGGTTTTGCGAGAGGACGGAATAGAGAATCTAGGGTTAGGGTTTGGGAGGAGGAGAAGAAAACATCGTTATGGACATGGAGCGTCGAGGACGAATTGCCGAATGGGGGGATGGGCTTTTATATAGGGAAGGAGGGGATCTGGAGGGGAAAATATAGGCAAATGTTAAGGGCACCCCCAAATTACTGAGGGCAACCAACTTAAAACTTCAAACAAATTACAAGTTTAACATTTTGAAAACACTAAGGGCCACCCACTTCTGTCAAAGACGGACTGCAGGCCTTGCCTGCAGTCCAAAGTGAATACATGACTGCAGTGCTTGTCTGCAGTCCCCGAATGACGATTTTTTTTTTTTTTTAAACTTGCAGTGACAGTCCAAATTGAAGACAGGACTGCAGGCAAGGCCTGCAGTCCGTCTCCATAGGGATCTGGGAAGGACAGGAGAAATCTAGGATTTCTTCCTTTTGGCGAGAGAGAAAGAGAACGAAAGAGAGGATGAGCCGTAGCCTTGGGATTCCGGTGAAGCTCCTCCATGAGGCTGCCGGCCACGTGGTGACGGTGGAGCTGAAGAGCGGGGAGCTCTACAGGGGCAGCATGATCGAGTGCGAGGACAACTGGAACTGCCAGCTCTCCTCCCTATCCTCCTGATCCCCTCTCCTCCTGGGACCCCTCCCTTCCCAACTCCCCTCTCCTCCCTCTCCTCCGGCCCCATCCCCCCCTCACTCTCCTCCCTCACCGCCCTCACCAAGCTCTCCCTCCGCTCCGGCAGCAGCAGCTCCTAGCAGCAGCAGCAGCAGCTGCTCGCAGGCTGCGGCGGGGGAGGAGGAGGGTTGCCCTTAGTAATTTGGAGAGGGTGGTGGTTGCCCTTAGTAATTTGGAGAGGGAGGAGAGGGGGGTGGTTGCCCTTAGTAATTTGGAGAGGGTGGTGGTTGTCCTTAGTAAAAATGGGAGAGGATGGTGGTTGCCCTTAGTAATTTGGGGGTGGCCCTTAACATTTGCCAAAATATAAGGTGTCTGCTTGTTTAAGGTTAGTTATAAAGGCACTTAACTTTTTTTATCAGGACCATTCCATTTTAAATTTTGTATTATTTACAAGTTTGCCATTGAAAAAATTGATTAGCGCTATCCCATTTGGTATAAAAGTCACTTCTTCTTTTTTCTATTTTTTCCCTCTTCTTCTTCCTCAACCCATCCAAGAAGAAGAAGAAGAAGAAAAAAAAAGGAAGAACAACAACAACAACAAAAATGTTAAACCCTAATATTGGTGGAAATACTAATATTGTTATTCCTAAAAATTTTTCTCATTTCCAATTTCGATGGCACCCAAAGGCTCCTCATAATATACGAACCCTAATATGGAAGGAAACCCCAATATTGCTGTTCAACTAGTGCAAACAAGGACTGTCCAATTTTCTGACAGTCCTACAAACTGAATGGACTGCCAGAAAACTAGGCAGTCCTAAGTTACAACATGTAAAACAAAGGACTGTCCATTTTTCTGGCAGTCCTTACAGTATGTAGGACTGTCCAGTTTTCTGGCAGTCCTGAATACAGTAAGGACTGCTAGAAAAATGGGCAGTCCTTTGTTTCACATGTTGTGACTTAGGACTGCCCAGTTTTCTGGCAGTCCATTCAGTTTGTAGGACTGCAAGAAAATTGGGCAGTCCTTTGTTTCACATGTTGTGACTTAGTACTATCCAGTTTTCTGGCAGTCCATTCAGTTTGTAGGACTGCCAGAAAATTGGACAGTCCTGGTCGACGCAGAATTTTTTCGTTCGTGCATACTTGTGTTTAATTTAAATGGATAATTTTTCACTCCGAATGTAGTTTAATTCAAATGGGCTACAGACAATTGAAATAAACAATGTAATGGATGCTTGAATTTTTTAATTTAATTTCTAGGATTTTGGAAACAGATAGAGAAAGAATTTGGGTGCCATCGATCTTCTTGAGAATAAAATTTGGAAGAGAAGAGGAAGAAGAAGAGAAAATTTCTAGGGTGGAAGAAATTTCTAGGAAATTTTAAATTAACTTCTTGCTTGGGGATGGAGAAATGGTGGAGGAGAAGGGGAAGAAGAAGAAGAGATGAGTTAGGGTTTAGAAAGAGAGAAAAAATTTTGCAAATGAGAGAAAAATTTTGGGTTTGGGAGAATTTCACTTTGGGACAGCCCTAGATTAAAAAAATGGACTGTCCTGAGTAAAACACAAAAAAATCTGGGCTAGCCCCAATCCGGACTAACCCCGATCAAAAACTGAAGTGCCTTTATAACTAACCTTCTTTAATGAGCAGCCGTTGCATTGCATGAAAATGGACGGTTATCAGGATATATAATTTGGATTTATTTTTATTTTATTTTTTACTTTTGTTTTTGCAATTTTCAAAAACTTAAAAAGTTCAGAATACAAATTTGAATATAAAAATAGTCAGCCATACCAAGTTGTAAATCAGCAATAATTCGGGATGTCAACTTTCAAATTGGAACCCTTGTTAGCAATCATTCGTTATACGCGATTTTTTTTGTATCTTACATAAACGTATAATACTTATGTACTTTTGAAAAATTCGAATTTGTACGCAAATTTTAAGCATGTGGAATTTTAAACACGTACCGTATATCAAAAATAACGTGACCAAAAAAAAAACTTAGCACATGTTGCTTGCAACAATCAAAAAAAAACTTTCGATTTTCCATCCTACTTTCACTTCATTTTTATTATACAATGTTCACTCAATCTCTTCTTATTCTCACACTGAACTCTTGTTTATGAAGGAGTAGAAGTAGATGGACCCTATATATATGTCAAATTTTTAGGGCCGAATTTGTTTATATGAAACGTACTAAAAACGAATTAAATCTAATCCGAATGTTTTTTGTTAGACGAATTTTTGACCAAATTGTTTACCGTATTTTACTTATGTTGTGCCGATTTATACTCGTTCTTTTGCTGGTTCTTTTGCTGTTCCGAATTTTTTTCGTTTGCCGAATTGCTAACAAGGATTGGGACCAAGGCTAAAGTTTAAAAATAATGTGAACCAGTAACCTTGAAACTTTAATATTTTTGAACTACATCTTCAAAATGTATCATGCATGACCATATGCAGACGGATTCATGGTTTGGGACTTGACAGTGGATTTGGGTACGACTGGGGCGGAATTTGCTCTACAATAATTAGGACATCGCACGCATCTTTGAGCAAGGAAAATTATGAATCCCATCAATGGCGGACGTAGATAGAGGGCCGGGGTGTGCTCCAGCCCACCCTCAAATTTTTGTTTTTGTTTTTTATTCATGTATAATTATATTTTTTTTGGTATTTTTATGTGAGTCAGTCTATGTGTAGCCTATTCTAATTCACTCCAGTCTATTCCAGTTCAAGTTTTTGGTTCCGTCCTTGAATCCCATTGTTTAGTTTTACATCGGATATGAGATAAAAATCTATATATATATAATAGCAAAATAGTTGGAACAAATTACAAACATGCCATTTTTTCGCCCAAACTCAGCCAAAGTAAAAAAAAAAAAAAGTCCACTTTTCTCAGCTAAGCAAATTCAAACCATTCAAATTAAACACAACAGCCATTTTCCCGCCTAAAGTCAGCTGTAAACAATTAAACCCATGCAATTTACAACAAAACAAGTTAAAATTTGAACTGAACCATACCCAAATCCACTTTTCTCCAGAACCAAGACAACTGTTGAGTTTCCCAACATAATTTACATTAATAATCTGTCTGAGTTTACTGGCTATAAATACAGTGAAAATTGGCAACCATTCTCACTCTCCCGGCTTTCAGAAAAGGAAAAAAAAATTCTTCACCCATGGCTCCTTTTTTCTCTCTAATTCGTGAGATCAGTCCATCGAAAACATTCTGGAATTTGAAAGTTCGACTTATTCGTATGTATGATGTACCCGGATACGGAGGAAAAGGGCAACCATGCAGTCTCGAATGTGTATTTCACGATTCTGAGGTAACTTTATTTATCCATAAACCAGTTACATTCTGCAATTCTGTTTACGTTAGCTAAACTCAGAATTAGGTTAAGATAGAACAAATGCTTTTCCTACAACAACATATATTATTACAACCCATTTCACACGAAATTGTACAATTTTTAAACACCTGCAAGCAATAGGAAATAAAATTTTAAACCCGGTAGAGTGAGAATGGTTGTTTATTCTGAGAAACAATTAGAAGAAAAACCATATGGTTACACAACGAAATAGTACAAATGATTAAACAGCTGTCAGCAATATTAAAAAACGAAGGTTGAAAAATTTTGCTATAGACTCAGATTTAGTACAACCGACCAATGGCTGCAACGAGTACCCCGCCAATGGTTGCCAAATCATCATGTCAATGGACCAATGGCTGTAACGAATGCCAAATCATCATGTCAAGTGTACCAATGGCTGCAACAAATACCCCGCCAATGGTTTTAACTATACGAACGCAATGTGTTAAATGATAAAACAAAAAAACAATACCATATGGTTATAGAAAATCTGACCAGTGCAATGGGTATAGAAAACAGGGGAATCTGACCAGTGCAATGGGTATAGAAAACAGGAAAATCTATACATCATTTGAACATTAAAAAAAAATGCTTTATGTTTAAAACATGTATGTATGTATACATTGGAAATCGGTTTAGCAGAATATTTATATTAGATATGATGCCATTAAAGCTGTTTTTTTTTTAAAATCTAAAATTCAGTTGTCCATACATCATTAGATACTTTATCATTAGATACTTTAAAATAAAATGCTTAGCAACAAACTGTTGGAAAAGATTACTTTTGTCTTCCCAATACAAACTAAACATATTTACATATGATGGATGCCACACAACTAAATAATACAATTTAAAACATATTGATTATTAAAACATTATAGATCGGAAATCGGAATTGTATAATGTTTATATTAAATATTGTTCTAATTACAACTGTTTTTTGGACATCTAGAATAATAGTTGTTCATACATCATTTGAACATTAAAAAAAAATGCTTTATGTTTAAAACATGTATGTATACATTGGAAATCGTTTTAGCAGAATATTTATTTTAAAAGATTACTTTTGTCTTCCCAATACAAACTAATCATGAATTGACAGCCTACATATATTGGCCTAATTATACAAAAAATGATGCATGGACAAATTCATACAGCTCTAATGATGTGTGGATAACAGCAAAAACTGTTGGCATTCCTATTTTTCCTCCTCCCAATACAAAAAAATTATTAATTGTATGCCTATATATTGGACTTACACATTCAAGAATGGTGTTTCAATTTTGTCACTTCCAAATCACAACAGAAATATAACAAGGAAGGAACTATTACAAAGGAAAAATTGAGAATGAAGAAGCTGACAAGGAGTACAACACTTAACAAGCGTCCGAAACTTACAAACGATAAAGGAGGTAATAGTTCCATCTAATTTCTGGTGTTATGCTACAATTGTTATTTTAATTTTAATTACTTCTAATAGTGCAGAATATTTTTATCACTAATATACATTTTAAACATCAGATAACTTTTCTAACTTATTTAGCTGAAAATTACCATTTAACAGTCATAAATAACGTGTTGGTCCTAAAAATACTGTACCAACATTATTTTACAAGACTATATTTAAATTTAGAATGATATTAGTGATAAAAATACTGTACCAACATAAATAACGTGTTGGTCCTAAAAATACTGTACCAACATTATTCTAAAAATACCACCAGTATAAGACTATATTTAAATTTATTTAGATGATATTTGTTTGCCATTAAAATTATTTTGATTGAAATCTTAATACAAACAGAACAGTGATACAATATAGGACTTAGATGTAGTCCTAGGAGTACACTTTTGTTTAAGCTGGGTCCTTAGTGCCAATGGAGCGAGTGGTAATGCGTTGACTCCGTTGACCGGCTGACGGCGGTTATCGGTTCTCTGAAGGTGTTGATTACTCTGGGTGCTGGAGCTTGCTGAGAGGAGGAAGACGTTGAGTGTCTAGAACTGCCTCTCCGGTGATTCTCTGTTGTGGATTCTCTGTGAGTCTTATGTTCTGAGTCTCTGTCTGTGTGTGAAGGAGATGATCCTTCTATTTATAGTTTTGCAGGCTGGCTGCTCATGCGCGCATGTAGGATGCGCCGGTGTGGGAACGCCACGTGGAGGTTGCTGATGGAGGCGCATGGATGCTGCGCCCTGATCGAGGGGGAGAACTCTTCATACTGCTGTTATGAGCTGGCACGTAGCAGGGAGAAGATCTTTCCGTTGCTGAAATCTTGGATGAGTTGAGTCAAAAGACACGTGTCGTCGACTCATGATTCGAAGATCTCGAATTTGGTGGAGAGGAGTGATCTGGTGGGCTGCGCCTTGGATTGGGCGCAGGAGGAGGCTGCGGCTCATAACCTTTAGGAGTTACAAACCATTTGGGGCGCATGGCTTTTGAGACGCATGCAGGCGACTTTCCTTCTGTCTTTCGGGATCAGAGATCAGTCTGGGGCGCATGGCTTTTGAGGCGCATGCAAAACTTCAACCGGAGACTCTTCTTCTGTCTTTAGGGATCAGTGAAGGGTCTGAGGCGCATGGCTTTTGAGGCGCATGCTGGTTTGGACGCATGGCCGTAGAGGCGCATGCGGGTGTGGACGCATGGCCGTAGAGGCGCATGCGGGTGGCCACGTGGCAGTAGCCGTCGGAAGTCATGATGATGCTGACGTTGCCGACGCTTCGTTTTCTGAATAAAGCTGTCAACTGTTCAGACTTTGGGAGGCGTGCTGCCAACTCTGTCAGTTCAGCATTTAATGTTGGTGACGTTCGATGGACAGCTGAGTGGGCGCGTCGGTTGGCGTTCCACTCGGTATGGAGATGTGTGGGAGCGCACCCTCTATAATGCGCCGAGTACTGTAGGGCGCGTCTGTGTGATGCGCCTGATGCCGAAGGGCGCGTCCGTGTGATGCGCTGTCTGGCTGGCGCATCGGACATGTCTTTTAATGATGCGGCTGTCTCGCTCTTCGAGTGCTATAAATAGCCGTTTGGCTGAATTCGAGGCGTCCGGTTCATCCATTTAATGTAAATTCATTGCACGGAATTCGGAGGGCCATCCACTTGGCGCGTGGGTTTGATCTGCCCGGCCTATAAATAGTGGCATGGAGAGAAGATTTGCTTCTCATTCCCTCACGTACTTCCAATATGAACTTGAACATACGGGTGCATTCTGCTGACGAAGTGCTCCCGAGGGTGAAGATGAGACGCTGCGTTGTCTTTGATGCACTTGAAGGTGACTGTTACATCCAAAAGACGGAGTCGAGGGCTTCTGAGGCAGACGGAAGGTGCCTGTTGCATCCAAAGATAGGGATGCTCGAGCCTCGTCTCCGTTATTCCGGAAGAGCCGTAGATCGAAATGGCGGTGCAAGGCTCTTTCTTCCTGCAAAGTGGGGTTTCCCCACTTTGATCGTGTCGAAAGCTGCTCCTTTAGCCGTGGTTTCGATCACGGTCTTCCTTCGGCTTTGGAGGCTCTTTCGAAGCCTCCCCTGGCCACAGCATTTGCGGTGCTCTTCTCTTTCTTGGTTCCAGCCAGAGGGTTAAATGCTTTGTGTCGAAGCATTTACGGGCGAGCCTGGTTGGAAGAGCGGTACATAACTGGGCTCTGCTCGGCCAGGTGAGCTTGGCTGGAAGAATTTGGCTGAAGGGATGCACATAACTGAGCTGCTGGAGAGATGATGGGATGCGCCTGGATGGAGGCGCATGATATCTGCTGCGCCTTACTGGTGGCGCATAGTGATGCTGCGCCTATCTGGAGACGCATGGTGGCCGCTGCCCTTATCTGAAGGCGCATGATGGCCGCTGGCTGTAGTCTTAGGCTCTTTCCTTTGTAGAAATTCTCCTTTGTACAGCCTTTTCTAGACATGTAATAGACTTTTATATATAAATAAAAAGTCCTTCTTCAAATGTCTATAGTTATTGACTTTGCTGTGAAGTTCTTCGTCTGAGTTCTGGCGCATGTAGTGTCTGGCGCATGGGCTTTCTGGTTGTGAAATTCCATGCTTCTACAAGACCCCTTCAAAGTTTTCAAAACTTTTGAATAAGTTTTGGAATACTTTGAAATAAGAAGCATGGAGGTCAGGGCGCATGATTTCTGGGCGCATGCTTGTTCGGGCGCATGCTCTTCTCAGTTAATGATGATGGTGCCTCGGTAACCGAAAAGATTAATGATGATCTTTTGGTTTTATTTGCTGCTATCCTTGCACAGAACCCGAGGCGACGGCTGAGATCACACGTCATCTGTTCACGCGTGCGACCATGCCCTATAAATAAGTAAGAGTCGGAGAGAGAAAGAGTTCTTCTTCTCTGTGCCTCTGCTTCTTTAGAGTTTCTTCTTCAAAACCCTAACTTCTCCTTCTTCGAGAGAATGGCTCCCAAGACTCCTCGCGGCGCTGCCGGCAAGGGGAAGGAGAAAGCGAAGGAGTCCGCGGATGAGGATGTACCTATCACTCTTGCGCCTCTTGCCGACGTTCGTCCTGAGGTGACAGGTGGGTTTCGTCTCTGCTTTGGGCCCTGTGCCCTAACTGCCGACGCGTATAGACTTTGGTCTTTGATGATACGCCGAGGTTCTGTCCTGCCGACGTGCATAGGTTTATACCTTTATCATGCACCGAGGTTTGAATGGCTGACGCGCATGGGTTTTATTCCCTGAAGATGCGCCGAAGCCTTTGCTGACGCGTATGGGCTCACGCTCTGATAATGCGCCGACGCTCCAATGCCAACGCGCATGGGCTTACGCCCTGATGATGCGCCGAGACATGCTGACGCGCATGGGCCTATGCCCTGATGATGCGCCGAAGCAGATGCGTATGGGTTCATACCCTGGCAATACGCCAGTCTGCTTGACATATTTTGTCTTTTTGCCTGACTTCCACTTTTGTTGTGCCAGTGTTGATGACGATCCCTTTGTTGAATGAGGTCCTTCTGGACGCTTCTCTTTGCCAGATGGGAGTTGATTTTGATGAGGCGGTGATCAACCCTGCAAAGGATGCTATCCTTCAGGACCAACCTCGTGAGAGGATGCTACAAATCCAGGTCCAGTTGCCGTTTTTCCTCCAGAGTATGATGGAGAGCGGTAAACTGAAGTCTGCTGATTCTGAAGGTGTGACCTTCTTAAAGCCTGCATTTCTGTTTGGCGACCGAATAGTCTCTTCCGAGGCGAAGATATTGAAGATCAGAGAAGACTGGTTCTTCGCTGCTAAGGGCATGATGTTATACATGCGGCAGGTTGACCGCCAGTTGCCATTGACAGCCTTTTATCGTCTAGCTTCGAAGAGAAGGATGGGTTGGGAACTTACTCCTTCTCAAGGAGGTGCCTTGGGGGGCTCCCTTTCGATTGACACCACCTCGAACCAGCGAGACACCTTGACCGCTTCACGAACTGGTTCTTCGTCCAGTTACCGAGCTTTGCGTCCCGGGAGCATCTATAGTGAAGTCCCAAATGACACGTTTCCCTTCAGTGCCCCGACTTTTGCAAATCGGATGCTGACGTCGAAGGTCACGTATCCGACAGCTGGTTTTAGAGTCGAAGGTTGGTGTCACTACATCCCAAAGTGGGACGAGTTGACCTCCTGGGTGCTTTCCAGGTTCAAAGTTGAGCTTAAAGAGATAGGGCTGACTGCCGCCATTCGGGCCACGCAGGCAGGCGTGGACCTCAATAAGCCGATGTTCCTTGCGCTGTTGGAGCTTTTCAACGCCCAGACTGGCAGCTTCTTTACTCCAGTGGGGGAGTTGGGATTGGCCCTTCATGAGATGTACGAAGTGTCCAAGCTTCCTTGGGGCTCGGAACCGTACGAGGAATATTTTCCATCGAATGAAGAGATCCAGGTCTTGGAAGATAAGGACCCGGAGATGATGGCCGTTTTCAAGGAGGTGACGAGCCATCATTATCTGATGCACCGGAGGGACAAGGGTAAGACCCAACCTCACGTGACTGCTTGGAGGGACTATGTTTTCAGACAGGATTTGGCAGATCCTTCGAGGATCCGGTTTGCGACTCCGCAGGGCTTGACACCCGCGGAAGTGAGTTCTGAAATAACCCGGCTGGACGAGAGGACCCCACATTCAAATGAGAGCGGCAAGAACACGTACAGCTGTTTCTGGCACTGCGGGCACCGGATGTCATCTAAGGCAGTGTTGACGGCCTACTTGATGATATGGCTCCGGGATTGCATATTTGCAGGGGGATCCGGTGCTGTTGAGAGGGTACATCGGAATCTCATTTTGCCTGCCGTGAAGTTGGCCTTTGGACGACGTCTGGCTCTCCTCCCCGCGATGGTGTGCAACCTGCTGCGCGGTTTGAGGTCTTTTGCTGATGATGTGATCCACGAGAAAGGTAATAATGACAACTTTCCTCGGGCCGAGCTGCCTTTCCATTATCTTATGGGTTGGCTGATC
>JANAVB010045219.1:4978211-5129342 GCA_029216955.1 Iris pallida
CATTCGCCGTCCTAAATGTACCCTGCTCCGTCCATTCGCCGTATTAAAAGCAAAGAGAATGGCCATTCTCCGTCCATTGGCCGTATTCACCGTCCATTCGCCATATTAAAAGCAAAGAGAATGGCCATTCTCCGTCCATTCGCCGTATTCACCGTCCATTCGCCATATTAAAAGCAAGAGAATGGCCATTCGCCGTATTCTCCGTCCTAAATGTACCATTCTCCGTCCTAAATGTACCATTCTCCGTGTTAAAAGCAAAGAGAATGGCCATTTTTTGTCCAAAAAAATATCTCCTCGAAATATTATCTTTAGAAAAGTTAAAAAATAATCCGCCCGACCTCAGAAGCAGGTTTCCTCAGTTCACCACCACCACCATGACATGTAGCTTTATTAACAAAATATTAAATTGTTAAATGAAAAATAAAATTTCAGACAATGGCATGGGCAGTAAAATTAGAGCGACGCCGCTGGTACTTCTCCTTGTTCGAGGAGGCCTCGACGACGTCCGACGCGAAGTGGACCGATTCTTCTCGGCGCAGCTGGTACTCCTAATGAAAAATAAAATTTCAGACAATGGCATGGGCAGTAAAATTAGAGCGACGCCGCTGGTACTTCTCCTTGTTCGAGGAGGCCTCGACGACGTCCGACACGAAGCGGACCGATTCTTCTCGGCGCAGCTGGTACTCCTCGTTGTTCTAGGGGTGCTCGACGACGTTCGACGCGATCCGAACCGTTTCTTATTTCCTTCTTCATCTCCGTTTCTCTTTCCACCACCACCAGCACCACCACGACTACCATGGCCTGTAACCCAAAAAAGAAAGGTTCAGATTAAATTGGATGGACTTTTGAGAGAGTAAATATGAGTTAATTTAGGGTGTTCATTGAAAAAATTAAAGTGAAGAATGACCTGCTAAAGCAAGTTACCAACAGGTCAGAAGTCTAAATCAGCATTAAATGATGTCTCCTGTATTATTTTATCTGAATTAAACCTGAACCGTTGGATTAAAATCCAACGGTCCAGATTTCGGATGTATCGATACATCCATTTCCAGCGGATGTATTGTAGAATTTTCCTATATATATATATATATGTGTCATGAATTTAATCTATCTATCTGTGTCATGAATTTCTAAGAAAAACTTGAAATATAAATTGTTGAATTTAAACTGTAAAAATAAATTTAAATATATGATGAAAGAATTTGTCAACATACTGTTTAAAAACACGACAAATAAAATCAAAAGACCCGAAATAATCCGTTCCATTCCCCAAAAAGAAAAAAAATGGTCGAAATACGTAAAACTTTCAATATATCCAAGATCTATAACATACACAATTTATGGATTAAGGAGAGAACAATGAAAATTGGACAAAAACCTCATAAATTGGCCTAAATTCGTAGATCCAGAACAAAAAATTCTCAAGCCGGACGAAAAATTAACATTTAAGTTCCATTTCCCATGCTTATAATCAAAAAAAAAACAAATAGATTTTATGATGGAGATGTAGCATACGGATGGAAAGAGGAAGATTAAAGGAAAAAAAAGAATTAAGAGATTACAAACCAAAGAAAACCAAATGTAACTCAAATTTGGGGAAGATGAAACGTACGAATGGAAAGAGGATAAGAAAAAAAATGAAGTGATTCTTTTACCATTCAATGCTGAGGTCTCCCTAATACCATCGGTTGGTAAAACCGTGGGCTACTAAAACCATGGTCTAAAAAATCTGTGGGCTAAAACCACGGTTTCAGCAATTTTTTGGGTTTCCCCAAAACCACAGTCCAAAACCACCGTTTCAGCAATTTTTTTGGTCTCCCCAAAACCACCATTTATGGAAGATAAAAAATATTAATATAAAAACTTATATATATATATATATATATATATATATATATATATATATATATATATATATATATATATATATATATATATATTAAATTCTTATTAATTTACGTTTAAATTTTGTTGAAATTTTACTTAATCATTCTTTATTTTTTGTTAAAAATATAGATTTGGACTTAGGTAAATTTACGCCTCCATCAAGCGAGAAAAAATTTCAATCGAACGTATTTTGTGGGAATGATTCGAACATGACCAGTTGTTCATCATCTAGATCTCCTTTCGGTGACATCACGAATGGTAAGTTATGATTTTTTTTTACAAAGTATTTAATGGTTAATGTTTTTTACATATCTATCTAACAATATATGTGTACATACATATATATGTTGATTTTGTATGCAGTATGTGGGTCAAGTGAGCCTGCGGATTTAATTGTTTCTCAGAAGAAAAATTCATTTGACTACTCGACGAAGAGATTTACAAAACTACACTCTGATCCATCGAGAGTGATTTTTCAAACTAATGATGATGGTCATTCGAGTGAGTTTTTTTCCCAAACCTAAAAAAAAAAATATACTAAAAAATGTGTTACAATAATTTATTAGAGCCTAATTTACTATTTTTATAAATAAAATATTATATATTATTATTGTATTGTTATTACTTTTCTAAGTTTTTCCTTACTTTTTTGCAGAAGATTTAAATCCGTATGGCAAACAGCTGTATTCTAGCAGCGTATTGTTTAATAATGTGTTGAATACGTCTACATATCCTTTTAGCGAAATCACGAATGGTATGGTTGATATTTATTATTAAATTATACATACATACTTATATATTTTATTTTTGCAAAGTTTTGAATTTCATTTAATATTATGCAGTGTGTGGATCAAGTGAAGCAGTTGATTTGTCTACTTCAATGAACCAAAGTTCACTATATTGCTCAAAAAATACAATCTCAAATTTGCAGCAAAATAGTGATTTAACAACGATTGATTTAACTGCAGATGAGGAGTCTTCAAGTATGTTGTAAGCCTAATTTATTTCTAAAATTCAACTATTTAAATTTTGTGATTTATTTCAATTTTTTTTAGAAGGAAATTAGTTTCAGCTTTTTGAAATAAAACGATTGCTTAATATTTCTTTTTTTCTGTTGCAGTTGTTGTTAAATTGACGAATGGAGATTGTAAATTTGATCATGGACATGCAAATCCTAAAATTGGTATTAGTTTATAAAAGTTTGTGTGTGAGTGTTTGTGCGTGTGTGTATGTGTGTGTGTGTGTTTGTGTTTATGTGTGTATTTATTAGTTTAGTTTATGGATTATGTAATTTATTTATAAACAAAAGTCAAAGGTCAATCACCTTCTGATCCAAGATTGCCTTTCAAATTTCAAAGAAGACAATATCCATTGATTGTTTCTTATGCAATGACAATAAACAAAAGTCAAGGTCAATCACTTTCTCATGTTGGACTTTTCTTGAAGAATCCCGTTTTTAGTCACGGACAATTATATGTTACGGTTTCAAGGGTAACAAGTAAGAAATGATTGAAGATTTTAATATGCAGTGAAGATGGAGATCAATGTAACTCAACAACAAATGTTGTGTATAAGGAAATATTTCAAAATTTGTAGAAGTAAGTGAAATGTTATCTTTTATGTCATCAAAATAGACTTTATCGTTTTATTTTATTTACATTGAGGTATATATTATTATAATTCGTTCAAAAACATATTAATATATGTTGGTCCAAGATATTTTGTGAATTACATACATAGTACTAATGATAATTACGTTGCTAAAATTTAATTTCTAAATAATCATATTAATATAATGTTATCTTACATGTATTTCAAAATTGAGTTTATTCTAACTTTTGTTTTAATTTCAAATGTTAAATAAATATCAAGAACATTCACTTATTTATTTTGCGGTTTAAAATAATTTTAAATATACAAACCGTGCATCGCACGGGTGACATACTAGTTAGTCATGATGATACTTCAGTTATTGGGACTCATGTTTACATTAAGATCAAATATTTTAGTAAGTGGACCAAGTAACGATGCATGTGATCGTACATTACTGATGTTCTATTAGGTCAATGGGTCGAGACTATTAGGATTTGGCTCAGTAATTTTAGTAATATCGGAAAAACATACATCGTCAAAATCTTAATCATATTATTTTTTCAAATAAAAAACTAATGTCATGTCTACTTATGATTGAGTTTCTATATACAGAAATACGACATGATATACAAATGGGCCTAGACTTCCTTATAGTTTAATTGTGCTCAAAAAAAAATTTGGGGCAGCCAATAGTTGTTGAGAGAAAGAAAAAAAAAAAAGAGAAAATTAGAGAGTTTGAAAAAGATATAAATTTGGTTTTACATGTTAGGATTTTTCACTTATTATTATTGAGCCTATCTTATATCTTGTGATCTTTATTTTATGCAATATTCGGTCAAAATGTTCAGTGTTGCATGTGTCATTTTCTCGCGGGCGTCTTTCCAACAATGACATAACAAAGATAATCCATAATTATGTATTCATTAGGCCTTTTATGTCCACGACTAGCAAAATTGACATTCACAAAACATAGGTGATTAATTCCGTTGGTGGAGGGGACCAGAGTATCAGCAAGTTCATCAACCAACGTTGCAAGACTTGATTGGACAACAAATATGAACATGATAATTCCTTCAATCAAATTAATGTTGGTGTTTGATAGGGTTCCCTTCCTATGTAGAGAACATCCTGTAATGCGACGAGTTTCATCTGTGTATTGGAGAAAATCGGAAAGTTGAATGCAACAAAGAGGTTCAATTTGAGTTAGTATCAAAGGCTATATTAAGCAGTGTCAGTGCTGACAGTACATTGATATTATAGTGGATTGGACCAACAATTCTAGAAGCTCTTTTGTGGTAAAAAATTATGATCGCAGTATACTGCCAGTATATTATATCAGCAATACACTGCTACAAGTGAACTAAGGAAAAATTAGGTCTTATTTTGATCATTTGATCGAATGTGCAATCATTATTAATCCAAGATTAGGCATGGGTTTATTATGTTATTTTCTTGACCTAATTTGAGTATCACAATAATAGAGGCCGAGTTTTCAGACAGATAGAGAGAGTTCTCATGGGTGATCAACTTTCAAAGGAAGAGGAAGGAGAGATTCAGAATTCGTGGATGATTCGAAGAGGGATTTGTTTGAGGAGATCCACATTGGTTCATCCTTGTAGTCTCGTTATTCGTTAATTGCTATTCTCATTGTAACACATTTATATTCAGTTTTGAGTAATTACAATGATCCATTTTGATTGGTGAAATAAGTTTCTAGAGGAATCATTATAATTTTTTCGTTGATTCTTTTTCGGGTTGGATTTCGATCCTCCTGTATTTTTTTTTCTATCATAATTTTTCACCTAAGTATCGTTTGTGACTGTGTTGTGCTTTAATTTGGTTTATGGATAATGACATCGTATGTAGATTGTATGTTTTACTTCAATACTCAATAATTTTTTTCAGTTTACAAACAATATTTATTCCACTAATTCCGTGTTCACAACCATCAACATAATTGTTAATAAGATGAGTAATTGGTGTAGTCTCAAATTTTTTATCATGCATCCACATAATGGCAGGACTTTTTTTATAAATGAAATAAATACAGTGACCTCCTTATATTTCATAAGTATTACAGAAACTATTCCTATTTCGAAAATAATTATACTGACCACATCTCTCCTTTATAAGATTTATAAAACATAAGGTTGGTCAATGTTATAAGTTTTTATAAGAAATATAAACTATAGGGGTGCTCCATGTAATTAGTTTCAAAGTATGAGTAATTTATGTAATAAATATAAAATATAAGGACAGTTAACACAATTTGTCCTTTATAAATTACAATAATATCTAACGGACTGAATGGGAGACCGCACGTGTGAATCAAAGACACGTGGCAGACCCCCATTGGTCCAGATCCGGGACCCACAAAATTTGACTCCCACTAACATTGTGGTCCAGATCCGGACCAATGAAAACCGCCACGTGTCCTCGATTCATGCGTGTAGTCTCCGTCGTTTTGTGTATCTTTACTATATAAATTAAATGAAAAATTGTACGAGAAACATTAACGTTTCAAATCATTGTGTAAAAGGAACGAAGTTTGTACGTACAAATACTAATTCGTAGACATGGATAGCCCCAAATTTGGACGTTTAAAACGATACGTCCTAAATTTGCACGTCTGGAAAAGAGTATTGGTTGATTAGGTTCTTCATTAAGGTTCTTACGCTTATGGAAGAGCTTAAGTAGGATTAAGCAAGAGCTTAATTATACGCCCAAATGTTGGGGCTTTTTTTTTTTTCTTATGAGGCAAATATAAGCCCTAAAGTTGGGCGTTTTTTATTGTAATATTTATTTTGTGTTTTTTTATGTTGAGATAGTCTTCCCATTTGTCACATGTAATATATTTATTCTCTTTGTTACATGTAATACGTCCTATGTTGGGCGTTAAAAAAAATACGTCCTTTTTTTGGGCGTTGAAAAAATATGCACTCATGTTGGACGTTTATTTTGGCGCGATTATTTTAACGATTTTTTTAATTTTAACTTTTAACTAAGCCGACTAATCCAATTATTTAGTTTTAGACGCCCATATATAGGATTTTTTTTTTTTTTTTTGGTGCCCTACTTTGAGGCAAAACGGTTTCGACTTTGCATTTTCACAAACTTCTTTCCTTTTACATAACTTTTTAAAATTTTTATACTTCTGATACAGTTTCCATAAATTAAATTAGCTACTGGAGTTAGAGGTGTGAATGTCACGGTTTATAATTTTTATGTTGTTTGGATGTGAAAGAAAAGGAATATGTCCAAGCATCCAAAGTTGACAATCCCATAAAACAACAATGTTCTAGTTGTTATCATAGACAGGACAGGAGGCAGCAGCAAAAACATTTTTAAAGCATATAATATGCATCCTGAAAGCTACTTCTTTGTCGAGTTGTTCACTGGGCCGGTTCGGCCCGGGCCCGCCCGTGGACCGGACCGGCCCGCCCCCCTATAAGCCCGGACCGGCCCGCCGTGGGCCCGAACCGGCCCGGCCCCCCATGTGTACTCGGTTCGGGTCGGGCCCCCCCCCCCCCCACAGCCCGAGCCCGGCCCGGCCCGGACCGGTCATTTTTTTTTTTTTTTTTTTTATATTAAACAGGCCCGGCCCGGTTGGACCGGCCCGGCCCGGCCCGCTGGGACCAGTCCAGCCTGCGCCGACCGTTTGAATTTTTGATTTTTTTTTTTTTTTTTTTTTTTTTTAACTTTTGACCGTTGGGAGGGGGGGGGGGGGGGGTTTCTTTTACCAAAATACCCCTCCCATATAGCCGTTATTAAAACGTTGGGAGGGGTATTTTGGTCTTTTTTGGCCTAAAATTACCAAAATAACCCCAAAAAATTCCTATAAATAGCCCAAAAATTCCATTTTTCATACACAACTCATTCCTCACAAATTCTCTACATCTCTCTACGGTGCTCTGGTGTTCTACGACTTTTTCTCCCCGGTGCTCTACGGCTTCCCGATCTCGCTCCCAACTCCATTCCGGCTCTACGGCTTCCCGATCTTCCTCTCAATCTCTTACTTTCTTCTAACGTAGTTTACTTTATTTTATTTTATATATGGCTGGTGAAGGTTCAAACCCACCTGATCTTGCTGGACAGACATACCACTATTTTAGTTCTTTTTTTGACGGTACTGAAATTCCACCTGAGCAAGTTGCGACTCATCCGATTCCGGAGGGGTGCCAACAATCTCCTCCGGAAGTCGCTAGTACAACCCAACGTCCTGAAAAGAAAAAAAAGGTCTAAGTATTGGGATTATTTTACTTTAATTTTTGAAACTAATCCTGATGGTTCTTTGGTTTTAGATGCCAAGGGGGAGCCGAAACCGTACAAGGCGCAATGCAAGAAATGTTGCAACCAGTACGCATGGAAGAAGGGCGGTGGCACCGGGACCATATCCAGACACTATGACACTTGCTACGGGAAGGACACACTTCAAGCGTCCCAAACCCAAATAAGCTTCGGCGCCACCGGTTCTTCAATTGGTAACTTTACTTACTCAGCTGCTCGGCATAAAACCGAATTAACTAAACATATTATTCGTGACGAACTTCCTTTCACGACGGGTGAAAGCGAATCTTTACGAGATTATGTATCACTTTCTCTAAACCCCTCCTTTACTAAAGTGAGTAGGCAACAAGCTCGAAAGGAGGCCATTCGTCTCTTTAACGAGCAGAAAGCCGCTTTGAAAGCGGATTTTGAAAATATTAGTAAGTTAGCTATTACTTCTGATATTTGGACTACTAAATGGAGTTATGCTTATATTTGTATTACTGCACACTATGTAGATGCACAATGGATGTTGCAAAAATACATCATCTGTCTTAAACTTATAGAATGTCCACACACGGGCGCTGTAATTTCAAGTGAGATTTCAAGACACGTGCGTGAATATGATATTCACGCTAAAAATTTTTCTGTCTCTTTGGACAATGCATCAAACAACAATGCTGCTATGTCTTCTTTGTCAGTAATTTTTAAGCCTATTTTAGAAGGTAGACTTATGCATGTTAGGTGTGCTTGCCATATAATTAACTTAGTTGTTAAAGAATGTTTAAAATTTTTTGAACCCCATTTAGACACTCTGCGACAATGCTTGCTCCACCTAAACTCGTCTCCAAGTAGACAACAAAGTTTTGCATGCACTTGCGCACATTTTGGTATGACTTTTAGAAGGTTTGTGAAGGATATACCAACTAGGTGGAACTCCACCTACTTGATGTTGAAATCTGTAATTCCTTTTAAGAGTGCTATTACATATTATTGTACTTCGGATGTCACCTTTGACTATCAGGTTACTGATGATGATTGGGTAGCAGCTGAAAGTGTTTGTAAATTTTTAGAAGTTTTTTACAATGCTACATTAACTCTTTCTGGTGTTTATTATCCCACATCTTGCTTAGCTTTACGTGAACTTTGTAACATGTCTTATTTATTTTCTAAATATAGAGATTATCCAAATTTTGAAATTGCGGTGAGAAATATGGAAGCCAAATTCAGGAAATATTGGGGTGAAGTACCTCTTTTATATTGTTTGGCTTCCATATTTGATCCTACAATCAAATTGGATGGCGTAGAGGTTTTATTAGAAGGATATGGAGAATATATGGGTATAGACGTTACTGACATGAAGGCAGAAGTTAAAGTGGCTTTGGACAGGTTAGTTATACTGTACGAAGAAGGAGCAACGTCGACCCGACCAACTCAGGGGGGGCTAGTAGTAGCTCCGGCTTGGCGTCTAAGCTATCAGCAGCCGGTCGCATACTACAAAGGAAGAAACAAAAGCAATCTTCCCAACCTACTCAAGAGTTGTCTGCTTACCTTAACTCTTATCAAGACGAAGATGAGACTCCAGATCACTTCGCCGTTCTAGAATGGTGGAAGAGACACGACAAGAGATTTCCTGTGCTTTCTAACATAGCACGTGATCTACTGATGGTTCCGGTGTCGACGGTAGCATCGGAGTCCTGTTTTAGTGCAAGTTCGAGGATGTTGAGCGATAGGAGGAGCCGCTTGAAGCCCGATATTTTGGAAGCGATCGTGTGCGTATAAGATTGGTTGGCTGCCGATAAAAGAACACAAAACCAGAAAGATGGAGAAGATCATGACATCCACGAGCTGGATTTGGAATCGCTTTCATTGCATGAAGGCGAACAACAATGAGGCTACGGTGCAAGGTATCAGGTATGTACATTTAAACTTATACATTTCAATTTTAAATTTTAACTTATACTTTCAAAAACTATTTTTTTTTTTACTTATACTATTCAAATTTTTTAATTTAACTTATATTATTCAAATTTTTTAACTTCTACTTTCAAAAACTATTTTTTACTTTAAAAAAAAATATTTTTTAACTCCGCCTATGCCAAACAAGCATTTGCCGGTCCCAAGCCCGGATAAAGGAAGAGGGAGAAATGTTTTTTTAAAATTTTTATAAATTTTTATAAACATTTGTAATATTGGTATAAACATTTGTATATATTTGTATAAACATTACTTTTATAAATATTTTGTATAAATATTTTATAAACATTTAAGTTACAAATTTTTAAAATTAAAATACAAAAGAAAATGATTACTTTTACATGGTTTTTAAAATGGTTTTAAAAAGAAAATACATATTTTGTAAAAACATTTTATAAACATTTTTATTAAAAAGAAAACATTTTATAAACATTTTATCATATTTTGTATAAACATTTTATAAACAATTGTATAAACATAAAATTATAAACATTTTATAAATATTTTTAAACATATTTTGTATAAACATTTTATAAATATTTTTTTTATAAACATTTAAGTTAAAAAATTTTAAAATTAAAATACAAAAAAAATATATAAAAAAACTAAATAAAACAAAAAACTGTAAAAAAAAAAAAAAAATAATAATCCAAAAATTCGGGCCGGTCCGGTCAACCCGGCCTGAACCGGCCTAGGCCCGGACCGGCCCGACCCCACTAGTCCCGGTTCAATGGGCCGGACTGGGCCACGTGGAAAATAACCGGCCGGACTTAGCCCGGACCGAAATAATGTGTGGGCCGGTCCTAGACCGGCCCGAACCCGGTCAGGCCCGCCGCCCCTGGACCGTGGGCCGGCCCGGACCGGACCGGTTACACCATGACTTCTTTGCTATGGACAAACACACAAGTACTATGTAAATTAAATAAATGAAATTAGATTAAACCGTAATATTCCAAAAAATTTCTTTCTAATAGACAACTCTAATTAAAATGAGATTTGTTTATTATTGGATCAGGTATGGATATGTCTTAAGCTTGTAGATTCATGTGAAGAGGTCTTACAGTTATTGAATATTATTCTCATAACTGAGCAATTGGAACACAGCCATCAAGTCCTAATCTACTCCAAAAGTGTATTTAACTTATGTTTTGAGCAAACTTTTGTAGTGATTGGTGAAAGTGGTAACTTTTAAGTGGCATGTCTGATTAATTAATCATTATTTGGGGAAGCTAATAGTTACATAATAATATCCTACATTAATTGAAGGTGACGACTATACGTCTCTATTATTGGACTCTCGAAGAAAACTCAATTCAACTAGTACTCATTGTCCTTGTTGATTCATAGATCATAGATGCGCACTCATTTATTAGATGGCCAAGATAAACGGTTTGTGGTGATTAATTGCAAAGAGCTTTAGGCTGTGTTTAGTAAAAAAGATGGAAAAGTGAAAGGAAGAAAAAAGATAAAGGATACATTTTTCTTCTATATGAAAAAGAAAGATTATTTTCTTTCTTTGTGTTTGGTAGCAAGGATGGAATGAAAGAAAAAGTGGAAGAAAAGAAAGTAAAAAAAATATAGGATTTACCAATTCTGCTCTCAACTAAAAACACTTATTTACCATTTGACTTCATAAATAATTTTTAAATAATACATTCATATGGGGGTATAATTGTTAATTAATATAAGCCTTTACTTTTCCTTCCACTTTTGGGAGGATTTGATTTCTTAGGTTATAAGGGAAAAGTAATCCCTCCACTTTTCCTTCTTTCCTATTTTTCTTCCATACCAAATAAGAGAAAATAAATCTTTCCCTTCACTTTTCTCTCCTCTATTTTCCTTCCTCCCACTTTTCCCTCCTACCAAACACACCCTTAATAATAAGTACATGAGGTGTTTGCATGGGTGTTTTAAAAACCGGACCAACCGGCCTGTACAACCGGTTTATCCGTGAACCGGTAATTTTCTGGTACAACCCACAGTTTTTCAAAAGTAAATTTTAAATAAATATTTTTATAAAATTTAGTGTTCATAATGGATTAAACTTGTACAACTTATTTTAATCTAGTGGTTGAAAATCCTCCCTACTACTAGTAGTGGTTGAAAAAGTTTAATCTAAACGGCCAGTTGTAGTGGTTGAAAAAGTTTTCTGAATCAATCAACAAATATTCACTTCAATGTATCTTGTATATTCGAGAAGAAAAATTGCTGATGTTCTTCAATATATATATATATATATATATATATATATATATATATATATATATATATATATATATATATATATATATATCTTGCAAATGACCTCTAGCCTAGTGGTTAAGAGAGATGCATGCGATCCAAGTGGTCAGGAGTTCGAATTCCAGTAGGAACGATTCCAGAAACAATTTATCTTTTATATATATGACTTAATTCCAGTATGAACGATTCCAGAAATAATTTATCTTATATATATATATATATATATATATATATATATATATATATATATATATATATATATATATATATATATATATTATCTTTCATATATATATATACAATTAAGCCATATATATATATATATATATATATATATATATATATATATATATATATATATATATATATATATATGGCTTAATTGTATATATATATATGAAAGATAATATATATATAATATATATATATATATATATATATATATATATATAAAACAAGAAACATCACCCCCTCTTGTTTGATGTTGATGTTCACTTTTGGTTAGTTACAGATGACCAATTCTTTGACTCAAAATGAGTGCCAAATATCCTTGAAAGTGACACTTGTTTTCCTTCTAGTTAGGGCTGGCGATTTTGTCCTGGTGCCCTCTATCCGAGCCGGGTACCCTGCGCCCTCAGGTGCCCACGGGTACCCTCTATCCTAGGAGGGCAAGCCCTACTCTTACCCTCTTGGAATTAGGGTAGGGTAAGGATTTTATCTTGTTACCCTAGTGCACTTACCCGGGTACCCGCCCTACCCTACCCTGAGTCACTACCCTACCCACTACCCTTAACCCTCTAAAACCCTCGACCCTACCCTTCTCCCAAACCTGATTACCCATACTCCTACTGCCATAGTATTACTACTAAATACTTGTATTTTTTTGTAATTAGTTAGTACTTAGGATTAGGAGAACTATATGGTGCTTGATCCTAAGGAGTCTGGTCTAGTCCCCTCCTTGGGTATGTAGACAGCTCAGGTTCCACTATATAACTGGGTTCAGCGCCTTTAGTAAAAAAATATTCCTCATGTTATTTCTTATTAAGTTGTTATGATTTTTGAATGTTGTAAAAATCTTAAGTATCAAGGTGTTTACTAGCAAAAAAAAATAATTTTTAAAGTTAAAAAAATTGAAATGGCAAGGGTAATACCCTTACCCACCCTACCCTGACCCTCAGCTACCCTGTGAGGGTAAAGGGCAAGGATGGGTAATGGGTATTGGTTTTTTGGAAGAGGGCTACCCTACCATACCCTCATGACTCCCCTAGGGTATCAAAAAAATGTCAATACCCTACCCTGCCCTGCCCTCTTCCTGCCCTTACCCTACCCTACCCTACCCATCGCCACCCCTACTTCTAGTTGTGGCCCCAGTAGCTTACCAAGGAGAAATTATTAGGTGCTCCGGGCTCACCACTAGAAGTGCTGAGTGGTGAGCCCGGTCCAATGAACAATGGACACTTGGCAATAATCATTTTATTCAACACTTTCCACCTCATAAATTAGTTTAATATTAATGTTAATGTTAATATTAATATTACTGTTAATATTAATACTAATTTTAATATTAATATTAATGTTAATATTAATTGAATTGAATTGAATATAATATTAATATTAATATTAATATTAATATTTAACGTTAATATTAATGTTAATCTTAATATTACTGTTAATATTAATGTTAATCTTAAAGTTAATATTAATGTTAACATTAATTTTAATATAATATTAATATTATTGTTAACATTAATTATACTGGCAATATTTATGTTAATTTTAATTTTAATGTTAATATTAATATTATTGATTTTGTTAGCTTTTTTCGTTATGTTTTTCTATCATGTTCTGACGTGGAAAGTGTCGAGTAAAATGGTTATTGCCAAGTGTCCATTGTTCATTGGACCGGGCTCACCACTCAGCACATCCAGTGGTGAGCCGGGAGCACTTAATAATTTCTCCTTACCAAGAGCCCCAGATTTTTTTTTATTTTTAAGATTAACTACACAATTTCTACGTATGCATGTACTATGTATATGAAGCCAATCTGATCGCTATAATAACCACTACCCACATATAGGCCAATCTTATTTTTAGGGTATGGTTGGTTCTTCACTTAGTATGTTGGTTTGGGTTGGAGTCTACGTATGTCCAAATGGGCTATACTACTGGACCATGGGCCGTGGCCCATGCCAATTTATATTCTCCCACTCTCCTAGGCCGGGTGGGTCCACCTCTCCCCACCAGCCCTATTTAAAGCGTCTCCTCCTCCTCCTCTCCCTCCGTCCTCCACCCGGGAGTAACTAAAACCTCGACCACCTCCAACCGCCGATGGCCGCCCTCCAACGCCAGCACCACCACCGCCGGTCGGACCGCCTCCTACGCCTCCTCTCCCTCCCGAAACCGGGCCCGAGCCCCTACCCCCCCCACTCCTCCCCCCCCGTCTTGGACGACGACGACGACGAGGAGCTCGACGAAAGCGACATCTTCTCCTCCTCCACCGCCTCCGCCGACGAAACCTTCCACCCGAGCCCTAACCCCATCTTCCAGCTCTCGAGCCCCAGCGCCAGATCCTTCCCCATGGCGGTCCCCAAGGCCAGGCCCGCTTCCTCGTCGGAGAAGAAGGTCCTCCGGCAGTCGGCTCCGGTGAGCGTGCCTATGATGATGAGGAGAATCATGGATGATGCGGAGGAGGAGGAGGAGGAGGAGGAGGAGGAGGGGGTCCCACCGCACGTGATGATGGCTAGGAGGATCGCCATGGGGGGGTCGCCGAGGGAGATTAAATTTTCGGTTCTGGAAGGGGAAGGTAGGACCCTCAAGGGGAGAGACCTCAGGCGTGTTAGGAACGCCGTCTTTCAGAAAACCGGCTTTCTTGATTGATTCAGCTTATTTGCTTTATTTTGAGAAGCTCGGAAGAATAAAAACTAAAAATAAAAAGCACAAAAAAGAAGAAGTGGATCGAGAGAGACAGACACACAGAGAGAGAGAGAGAGTGGAGTGGACATCATTATATCACCGAGTATTTTGCTTGTTCGTTTTTAATGAAAAGAGGATTTTATTTTGTGAGACATTAAATTTGCCAATGTATGCAATTACACAACTAGATTTTGGGCATAAAAGTAGCGGTTCAGTTTTGGTTTTAAAATATTAAAGAAGTTATCCGGTTTTGATTTCAGTTGCAGTCCAAATTGAATAAGACTTACACAATTATATAAATATTTTTAATTTTATGCATATTTTATTATTCAAAATTTGTATACATGTTTAATTTGAAAACAATAATTCTATATATATATTTTAAAATCTAGTTTTTGTAATTTAACAACTAGTCAAACTTTAAAATACAACAAAAGTATTTATAAAATTATATTTTTTTTTTTCAATACAATTTAACCGCAATCTCAACTTTGGGTCAAACTCACTAAACAATATAAATAATCCAACCGAATAAACCGAATCGATTATCAGTTTGGTTTGGTTTCGACTATGATTATTTTCGGTTCGATTTTGGATTCTTTGAAATTCGGTTTATTCGATTTTGACTATTTCGTTTTAGTTAAAACAAAATAAACCAAACGCCCACCCCTACAGAGAAGTCTGTCTTCATCTTCAACATTATAATTTTTTTTTTACAATAGCCCTAAACACAACAACGATTGTCAAATTTTTAATAGTTCTGTTTATGTACAAAACTATATAAATAGTGATCTCTAAACAAATTTTATAGCCTTATTTTTCTAGCAAAACGAAATATTCCCACTAGAAAACAATAAAATGAAATAGCATCCTGGTTCATGAGGAACTTGAGTGAAAATTAAAAATAATCATTTTTATCACTTTTTTACAATTTCTTATAATTAGTTTTTTCAAATTGTTATGGTTGTATAACTTAGTCCTTGGTATTTTAGCCTTACCAGTGGCGTAGCCAGGATTTGGATACAGCGGGGTCAAAATCGACTAAAAAAAATTTAATTAAAAAAAACAAAAATGTAGAGAAAAAATTGCATAAATTAGTCACAAATTCTATTTTCTATACCTAACATTGGTCATCTATTCTAATTTTCCTATTGTAGCTGCTCATTTTTTCTATTCATTTCAAAGTAGGATTGATATTAAAGTGGACATTAATTCTAATCCAATATAATCAGAAGCTTAACTTCATTGTCTTTCCAGTCAGGTCATATAAGACATTTTTTATTTATCAATTTTGACTATTTGATCGAGGAGATTCAATATATCTTAAAATTCATACTTGTATCCTAACATTTTAGTCATGAACCTTGCCATCCTAGGGTCTTATGAAAATTAAATATTTTTTCTCCCTCAAGGAAAAACAAAATTAAAATATTTTATTTCCAACCACTAATTTACTTTGACTTTTTTTTTAATCAAAAAATGTTATACTAAAAAACAATTTTATTTCATCTAAGAGCAAATTAAATCTTGCCATCTAGAAACAATTAAGGATAAAATTTATGACATGATTCGGCT
Organism: Iris pallida; assembly: GCA_029216955.1. NCBI lineage: Eukaryota > Viridiplantae > Streptophyta > Magnoliopsida > Asparagales > Iridaceae > Iris > Iris pallida. The sequence goes on from JANAVB010045219.1 coordinate 4,994,664, forward strand.
ACTTGCAACTACAAGTAAAACGAGTAAAACATCAAATTGTTGTTCGTTCGTAATATAAGTAGCTTAGAGTAAAACAATTAAGGGCACCACCACTTCTACTAGGGGGCAGCCCAATTTTTTTTTGAAAAAATTACAAGTTTGCCATAGGTTTTTTTACTAGGGGCAGCCCAAAATTGACTATAAAAGCCAAACTTCTTTTATTTCTTCTCTTCCTCCACTCTTTACTTCTCTTCCTCCACTCTTTTTTTTCTCCTCCTCATAGAAACCTAGAATTAACCTAACCTAGGTGAAATTGTCCCCCCACCTAAATTTGTTAAAGATAATAGTGTCAATCACTTCTCCCATTTATTTGTAAGTCGTCGAATTTATTTTTGTGTAATGTTTTAACCTAAATTTTACATATAAAAGTTGAATTTTGTGTTTAATGTAGAAAGAAATAGAAAATGGAACAACCCGGACCATCAAATGCTGGATACTCTCCTCCCACAACGTCCGAAGAACACTTTGATGCATCGGAAGGCCTCGTGGTAACTACACTTTAACTTCATTTCGGATGGAAAATCGGATTTTGACACAGAGGACTGCCACTTCTCTGGCAGTCCCACTCATGGATTTGGACTGCCAGGGATGTGGCAGTCCTATATATGTGAGGGACTGCCACATATGTGGCAGTCCTATAGATGTGGCAGTCCTTTTGACTTTTAACTTCTATTGTAGGAGTTGCGATCTTTCGTTCTACTCCCGCATCCTAAGCGAAGAAACGGTTGCAAGTTTGTTGTTAAGTATCCCTTGCACCGACAGTGTTACCGGAAAAGACCACTACATGTCAGTCCCGTCTGCCGGCTATTTATTTGCTAATAGGTACATGATACCTGTTGTACTTATCTCGTCGGATATTAACAATACATTCTTTCCGATGTGCGCTCCTCCGACGGACCACGGAGTGTCTAACCTATGTACTATAGGTCTGATTGGGGATCACTTCGTTATACTAAAGATGATCGCTCATTCTCCGATTCCTCCACCTTCAACAGTTTGGTACAAAAGAGCACCGGTCGAAGCCATCGCTTGGACCACACCTTTCGTTGATCAGATCAACCATTGTAAGAAGTTGTTGAAGTTTGAGGAGCCAAGAGACTTACCTGCTGACCACTACGACGTCGAAATCGACTAAGTATGGATATATTTACAGTTTGACATTTTGTATATGGAGGACCACTTTTGTGTATAGTAAAATATGAAGTCCACTAATCTATATGGAGTAAATTTTGTATACAGTGAAATATGAAGTTCAGTATGTTATACGTGTCTACCTGTGTGCTATCTGTGTTATATGTGTCTACCTGTGTGCTATTTATGTGTTTACATGTGTGTTATCTGTGTTATATGTGTTTACCTGTGTGCAAGTATGTGTGGCAAAATATACCAATTTGTTAAAGTATCAGATCCAGTATCAGGACTGCCACCCCCCCTGACAGTCCTACATTGAATTAGGACTGCCAGGGTGCTGGCAGTCCTAATTGAAAGTTGTTGTTATATAAATGGCCATTCTCCGTTGTTTTAGCACGGAGAATGACCATTCTTCGTATAATTTAGCACGAAGAATGGCCATTCTTCGTGTAATTTTCACGGAGAATGGCCAGTATCAGGACTACCACCCTCCTGACAGTCCAACATTAAATTAGGACTGCCAGGGTGCTGGCAGTCCTAATTGAAACTTGCTGTTACAGCAAGTATCAATTATGACTGCCAGCACCCTGACAGTCCTAATTTAATGTTGGACTGCCAGGAGGGTTGCAGTCCTATTTGTAAGTCTCTGTGATGAGAGTTTTGAAACTCTCTATCACAGAGAGTTTCAATTAGGACTGTCACACCCCTGGCAGTCCTACACAAGAGGAGGACTGCCAGGGTGCTGGCAGTCCTAATTGAAACTTGCTGTTATATAAATGACCATTCTCCTGTGTTTTAGCATGGAGAATGGCCATTCTCCGTGTAATTTAGACGGAGAATGGCCATTCTCCGTGTAATTTAGCACGGAGAATGGTCATTCCAGTGTTAAAACGCAGGAGAATGACCATTCTCCGTGTAAATTAACACGGAGAATGATATTCTCCGTGTTTCTAACACGGAGAATGGCATTCTCCGTGTAAATTAGCACGGAGAATGATTATTCTCCGTGCTAAATTACACGGAGAATGGCCATTCTCCGTGTAAATTAAGACGGAGAATGGTCATTCTCCTGCGTTTTAACACTGGAATGACCATTCTCCGTGTAAATTAAGACGGAGAATGTTCATTCTCCGTGTTAGAAACACGGAGAATGCCATTCTCCGTGTTAATTTACACGGAGAATGGTCATTCTCCTACATTTTATGGTCAGTTGAAATTTGGAGGGCCATAACTTTTGACTGGGAGGTCGAAACGAGGCCCCGTTTGTCCCAAAACGAGCGTATCTTCGAGGAGCCTGAAAGTAACAAGTTCATCGTTAGACGACCTTCCAAAATTTTAGAATCGCAAAAAAATGATGTTTGGACCTCCGTTTTAGCACTTTTGTCAAAATTTTAGAATCGTAAACAAATATTAATTCAATGTAGGAGTGTTCTTCGACTTGCGTGTCATCTCGTCGAATGTAGGAGTGTTCTTGAGAGAAATTTGGTGGAGGAATTAGGATTAGAGTGGTGGAGGAGAAGAGACGGGTTTTGGGAGAGGGAGAGAGAGCTCCTTTTTTTTTCTTTTGGAGGAGAGAGAGGAAATTGGGGTTTGGGAAGGAAATGAGAGTTTGGGGGGTTGGGCTGCCCCCTAGTAAAATGTGGGCTGCCCCCTAGTAAAATCTCCACTGTTTGGGCTGCCCCTTAAGTAAGGGCTGCCCCCTAGTAGAAGTTGTGGTGCCCCTATATATATATATATATATATATATATATAAAATAGAAAAATTAAGTGGGGTCATATGACCCCACTGGGCCTATGCTGGCTCCGCCCATGCCTTACCACGATAAATAATATGCCTCACTTATAAAAACAATGCCTTAAAAATTAAAAGCAAGGAATATTATTCGTTAATTTCTGTTGATTTATTTTTTTGTAGGACGGCCAAGGAAAATGACCTTACTATTGGACGTTTTATTTTTCATTTTACAAATTTTGCAGACTTTGTACTCTCAACACAATTTTGCTAAATTCGAATGCTTTGAGGAAAATTTTCAAAGTTACACAAGAAGTTCCAAACTTAAAAATAAAACATATGATTTCTCTTCTTAATTATTTTTATCTGTCAAGCGATCGTACCAAAATATAACTTTATTAGGAACTTGTACTAGTGATCTGACTGATATACAAAAAGTTGTAGGGACCTGTACAAAAGAAACCCATTCTCAAAATTAGGAACACAAAATGTTAGCCCCATCTATCTTGAAATTTGCTGCTATTAGAATAGTTACACAAATGATAAGAATAATTAATATTTTATAACAAGCATTGTATTGTATTGTTGCGTGTACGTCGCATAATGTAATTTGATAGCAAGTTTTATTATTAATATATGTAAAAATAATTGTGAGTATATGATTTAATGATAACTTTATTCGTAAGTTAGCACATTATCTTACGTAGCGACAACCACCTGACCCTAATGTTTATGAATTGATTTTATTTGTCTACTTAGGTTTACACAACCTATACTTTCTATGCATACAAAATGAATGTATCGATTTCGACATAACCACTTGAAACTTAGATGTGAAGGAGTTGGTATATAGTATAATATACTTATTTGACTGATTTCTTTATTCATGTAGGAAATATAATTTATAGCTATTTAAATATTTGTTGACACAATTTTTTTTAATATTAATTATAACCTCAATATGACTGGCTTGTTTGGAATATTGATAGTTTGGGTAGACATGACCTTTCTAGAGACCTGAAGGCTTAAGACCATGGTCACTGATCAGTATAATTGTGAGTTAGAGCATCTTCAACCCTATTGTGAGTTTGAAAAAAATGATTGCCACATAGGAATGACAACCATTTTTTCCAAAAGTACTTCTCCAATGCAAATGTGAAATAAAGTGTGGAGTTGACATGGCAATGACATGGCAAAGACAATGTGAAGTTGGTTGTCTAGATCTAGACAATGTACTTCACAATGTCTTTATGTCCACATCATCATTTGTGAATAAAAATATTTATAAAAAAGAAGTACAAGAGTAAAAGTTGTCTTGGAAGCTGTAAAAAATTATTTGTATTGTCTTCTCAATACTTTTGCATTGGAGATGACTTTTTAAACCCATTGTCATTTGTGAATATAACCTTGCCACCTATACAAGACATTGTCTTGTCCCTCATGCCACATAGGATTCACAACACAAAACAAGACAATAGGGTTGGAGATGCTCTTATGTTTACAAATATATTGCAATTGAGTAGTTTTATTGTCCGGCATAAATATGATAACTATAAACCTTAATTACCATCCTTTTTTAGATTATTCCTATAATCCATTCTGTGGCAATAACTTGAGTTACTTCAGTATTCTTTTCAAGAATTCCCTCCTCCCAAATAATTATCATATCATGCCACACCCAAATGTTAAACCATTCAAATTTGTTGGGGGTGCAAACAATAATACAGGAAAAACTCCTTGTAATCCCCGCTTAGTTTTTTTAAATTATTACATTTATATAAAGCATTTTTAAATTGTCATTTAAAAGTTCATTCAAGATTTTTTTTTTTTTTTTAATCATTCGTTAAGTATCATGTAAGAAAAATTGTTGTGTAGTTGTGGTTGAACCTAACAAGTACGACAAAGACTAATTCAGGAAAGAAAATATTTGAGCACAAGCCAGGGATACCCAATAAGCAACAATGATTAAAAGCCAAAAAAAAAAAAAAAAAAAAAAAACTAATTTAGCTAATCGAGTTGTCATGAGTTATTACGACAAAAACTAGATTATCATGTTTCTCTTTTCGCAGATTATATTATACCACTAACATATACTCCTGGACAAGAATAGTTTTCTCCATGACAATGAGAGTTTTCTCGTTACATTCACTGCACAAGAAAAAAAAAAACGTTTTAGTAGCCTAACCGATTCATCTTGAGCTTACTAAAACAGTTTCCTGATATATTTTTTCACCTGAACTTCTTGATATGTCTATTTTTATTTCTTCGAATTTTAGCCAATTAATGTAGCAAAAAGTATATGTCTATTTAATTATCTTGTCCTTAGTAAATGGATTTAGAACATACGTGAAAATGATGTTGGGTTTCTTCTAGAAATTTTTAATTCTTTATTTTGTCAATATTTTTAACATTTTCGATTACGTAACCCTTGCTCTACAGTTGGCTCTAGTCCATGGTTTGCGCATGGTTTTCTTTTCCAATAGAAAGATTTTCCTTTAAAATATTAATTGGACATTAAGAAACGCTAGCTGAAATAGTTAATTTCAGTTTGTACTATTGAATTGATGGGTAGTTTGTTTTTGTATTGCATTTATGCTGCTTCTGCTTGGAATTGTCATAATTTGAGGATTCTCAAAGTTATTTATTCAAATTTGATGTTGGATATCTATTAATCTATTGAGAGAGAACTACTTATCCCTTATTTTGCTAGGTTTCAGAACATCAACATAAGAAAAAAAAACTTATTTGCGTGGGATCTCTATATGGCCCTTAAATTCTTCAACTACTGGTAAGCCTTCTTGAAGAAATCAACAGGTTAAGGATTGGGGACTTATTTTTCTGCAGTATGGAGTTTATGACTAGAAATAAATTATAAAGAGAGGCTTTGTGCATCAGCTTTATAATGCTGTATTTATGCTAATGTGATTCTTATCTTCTTCTAGATCTTCCAATATGCCTTTTGATACATAGTTTGCAGTATCGGCCGATACCGATTCGATACAATTTGGCATATCCTGATCCGATACCGATAAATACAGATACAGACATTGGAGGTCTATTTTCTAGTCAATTTGGCCACACAAAAAAAAGAACGAAAAAGACCAATCCGTAATATGATATAAAAGCATAATTAGGTTGTAAAAGCATGTAAATAAAGAAAATTTATCTATCGCAGGTAAACCAATTGGCAATGATGACTACTATTTCATTCAATTTCAGAACTGGTAAGAAGCAATATACGAAATACTTAAAATTTATGACTAAATGTATAAAATATTTTCTATTTTTTTTTTTCAGATACAAAAAATTTCACTACTCCAATCCAAAACCGTCATAGTGTCGATCCCGATACTCATAGGAAGGGTTCGATACCGATTTCGATATCGATACTGTGAACCTTGTTTTGATGCTGATGGGTATGATTCAACTGTCGGAAAAGAAATTGTTTGGAAAGAATATGCTAATGGAGAGAGATCAGACGGCTAAATAACCTCTCTCCTTTGCTTCTTTCCATGTACAATTGCTGTAACCAACATTTTAGTTGGGCAGGGAGAGAGATTCATGCTTTAAAAGTTTTGAACATTTGACTACACAAAGCTTAGAGATATTGGTCGCTCCATTTCATTTACAGAGATCATCATTTCGGGCAGGTTTATGGCACCAAATTGTTATCGTAGGTACACGGATGAATGGATGGTACCGAAAATAGTCATATTACAAAATCCACCATTTCATGTTGAGACAAATTCTAGGTGTGCGTATTTTAATATTTGAGCTATTATTTATTGTTTTGTACACATGGGATGTGTTAGTTCAAGTGGTTTGAACGGTGATAGGTTTTTCTAGCACAAATCCTAGAGGAACTCATGAGTTCTTAATTCTAAAGACACGACATTAATGGCCGTTGGATTACATGCATCTCATCTTTTGAATTTTTTTTTCCAAGGACCTAAATAGAAAAAAATCAAGGGCCTAAATGCAAAATAATAACACGTGTCATAATCACATTCCAAGTTCCTATTTGATTTTCTATAGTCAGACTATTTTTCTAGTGGGCAATGTCAAATTCCTCAACAATCATTTGTTTTGTTACAATTTTTTTTGGGAGAAATCCCTTTGTAGCTAGGTCCCAACTCGGGTGAATGTTGCAATGTCGAACTGAGTCAGAAGCGTCGTCTCAGTCTGCTAATAGTTGTGCAGTAAGCTTCGTAGTAAGCTTCACGGCAGCCTGTTGGTAGTGTTGCGGAAGCTGCACTGTAGTGCCACGGTAGTCCGCTGGTAGCTCCGCGACAACTTTGCATGGTTACCCCATAGTAGTCCTTTTTCAAGACCGTTCAGTTTTGTAATTGTCATATTAATAGAGAGTTACTGCTGATCAGAAGTTGCACCCTGATATTTCGTCCACGTTGTTAGTGGACGGTTACTACTGATCAGAAGATTGCTCCACTATATATTGTGTGTTCCAGTACTTAGTGCACACATGAGAAGTGAGGAGAATTTCCTAGATCACTCGAGTGCCTTTTTCGCTATTGAGTACCATTGTTACAACACATCGCTGTTCCGTTTGATGAAGGGCAGTGTCTTGCAACAAGCGTTCCATAAGTTCTTCGAGGCGGATCGATGGAGACGGTTGAACCGTTCTGACCATCCGAGCAGGCTTTTCTATCTTTCTATAGTTCTGGTCTATATTCAGCAACCTTTTTGCTAGCTTTCAAACATTTCGACTGCTGGCTTCTTAAGTGGATCTTTCTACTTGTAACTATGGTGCACTTCACTAGCAATTTTAATGGCTTTCTACTTCTCCTTGTAAACTTGACTTGCATTCAGGAGCTTATTTCATTATTGACTTGTATGATTTTTTTTTTCCGAAAACCAACAACAAGAAATGACAAGTGACCACAACAAAACTTGCTAGTTGCAACATCATTTGTTGCAAGAGACAGCAATGCAATTGCGACATCATCATCATCATACAACAGTCTTATATGTGTATCTTTCATGCACATTGGTTATTGGATTTAAATCCTTTGCTACGTTGCATCCACACAAATGCGACACGTACACATTTTAGACATGGTAATACGAATTCGATACCTATTTTCGTGGGCTCTAGTGTCCGTGACGTATCCGATACATGTGTCTGACATAACATAACATGAATTTTGGAGTGTTCTTGCTTCTTAATTCCTTAGAGATCCATATAAGATCAAAATAACATACCCAATCTAACAATGAAATTGATATTTTCTTCCGCCGTCATAATTGAAAATCTCATGCATCATTTGCTCTGTTGTAATTGAAGTTGCAGCCAACAAATGCTGTATAAATTGATATATGTACTGTAGTTTTTATTGTATTAATGGCTCAATTTACAGCCAATCAAACATGAGAATTGGTATAAGTGCTCAAACGAAAGTTGCTAGAGTTGCATTTACAGACGACGACCAAAAAAAAAAAAAAAAAAAAATCAGTAATGAAGTAACCAACTACTTAGCCAGTCATTACTTGCTGTCTGGTCAACTTAATTTGGCAAGGATTCACAGACATCCATAAAAGCTGCTTTAATTATGTGTGACCTTAGGTCTTAATACTTTTTTGCCCGCAGGCTTGGATCGCGGTCCTAGCCCGCGGGCCATGTGTCCCCAAACGACTGGCCCTCCTCCCGCTAACTTTCGGTCCCACCCGCCCTCTGACCAATCGGAAGGCGACACATGGCCTGCGGACTAGGACTGCGGTCCAGGCCCGCGGACAACATAGCACTTCCGCTCAACAAAAGATCTTATCAAGCAATGAAATAGTGATATATGTGTGCGTTTAGGTACAAGTAAGAGCCAAAAAGAAGCTTTAATTGGTGCAATATATCTTTACAAGTGGTGCATCTAACAAGTGCTTTCTGTCTGCACAATGGGAGCTTTAAATTGGTCACCAAAGTGGTTGATTCTGGCTTTTTGCTATAACATCTGCGGGCCAGCAAAATTTATGGACTTCTCTTTGACTCCCTTACTTTGTATGTCCTTTGGTTGTTAGGTCTGCTTCAACATTGAATTTGATTTTGAGTTGGGTTAGGATAAGGTTGAAGTAGGATGATAGGGCCACCATGTATCATGTTTCAAATCAGGTCTATTTGTGGTTAATCTTTGTTACAATATTGCTCACCTTAGATATTTTGCATTTAGGTCAGCATTCTGTGACCATCTCTCTCTCTTTAGACATGTTGAAGAGTAGTTGAAGTGAGGAGCTTTGTACCAACTACTTCCCATTAGGACATCAAGTTCAATAACATGCAAGCTCTAACTCAGAGCCGGCTCCAAGCCTAGGCGAGTTAGACATGGGCCTAGGGTTCCAAAGTTTATAAAGGCCCCCATTTTCAGATCGTCCAAAATTTACGTAGGGACCTCCATTTTAGAATCGGTTCAAAATTTACGTAGGGCTTCCAATTTTCAGAATCGGTCCAAAATTTAAGTAGGACTTCTCATTTTATGATTGGTCCAAAGTTTACATATGGACCCCCATTTTCTGAATTGCTCCAATATTTACATAGGGGTTCCCATTTTCAATAACGTCTGTGGTTCCATTTTTGCTAAAGCCGGCTCTGCCCTAGGAACAATGTACTTTCTTGTTTTAATTATACTAGCCCTCCTTATTTTCTTTTTAGGTCACTTAGTACGACAATGATATGATTGTTGAGGTGGAGTCATTGTTGAAATAAAACCACTAATATAGATAAGTGCTAATGTATTGAAGAGTTAATTGTCCAAATGGTGTCTGAGAAATATCATGGTCATCATTTTGGTGATGGTTTTTTTTTTTTTTTGGGTTAATTTGGTACATAAGTTTTACATTTTTGGTTTAAGGAGTGCTTGAACTAGGTTCGTTAATATTTTGGATAAAAACCGTTAAAAATGGACATGTGATGGTCACGTACCTTATTTTTAGACTTATTTTTGTCATGACCAGCAGATACATCAACTATAATTGATTGTAGAGCCGTCATTTTGTACTCGACAAAAGATATTTGTTTAAGTAGAATATTTCTTCGAACACAGATATTCTTAGTCGAAAAACAAAAACATGACAAAATAACTATGAAAAATAAAACACATGACCATCACATGTTCATTTTTTTATCGATTTTTATCCAAAAACACTAACGAAATCTAGTTCAGGTACTCTTTAAACCAAAATGGAAAGCTTATGTATCAAATTAACAAAAGAAAGAAAAAATCGATCAGTAACCACTACATTCTTCAGGCACCATTTAGATAATTAACTCTAGGGAGCGGATCGGGAGCCCCGCCCGCGGAGCCCCGCCGAAGCCCCGCCCTCCCTTAGCCGTTGGATCGCGCGGGCGGGGGCGGGCCCCGCGCGATCCGATGGTGCAGGGGGGGGCGGGGCTTCGACGGGGCTCCGCGGGCGGGGCCTTTGATCCGCTTCCTTAACTCTATATTGAAAGATAAGATATAATTTGAGCTAAAGGAAGTAATACTTAGAAATAGAGCTATGCTAAAATGTACTTGGATTGAAGCTCTAGTGAAGGATATTTACCTTTCACCAGTAACCAGATGTTGAAAGTCTCACATTTATTGTCTTGCCTCTTATATATGAGGTGGCTTGAGCGACCTCTCCAATTCCTCATAGCAAAAGCCCACAGTCCTCTCCACCCTTCCTTCAAGCTGGCATGGCTCCCCATTCTGCAGCACCAGGGGTTCTTCTCTTTGTAGTGGTCTTCACACATGTCCTCCTCTCAAGTAGCCAGCTGATGATACTCAAGGGTTCAGTCTCTTGTCTGGACTGCACTCCTCAACATGACCTCTCTGGTTGCTCTCTTCCCATTTAAATATTGCAATTTATGCTTGTTGATGAGCTTTTATTTTGATCTTCCTCCGAGAGTTTTTCTAACATCTGCGCCAATCGAGGATAAAATGAGATGAGAAAAATCCGTCTCAAGTGGTTTAGACATGCACAACAGACCAATAAGATGCACTTTTTTTTAAAAGGAACGACGACAAAATATAAGTAGTTAATGAAGCTGCTAGAACTATGACTGTTTGAACTAGGTTGTGACCAAATACACATCCTTCCTTCTGAGTGCAGGTGTGAGGCTAGGAGTAAAATGCAGCAATGTGAAGGAACCAACAACATATGCATTGACCAACAAGCATGGTTTCTTTGTGTCCAATATCCCTACAAACTCATCTTCCCACTGCCTGGCCAGGATTTTGGGAGGGCCAACTCAGCTCTGCGCGCATGAAAACACCATGGTTTCCAAAATCGTCAAAGCCAGAGGATCGATGGGTTTGTATGGTCTATCCAACTCTCTATCCTTCTTCATGCAGTGCCCATCTCAAGCACACCTACCCCCAGTGGCTGACGAGAAGGCTCCCGGGTCCGCTTCGCGGTCGCCACCCTTCGCCTTCCCTCCGCCGGCAAATTTGAGTAACCTGCCTTTGATTTTCTTCTTCCCTTTCATTCCTATCATAGGAATTCCTTGAGTCTCTCTTGCTACATATATAGTATGATCTCCTAGTAATATATGTACCAGGACCAGATTTCTAGCTACTGGATTGGTCAGTGAGAATGAAGCATGTAAGGCAGTCCAATAAAATGTTTAAAGGACCTTCTTGCTTGTAAATGTTCAAATGTACACTTAAGACTTAAAGTTTGAATCTCTTTTATTTCTTCAATCATTGATAAGAACTAATAATTCAAGTTTTATCCAATTAATTATTTTGGCTGACCGTTTTTAAGTATATTATAAGTAAAAAAGCAGTAGGAACTAAAATAAACAGTGCAGTAGCAATAAGTGCGAGAATATTGACTTCCATAATCTTCTTTTTTTGTTTCGCAATAACTCGGGATCTAAATCCCATAGAGATGATAAATTTGACTCCTGTAAATTCAATGGGATGAATTGCATCCTGATGATACTGAATCAGATCAATATTATGAATAACAATATCTGATCTATCAAATCGATTCATCGTCGAAAATGAAATAGTATAACATAGAAAAATCTTTTATTCATACTAAATCAAAAATGCCGTTTTCAATCTATGAACGTGTTGTTCTCCCTTGACGAACAAATCTGTACATGAATTACATTTGCAAAGGCTTATTGAAGAATTTCAAGAAAGTCCCTTGGATCATAGTGAATTGCCACAACTCGAACAAAGTGTAAACATATATTGCAAATTCCCCCACCAGAATTCATGCCATCTTCCAGATATCAAGCTGTATCATATTCAGTGACTTGGATGGTGGGGAAACAAATAAAACATTTTGCAGCTTCAAACCATTCCATCAATACTAACAGCGCGTTAAATTTACATATACTTTACAAGATTCCTTGGAAACAACTGCATTCCTTCAAAGTGCAGGTCATAAGTCACAAAGACTAAACTCAAAGCAAGTGAAAATGGATTTTCTTCCCATCTTTTTTCCTAATATTAGAATCGAGTGCACAGAAACAATTGTACAAAATGAGTTCAGCTTTTCTTGTTCTCTATCATGCAGTTGAGTTTCCTCCTCTTCCTCTTCAAATTATACTACCAATCTTCGTCAAGACTAACCCGGTGGAAACACAGAACTGTGACTACCAAAATGAAGAAGGATGTGAACTCTATAAACATAGCTCCGGTCTCGATCAGATGAGCATGTCTCAGGATCACTGGAATGGCAATACTTCCCATGGTGGATGCACCAGTCAAGAACTTAGCAGCATTTATCCACCTGAAACAATAAACAAGGAATTCATGTCCACAAACTTAAATAAATCAACATATTCATATAATCAAATAAACAGTGAGCATAAAGACCATAAACAATAAAGCAATCACTCATATAAAAAGGCACCATCTATAAGTGTCCTCAGGTATTTAAAGTTATTCAATTCTTGGTTACAATATCATGCAAAGTAGTGTAACATCCACTTGGTATGCGATATATAATCCAAGGGGTTTTTCATATACATCCTCTAAAAAATATCAAATGGCAGTCAATAATTGCATGTCTGCATACAGCCATGTAGATGCTTGAAATTGTGCACGAAAATGGAGGTTAAACTGACACAATTAGAGCTTAGGAATCCCAATACATGGAAGGGATAAAGGAAGACAAAGCTAGCAGAACAACAGCCCGGGGCCCAACTAAAATTCTACCCAAAATGAGAAAAAAAGGGGCATAATCCTGAATCTTCTTGGATTAAACACCATGGCTGTGGCAATCAGCATACCACAAGTGTTCACAAATTCAGGTATATTTACGAAACCTACATGAGAGGATCAAGTCTGCCTTCAAATCCAAGAATGCAGATATAGAAATGACAAGGAGAAACACTTGAAAAAGACAAGAGGCACTGTTGACAGCTACATAGTAAATGTTACAATCCCAAATCCCGATATTCAAGTCCTTGGGATGTGATGCCGTACAAGCCTAAGTTGACTTGTACAAGGCAAATAATTTCTGATTCTCAATTTCAATTATAACTCACAAAGCAGTGGAATATTGAGAACTTACAAATGTAGCAGAAAATATAATACCAAGTGAATATCAGAACATTTTAGAGTCAAAACTGCTTGCAGCGAAAATCACAATATAGAGATTATCCCAAAATGAAGACCATCCAAGACTTGTACCAAAGGCTTATTCCAAGTGATGTTCCATACATTATATCCATAAACTAGATTGATAAAACTCCATTAATGTAATAGAAGTATCCAATAGCAAACTATTGCCTCGACGTTTCTGCCTTGTTTTCAGTACCTGAAATGGTGAGGGTCAATATAATGAATGTACTAGTGTGTGGAAAAACTCAACCCACCTAAAATTAAACGCAAGTAATCATGTGGAATACAAAATTACAAACATTCATATTATCAAATGATCTTTCTATCTTTTCATACGTTCATTTCCAAATCCCTAACTTTATCAACAATCCTTATTAGTCCAATTCCTTCATCAGTAATTCCACATCCTGTTTATCTCATTTAGACCACTCAAACGTAGTCAGCATAAGCACTAGCTTTATCAACAATCCCTATTAGTCCAATTCCTTTATCAATAATTCCACATCATGTTTATCTCATTTAAACCACTGCTACGTAGTCAACATACACATTCATATTTCCTTTCTATTTATCGTGCATCCGATCTTAGGGTCATTCTAGATTCATGAGTGTGTATCTTCCTGAAATTATTTAAGCAACATATAAAATGCGATTGGGTAAAATAAACATATTAAGTGCCAAAGCCCGTCCCTACAAAACAAGGATTAGTATTTCATAGGTAATCCCTAACATCAAGGGCTCGTCCATGCAAAACAAGTGTTAGGAATACAATTTATAATCTATAGGCATCGAAGTTCGTCTATGCAAATGAATGTTAGTACTACCACCTGCAACACAACTACTTAGTATGAATTCTTGTCCACATGATGGTCAATGGTCCTTCCCACTGTACTCAAACATAACCTTATACGCTTGAGTTATAAGAACGCTATACCCACCAACAACTCTTCCAGTTTAGGGTAGAGAACCCAACTGCAGATCCTGGATACCCATACGACAACTTCTTTACGAAACTATTATTTTCCCTAGGCCAATACGATCCCGACACATCGGGCATCGCTCGAGGAATTTACTTGCGTACAATTTGTCCTTATAAGCATGATGAAAGCTAATGCAATAGAATATAAGAACTTTCTTTCTTTGTTCAACAACAGTACGACACTTCCATCTATATTTCAGAGCCTCAGCTCAAATACTGTGCCTCATTGCACCTTCCAACTCAAAGTTTATCTCATGTTCCACAACAATCTCCACAAAAGAATCTCACAATAATGCTATAACTTTTGGTACACAACACAATCGTGCCAATAAGATTATACTATCGTGACATCAAAATAGCATATGTGTCGATAGAACATCACCGCACAACGATTCCATCACTTAAACATTCTCAACTGAAGTGTAATGTTTCAACAAATATCTCGAATGCATTATAGATTTCTCTTATATTTCTCATTGCTAATACTAATTTACTAAATATATTGTTATCATTATTCTTCATCTCCTTTGTACTAGCTTCTATGTTCTTTAGCCTACCAAACTCTCGTGTTCAATGCCAACAATAATGGAGTACATCTCTAATATAGGTTCCGTAAAAAATATCATACTAGTCTATATTCTAAGTTTTCTATTTAATCGTAACTGTGTTCTAAATAATATACTATAATGATGGCCCTCTAATTAGCATACGATTATGAGAATCATATTCAATCGGTCCTTCACGGTCCACATTGTTATTCTAAGTTCCAAACTCTTATTAATACATATTAGGGTCCGAAGATTCTAATAGATGAACTTAAATAACTAGGCAACAATTCTGTATTCCATTAATCGAGCAAAATAAGGGTCTAGTGTTCTCAAATTCCATGTTGTCAAAGTCATTCAAAAGCAAGGAAGAAAGATTATCGCTACCTAAAGAAAGCATCAACATGAAAGCATACAAAAAACATACAACATATAGAATATCTTTTACCTTTGTTTTTATAGATTACGGTATCCATAATAAGGGACGATAGAGAGTATCTTTTATTAAGAGTGAGTGATCAAGGAGAGAAGGGTTCCGTCCAGGCGTCCACTCACTCTTTGATGAAATGCCTAGGCGACGACTCGAAGAGGTCCTCCCTAAAACATGTCGTCTCGCCTTTTCTTCCTTTGTTGAATGCTTCACACGCTTCAGCAAAACTTCGACAAGGCTTCTGCAGGTCTTCCTCTCTTTTTTTCTCTCTTTCAAGTCTTCCTCTCTTTTTCTATCTTTCAAAAGTAGAATAATTTGGAGCAAGAATGAACAGGGAGGGTATCTTATATAAGCTTCCATTCCAAACAAGATGATAGAATGAATTCTATCAAAACTAGCTAAATGAATCTTTTTTCTTCCAATCACTCCTGTTAAGTACCATCTACTTAGTAACACAAGAAACTGCAATGAGCTTTCTGACATTCCCAAGCATTGTCCATCTAGGTCTGCTTCATCCATGAACATGTCTCTTAACTAGGGTCCTATCCCCCGTCCTTACCGGTCAATAATTTGCACCTGTCCAAATTATCTCGACCATAATCCCTCTTCTTACCCATGTTGACAAAAGCAGGAACTTCTTGTAATAGCTGCATTTCTATAAAATTTTCCAATGAATTCGTCAAATTAAAATTGTTGTATTTTACTATCATTATTAACTAGTTTTATTTCTACATTAAATTTCCATAAGTTTATTTTTACACTCCTGTTTTATTAAAATTACCCTTTAGCCCAATTGGACACCTCATGGGCTAGGTTTCGTGTAGAGAGCCCATGAGGACCACTTGGTCTCTCCAAGCCTAGCTCACTTGGAGAAATCATCACTCCAGCTCATAGTTTAGAGGAGAGAGAGGAATCAGTCACCATAACCATCTCTTTGCCCCCCTCTCCCCCGTAACCCCCTATCCTCCGCCCTCTGTCTCCACCGCACCCCTCCTCACCCCCTCTCCCGGGGTCTCTCGCCCCTCGCACCCCACACCCATGCAACCCCCTTCCCGCCTGCCCCGCCTACCTCTGTGCAGCCACGCCACCAGCCCCCGCTCCCGCTCCCCTTTCTGCGCCGGCTAGAACCCTTCAGTACCACCTCACCCCGAGCCCTCGCCTACTGCCTCTTGACCACCACCACTAACCCTGCCCCCTCCCCTCTTACCCGGCCAATCTTCACCATCACCATCACTTAAAAAAAAGAAGAAAAGAGAAGGAAGAGAAGTAGAGAATAAATTTCAAATTTAAGTTCTCAATCAAGCTAGGCAAGTCCCTCTTCCTCATCCTTTCAAAATTTTCCTCCATTTGTTTCTATTCTGAATAATTGACATCTAAAGTTTAATTATGCTACAATATGGTTTAAAATTTATATTGCTATGCACATGTTGAGGCTTAGAGTAAGATTTATAATCGTCTTCTTTTAATCTTGCTAGATGTACGTGATAATTTAGTTCTAGGGTTTTGATAACCAATTTCTCAATTGTATAAGTTTTGATTTGAAATCAAGAAAATCCTAACTTGTATAGAGATTAACTTGGGATAAGATAAAGGAATAATCATGGTTATGAACTTGGAAGCCCTAGTGTCATCTTTAACTATTAATTTCCGAATAATTAGTAATAGCTTTCAGCCATGAACCAAATAGTAAATACGCTGTCCGGATTCCATAAATAGGGTAATTAGTGATTTAGTCTAAGTTAGTAGGTTAGTGAACCTATGTATTTAATTCAAAGGGTATTGGACACCTCCAAATCGGAGTTGAATGTCTGGAATGGCTTATATTGAATAATTAGAAATAAATTTCAGCATCTAATCTTTAGTTGACATTGATGGTGAGAACCTATAAGTAGTTATGTAAAGTATAGTTTAATAATGGCATAGCTTGGGACCGAATCGGAGTGAAAAAAAAAATTGAAAATCCGATCTTCGTTAGACCATTTGAAAGAAATTCAGCACATAAAGAATTTTCAATTAGCAAATTCAAGGTTTAAACTGTTGGTGCTCTTGCTCCTTGACATGAAGAGAGCTTGCTCTCAACATGCCTAGTAAAGTTTAGTCCCAAACGGAAAGTGCACCATGAGTTATCTCAACATATATACTTGTATGTGTTGTTGGGATATGCACATGGGATGGTGACCATAAGGAGGGAACCATGTGGGTGATTTTACTAGGAGGTAAGGATAAGGCTCCAAGTAAAGCATTCATGCTTTTTGTTCTTGGGAAATTAATTTCCATTGGGGCTAAGCCCCGTAGGGACTTAGCGACTCGGACTCGGACTCATGAGACGTAATGTGGCGTTTTGTTGGCACACTTTGCACTTAGCACGTCAGCATCGTCGCTAGGCGCATAGTGCGCTTAAGTTGCGCTCGTTGCGCGAGCCACTTGCGCGGCCACGTTGCGCGGCCCTGGTGCGCGCCCAAGTTGCACGGGTGAGCTGAGTTGCGCGGGTGCGCTGGGTTGCGCGCGTGCGCGGGGTTGCGATGGGTGCACGGGTGCGCGGGCGCGCTGGTTGCGCCAGTTGCGCCAGCTTGCGCCGTGTACGCTGTTTGTGTTGATGGCGCGCGCGCAACCCGTTCAATAGGCACAGCACGCGCAAATTATGGCTGTCCACGTTCAGACTAATTCGTAACGTGCGATAACTGATCCTGAAATTTCGGATCTGACATCAAGTCGTTGCGCACATCTCGGATTTGGACGGTTACAACAGTGGCTATATAGCCAGAGCCTCTCTTCTCTCTCAAGATACTACTTAGACTTTTAGAAAAAAAATTCCGGAGAGAAAAGAGAGAGCAGATGCGCACCTTGTTCCTCCTCGCGCAACTGAAGTTCTGTCCTTGTCTTTCCGAGCAGTCCGTCTTAGAGCAGATTACTAGAGCGTTCCAGAGTTCTTTTGAACTTGCTGGTTCCTGGAAGCTGACCGTGTGGGCGGATCTAGCTTTGAACACTGGTGTTCTTGACACCCCAGCAGGCCACTTTTTTTTTCCATATTTCGCTAGTCATCTTCGATGCTGCCTTTAGCATTTCGATTAGTACCTTCTGTTTAGAAGTACTGCTGTCGTTTGCTACTGTTGCGAAATCTTTTTAGATTATCGTAACTCATAATCCTCTAAAGATCTCTGTTACACAACTTTCTTGAAGTGTTGCGTTGAAACGTTGTTTTTACAATTATTTCATTTTCTAAGTTTTCCATCGAAAATTGTGTCCCGGTTCTAACAATCTTAAAGCTAGACCAAAAGATGGAAAACTCTCGTGCCTCTCTCCTCGATACCAGATTTAACAAACTGGAGAAGTTCGACGGAGAAGACTTTCAAATCTGGAAGAGAAAAATCACCCTCAATCTTCAACTAGTGAACGTCGATCATGTTTTGATCGAGGCTGAACCAACGATTCCAGAAGGACCGCCGACTCCAGAAGGTGGTACAGCAGATGCCATTGCTGCTGCACAAGTCAAACTGACCAAATGGAGAAAAGATAATAGTCTTTGTAGGCTATTGATTCTGAATGCAATGGAGGACTCCCTGGCAAAGTCATACTCCAAGAATACTTCTGCCAGGGACATCTGGGAATCCTTGGAAAAGCTGTATGAAGACGACGACAATAGATCGAAAATCTTCATCGTCGAGAAGTACCACAAGTGGCTCTTCGAAGACGAAAAGGCAATGATGCCTCAGGTGAAAGAGTTCTTGAAGTTGCGTCAGAAGCTAGAAGACGAAAAAATGCCCCTCATCGACAAATTTGTCGTTGGAGGGATCGTCTCGAAACTTCCTGCTTGATGTAGTACTTTCTATGCAAGAATGCATCGGAAGAAGCTGGACATTAGCTTGAAAGATCTTCTACAAGAAATCCATGTTGAGGACGAGATGCGTTCTCAACAGAAGATGGACACTCTGTCCAAACAATTGGCTAAGGCCAATCTGATGCAGACAAGAGAGTCCAAGGGGAAGCAGGCGGCTTCTCATCACAAAAAGGACTTCACTAATCTGAAAGTGAAGGGTCCTTCGTTCAAGCATCAGAAATCCAAGTCCCACGTGACTTGTTTCAATTGTGGCAAGAAATGCCACTACAAAAGTGAATGCAGTTCCAAGCCTAAACAATCAGAGAAATGTGAGCCTAGTAAGGTTTCTTTGATTTCTAACATTGTTGCTATGATCGCTCAGGTCACAACAGTGGGGGCTGACTCTGACTGGTGGATAGACACCGGTACGACGTGCCATGTCTGTTCTGGCAAGGAATAGTTTGTCACGTACCGGCCAACATCTGAAAAAGTTGTCATGGCAAACCAGGCCCAAGCTGAAGTTCTGGGGATCGGGACTGTGGAGCTGAAACTCACTTCCGGGAACACTCTGACGCTCCAAGGAGTGAAGCATGTTCCGGTGATTGCCAAGAACCTGATCTCTGGGAGCCTGCTTAGCAACGCAGCCTTGAGGATGGACATTAATGCTGGTCAGTTAGTGATGTCCAAGAAGAAAACATACTTCGGAAAGGCTTATCAAACCGAAGAGATGTTTAAAATTCAGCTTGTAAACCAGTCTAATGAAATTAATGCAATAGTTTTTTCTGATTATTCTCTTGAGTTGTGGCATAATAGGCTAGGACATGTTCATTGTAAAAGAATAAACAAAATGTCTAGTCTAGGACTTATCTCCAAATGTGGGGGTAAGGTAGAGAAGTGTGAAGTTTGTGCTCAGACGAAGATCACTAGAAAACCCTTTCATCGGGTCAATCGAAACACAGATTTTCTGGAGTTGGTGCATTCTGATATCTGTGACTTCAAATAATTCTCTACAAAAGCCGAGATGAAGTATTTCATAACCTTCATCGATGACTTCTCTAAGTACGCATTCGTCTACTTGCTCAAATCTAAAGACGAAGCGTTCGAGAAGTTCAAGGAGTTCAGGACCGAAGCTGAACGGCAAACTGGACAACAACTCAAGAGGTTGAGAAGTGATCAAGACGGAGAATATCGGTCTCATGAATTCACATCGTTCTGCAAAGAACATGGAATCATCTGCGAGACTACTGCTCCGTATTCTCCTCAATCTAACGGAGTAGCAGAGAGAAAGAACCGAACGTTGACAGAAATGATGAACTCTATGCTGCTAACTACAGGTCTTCCAAAATGCTACTGGGGAGAAGCTGCATTAACGGCCACTTTCATTCTGAATAGAGTGCCATATGCAACTTCTGACATAACTCCTCATGAGCTCTGGTTCAAAGTCAGACCTAACTTGAATGTCATTCGAGTGTGGGGGTGTCTGGCTTATGTGAAGTTCCCAGATCTGAAGATTCAGAAGCTGGGGACAAGGACTACGAAGGCGATCTTCTTGGGGTATACCGAAAAGAGTGATGTCCGAAGATTCCTTGATATTGAGTCAAATCATATCATCGAATCTCGCGATGCTGAATACTTTAAAGACAAGTTTGCACAACACAAAAACATTGTTCTCCCAGACATTCCGGAGAATGATAAAGGTGCAAATGAGACTGAGATCTCATATGAGCCAGTAGTCCAAGATGAAGTTGTTGATGGAGAAACAACAATTGAACCAGAACTCGCCGAGCCGTCATCGAAGCGAGCAAGGAGGCCGAAGAGCTTCGGAGATGACTTCGTTACCTATCATGTGGAAGCGTATCCGCTTACCTATGATGAGACGATGAAAACCAGACATGCTGTCTTCTGGAAGGAGGCAATAGACAACGAAATTGACTACCTCCAATAACACATGGATGTTAGCTGATTTACCCGAAGGAGCAAAACCCATCGGATGCAAGTGGATCTTCAAGAAGAAGATGAAAGCTGATGGAACCATTGACAAGTTCAAGGCCAGGCTAGTGGCCAAGGGGTTTTCTCAAAAGCAGGGGATCGACTACTTTGACACATATGCTCCAGTAGCACGGATGACAACCATCAGATTGTTGATTGCTCTAGCAGCAATACACAAGCTGGTGATACATCAGATGGATGTGAAAACAGCATTCCTGAATGGCGAGCTGACCGAGAAGATTTATATGCAACAGCCAGAAGGATTTGTCGTCAGATGCCTAGAAGACAAAGTTCGCAAGTTGGTAAAATCTCTGTATGGCTTAAAGCAAACTCCCAAAATGTGGTATGAGAAGTTTGACAAAGTTCTAAGATCAAACGGCTACAGGATCAACGAAACAGACAAGTGTGTCTATATTAAATTTGCTGACGGAAGAGGAGTCATCGTTTGTATGTACGTGGACGACATGCTAATCCTAAGTACGAATATAAGTTGTGTCACTGGGATAAAGAAGTTCCTCTCGACAAAGTTCAGTATGAAGGACTTTGGGGATGCTGATGTTATCTTGGGACACAAGATCATCCGGACAGACACTGGATTGGCATTGTTACAATCTCATTACATTGAGAAGATGCTCACTCGATACGGGTATCATGATCTTCCTATAATTGATACGCTATACCGAAGTGCCCAGAAGCTAGAGCCAAACTCGAAGGAAAGCGTCAGGCAATTGGAGTACGCTAGCGTCATCGGGAGTTTGATGTACGCTACTACTGCCACTAGGCCTGACATAGCTTTCGTCGTGGGAATGTTGAGTCGATTCACAAGCAATCTAGGCGTTGAGCACTGAAAAACTGTGAAGCGTGTTATGAGATATCTCAAGAAGACTCAGACATATGCAATGTACTTCAGCGGAGAACCGCCGGTAGTAGAAGGCTTCAGTGATGCCAACTGGTGCTCAGAGTTGGAGAGCGAGAGGTCCACTGGTGGATTCATTTTCACAATGGATGGAACTGCTATATCGTGGAAGTCGAAGAAACAGACTATGCTCTTGCGGTCTTCTATGGAATCTGAGTTCTTTGCACTTGACACCGCAGCAGATGAAACAGAGTGGCTTCGGAAGCTCATGTATGATCTTCCAGTGGTTGGAGCGCAGATACCGGCAATTCCGATATACTGCGACAACCAGGCGACTGCGGCGGTGGCATCAAATGATCTCTTCAACGGAAAGAAGAGAACTGTGCGCTTAAAGCACAGGACAGTGAACGATCTCATCAAGAGAGGTGTCATTGCAGTAATCGATGTTCGGAGTCAGGAGAACCTGACAGATCCGTTCACGAAGGGCCTCAAGCATCAGCTGGTTGAAGACACAGCAGTGAAGATGGGCTTGAAGGCATTCTGATAGTATGTCTTTGTAATCCTACCATAAAGTTTTATGTTATTAGTTCAAAGAGAAATCTACTAGACATCTAACTTTCAGTTCAAGAGAAGACCACTGACTGGAAAACTATTAAGTAACAGTGGGTACTTGTTCTTGAGAACATGGAAGGATTACGAACCCATAACCACTGTTGTCTACTATGTGTTTTATGCGAAAAACGGATCCTGTGTTGAGGTTGGCTTAAATGCCTTAATAAGTTCTCAGGCAGAGTGAACGCCTGGTGTGCTTTACAGGAAGCACGGTAGCGCAGCACTACAAGAAGTAAAACTCCATGCTACAGTGGGATGACTCCACCATGAGATTCCCAGGTAGGGATAATGCCTCGGCTTTGCAAGCCCCGTCATAGCGGCGTAGCACCGCAAATAGACAGGTAGCCTAATGATGTATGATGAAATTAAAGAGTTGTAGACAGCACTACAAAAGGGAGGGTGACCCCATGTTACAGTGGCACGACACCACGATGAGGTACCCGGGTAGGGATAAAGCCTCGGCCTTGCAAGCCATGTCGTTGCGGCGTAACACCGCAAGAAAGCCTTAGGCTTCATGCTGGGTAGAATGACACTACAAAGAGGCTGCGACCTCATGGTGCAGTAGTATGACACTACGATGAGGTTCCCGAATAGGGATAATGCCTTGGCTTTAAGCCATGTCATAGCGGCGTAGCACCGCAAGGAAGCGCAAGGCTTCATGCCATGTCTCTTTAATAAAGAACTTACCTATAGTGTATGGAAAGAGATATCAGGCCGTCTCTTGAGGGTAAACTTGTAGACACCCAAAATTATACACTGAAACCAGGCTGACACATGGCCTTTAATGTGCAGTCAGAAGCACATGTAACTACACTTTGTGAGTGGAAAGAATTACAATTGTGGTGCATAATTCAAGGCATAGTCCATTCTTGTATCACATAGTTATTCAACCCATGCGGAAAGATTAAAGTCGTCAACGACATCTACCCTAATGCAAAATGGACAGTTACTGTGGGGAACGCTCAACCCTAGACACATATATATGTTGAGATATGTGGGAGATTGTTGGTGCTCTTGCTTCTTGACATGAAGAGAGCTTGCTCTCAACATGCCTAGTAAAGTTTAGTCCCAAACGGAAAGTGCACCATGAGTTATCTCAACATATATACTTGTATGTGTTGTTGGGATAAGCACATGGGGTGGTGACCCTAAGGACGGAACCATGTGGGTGATTTTACTAGGAGGAAAGGATAAGGCTCCAAGTAAAGCATTCATGCTTTTTGCTCTTGGAAAATCAATTTCCTTTGGGGCTAAGTCCCATAGGGGCTTAGCGACTCGGACTCGGACTCGGGCTCGGGCTCATGGGCTCACGAGGCGTAATGTGACGTTTTGTTGGCGCACTTTGCACTTATCACGTCAGCATCGTCGCTAGGCGCACAATGCGCTTAAGTTGCGCTCTTTGCGCGAACCATGTTGCGCGGCCACGTTGCGCGCCCAGGTTGCGCGGTCCAGTTGCGCTGCCCTGGTGCGCACCCAGGTTGCGCTGGGTACGCGGGTGCGCTGGGTTGCGCGGGATGCGCTGGGTGCACGGGTGCGCGGGCCCGCCAGTTGCGCCGCTCGTGCAGGTTGCGCCAGTTGCGCCAGCTCGCGCTGGTTGCGCCGTGTACGTCGCGTGCGCAGTGTGCGCTGTTTGCGCTGATGGCGCGCGCGCAACCCGTTCAATAGGCGCAAAACGCGCAGATTGTGGCTGTCCACGTTCTGACTAATTCGTAACGTGCGATAACTGATCCTGAAATTTCGGATCTGACATCAAGTCGTTGCACACATCTCGGATCTGGACGGTTACAGCAGTGGCTATATAACCAGAGCCTCTCTTCTCTCTCAAGATACTACTTAGACTTTTAGAAAAAAGATTTCCGAAGAGAAAAGAGAGAGCTGCTGCGCACGTTGTTCCTCCTCGCGCAACTGGAGTTATGTCCTTGTCTTTCCGAGCAGTCCGTCTTAGAGCAGATTACTGGAGCGTTCCAGAGTTCTTTCGAACTTGCTGGTTCCTGGAAGCTGACCGTGTGGGCGGATCTAGCTTTGAGCACTGGTGTTCTTGACATCCAGCAGGCCACTTTTTTTTTCATATTTTGTCCGTCATCTTCGCTGCTGCCTTTAGCATTTCGCTTAGTACCTTCTGTTTAGAAGTATTGCTGTCGTTTGCTACTGTTGCGAAATCTTTTTAGATTATCGTAATCATAATCCTCTAAGGATCTCTGTTACGCAACTTTCTTGAAGTGTTGCGTTGAAACGTTGTTTTTACAATTGTTTCATTTTCTAAGTTTTCCATCGAAAATTGTGCCCCGGTTCTAACATAAACTGTCCAATTTCACTTGACCATCTAACATTTAGTACCCTTAGGGTTCGGCCTATAGCTTAGTCCCCCCCCCCCCCCCCTTCTACCATTTACTGAAATGAACTTAATTTCCATTCCATCAATCATATTCGATTCTAATTCATTATTCATATCACATTTGATTTTCAATTTTTACCGTCCTTGAACTTGGGATTTGCATGTCTTTGATGACCTAGTGTTTGTTTGCGAGGTGAGGAAGGACTCTCCCGTTGTACTTTGTAGATGAATTCGAAGACCGAGTCCAAGGACGAGAACATCATATCACATCTTATTTTGACTGTTTTATCCTTTATGTTATTATTGTATATTAAATGTTTTGGTACGTAGACTGTGGGTTGTATATCTAGTTGTCAATGTATAAATATAAATTATCTTTCCGGTTACTGTTATAGTTTAGCCGTACTCCATTACCCTATCCTAGAATTACATGCGACAAGCGTGGATATATGAATACCGGTGTATTCGTAAGTTGCATTAAGTACTCGGCTCGCCTATTCCGGGAGCGGGCCGTGAAACTTCCTATGAAACCGTCATTCTAATTCTATATTTTAACAGATCCATTCATCCATTTTACCATTATTGTCTTATTTATGATAACCTTTTGTTCATGTTGTTTTTTAAGTGAACAACTTACTAAACTATAAATAAAGGGATCTTAGGTGATTGAAGAAACTGACTAGGCAATCGAGATTAAAAACTTGAATATATGAACACATAGATAACTGGAGCTTCAAACAAGTAACCTACCCCCCACCCTCGTTGCTGGTTAAGAACCGTGTGGATCCACCTCCAAAAAACAAACAGGGCATAGGCACCAGAACATACATTAGAGCTGCAAAATGTAATGGATCCATGTAAGTTAAAAATATTATGAAAACCTAACTCAGAAATCATTTCTCCTCAATTGGTTGGTGTCATTACCTGATAACATCGGCCACCAATTGTTGTACAAGGCACAAGCCTGAAACAAATTAAGTAAATTCACAAGTTAAGCAAAAGAGATGTTCAAATTGTTTGTTAGTAAAACTTCTGGGTGTCCGGAAAACTACTCGACAAAACTCAAAATTCCGAGCTTGGTTATAACTCGAAGAACATAGACTCTACCAAACATAGACTCTACCAATCAGACCACAGACGAGACAAAGTTAAGCAAAGGTTTCAAAAAATATATATAAATTTTACTGTAACATAAAATCGAGATTCCAAACATAGAGTCAGGAGTCTAACAGGTATATCTACAGTTGTATGGTAATTACAATCCTTATAAACAAAGAAGCAAGCACATTTCTCTATCATAATATGTGAGTCAGTTAATTGGAATACAGAAATACAAATTGTTTTCCAAGGCTAAGAAAGCAGTATCGTAGAGGACTTGATGCTGTAAAATGACGAATCCAAGCAAATAGAGATGAAGAAAAATTAGCTGATAGTTTTCTATCATGAAAAGAGTAGATGAAGATTGAATTAGTTGATCGCAAATGCAGTCATGGCATTCGACAGGACTCCATCACAAGGATATATATGTGAAGGACATAACCTAAGGTCTAAAATTTGCAGAGTCAAACTTAACATAGGAAACAATTATTTTGGATGATGATACTTATTCTGTGAATTTTCTAGTAAAAGCATCAGTTTGAAAATTTACATAAAGGAGAGCACAACAAAACTACTTCAGTCGAATTTCCCAAAGCTGGCAGTTTTGAGACCTACGAACATAAGAACGTCCTCCAAGGAGCATGAGATATACCTTTTTTGTTACGCATTTTGAGCTCTTGCAACCAAGAACCTATCCTCCAAGTTTGAGCTCTGGCAACCGAGCATTGAGCAACAAGAAAGCCTCTATGCCAAACTTTTGAGGTCGGCTATTTGAATCCTTCTCTCCATTCAGCTCTGCTTGAATTGGTGGAAAGCGAGGGAAAAGAATGGAAAATGAAAGTGGTTTATGTACAAATGAGATCCGTTTAGTTAGAATTAAGTTTCATTTCCTTTCTTTTCTCTCACTTTGTCACCAACCCTAAGGGCTATGTCCCACGATTGTTACACTCAAGTTGGATTAGTTCTGTCCTACATCTAGCAGCATCTCTGATTAATATCCTATCACTCCTAACCGGTGCATCTATTGGTCTTCGTTGCACATGTCCAAAGTCCAAACACAACTAGTTTAAGGGATCTGTCCCATGTAATGTTAACACAAAACCATATCAATTGTTACACTCGAGTTGGTTTAGGTCTGGCCTAGTTCTAGCAACTTCTCAGATTAATATCATATTACTCCTAATCCTAACCGGTGCATCTATTGGTCTTCATTGCATATGTCCAAACCACCCAAGACGATTTTTTCGCATCTTATCCTCAATTGGTGCCCCCCTACAACTTCCCACGAATATGATCATTTCTTATTGCAAGGACAACTTAAAGAAGTTTTTCTCCTCCTTTAGATAATGAGTGCGCTAAAGATAGTATGGGTATTCTAAAGTTTTTGTTTGTGGCAACAACTCCCTAGGCAGATGGCTAATATTCTAATAGTGAAACTTTGAAATCAACTTACAGCAAGGGGGGATCATTTTAGATGTACAGCACCACTGGTGTAAATACCATTAACCATGCAAGTAGGACATTAAGGTGTATAATCTCAAGCAAAAGTAAAGGTTTATTCATGTAGGTTTTAGAAGCTTTAGGCTTTTCTGGTGCATTAGCTTAACGAAAAGAAAGTGGTGGTTGACATAAACGTTACATTATCCATAAAGGAACAATCTCCACTATCTAAAAGTAATTAGTTATAGGGATGTCACAAGAATCCTCTCATTGCTGATGACTTCCTAAAATAAATTAATTATAGGAATGTCTACTATGTAAAAGGGAAGGAATAAAAAAAGAACACAATCTAACACCATTTCAATGTGAGTGCCATTTTTTTGTGCACAAGATGAACTCATGAGACTTTCTCACAATCAACTAAACTATAATCTTCCTGAACTTAGCAAAGTTTAAATTTTAAACAAGTCAGATGAAGAAAACCATACCAGAATTTGTAGTAGAATGCTGGAAGAAAACATAAAAGCAAGGCCGGCGAGCCTGCATATTGCCAAACATTCAGCAAGACAATTTCATTTTATCAAAAAAGAAAAAGAGTAAAATCATTGTTTGAAATCTTTGACTTACACTATAGAGGTCAATCGGTATATGTAGATTCCCAAGAACGCATCCGTGCCAATGTGGAAGGGAAAAAAAAAGGCAAACAAATTAAACCAGTGGAGGAGGGGTAAATCAGTTACGTAGCAAATGCAAGTAGTTAAGATTACATAACCGATATAAGTGCAGTGTAATAGAGATCTTTATCTGATTATTTAGTAGAGATGTACCACTACAGGCATCGTAACATTAACACACAAAAAGGCCAGAAAGTGTGTAACACATCAATAAGTTAGAAAATAGAAAGAGTAACAGATTCTCTTCCTTTTATTAAAAAAAAATCTGTTCGCGTAGTCATCATCGCATCTAAGCCTTCACCCATACGAATGGGATCCATCACAAGAAAGCTACACCAAAGAACTTACAAAGTTTTATGAACGGATGTCAACTCTCTATGTTTGAGCCAAATTTCTAGCCAAGGTAATAGTGAACAAGAGGGTCATTGCCGTAAAACCTAGAAGCTATTTGGTGGGTTCTTATACCGATTTCCGGGCAAAAATAACCGGGAGGTACTTTTTTCTAAAATGTTTCCAGGCCTTAAATATAGATTTGACTCCTTTTAAACTTATTCTTATTTAGGTCAACCCTAGTCAAAGAGACCCATACTAATTTTCCAACCAAGGAAACCTACTGCCAAGGGTTACTACTTTGGCGATGGTTGTATGGACACTCCAAAATCGGTGTTATGACCATGTGGCACCCAACACACGTGTTGGACACAAGGCACATAAACTTGAAAATACAGTAGGACACACCCAACAATAGGTTACTAAAGTGGTGGATTGGGGGGGTTGTGGTGTTAAAAGAAATGTTAAAATCCAACAATTAATTATTCAGTAGTTTGTACATAAATTTAAATCTTCAAAATAACTGAAGTTCTACTGCAAATTATCAACAACAACTTGATCACACTCCAAATCTCAAATTTTCTAAGCCAATTTGGGAACAGAAAACCCTAGAATCGCCGCATCCTTGACTAGTTTAGCTACATCTCTTTTCTGATCAGAGCAACCGCAACGCAACTAGGCACGCACAAGAAATCATCTGCGACCGAATCAGAAACTAACGGTTCTGAAATTTCACAAGAGCCCTTGAAAGGAAAAAGTAATTACGAGACGAGATCTGCACGGGTCGTATCTGCAATTTTTCGGAATAGGAAGGGGGGAAAATGAGAAAGGGTACCTTCCACTGTCATCGCCATCTCCGCGTAACACCCGAAGGGGGGAAGAGAGACGCAGCGCGAGGTGGAGAGGAAGAATAAGAATAAATGACTTTTGTTTATCTAAATAAAATTAGGCCAGGAAAACGAATCTTTAGGGACACGTGTCTAGCACCTGTTCAATCTGGTCTGGACTGGACTTGTGAAATTTATTATTTTAACATGTTCCATGTTAGGAAGGTTGTTTAGACCCTAAGGACCCGGACCACCAATGGGCCCAATCCGGTTCTCTCCAAACCGAACCGAGCCCGAACCGGATTTTGGTCGGATGGTTTCTGGTCCATAATGAGTAGAGAGAGAATTTACGAAATACAATACAACTTCTATACTTTAATACAAAATAAATGTCCGACCTCTCTAGCCTAGTGGTATTAGAGCGGACATCCGGAGGGACCGGCAAGGTTCGAGTCCCCCAATTGTGTGTGTGCGTGAGATTTCAAAAAAAAAATACAAAATAAATTAATTATTTCAGTTAATAATATTTTCAGTCAATTTCGAATTAAAAATAATATATTAAATTAATAATTCAATAAATTTATATAAAAATATAATATAAAAAAAGGTTTATTTAAATTAATATTTTCTTAATGTTAGTGTTTATGATTCTAGGTCTTCCTACTCGATCAATGTTTATTTTTTCATAAAATCTATATGATACATTAATAATACAATCTATTTTGAAAAAAAAAATTATAAATTTTATTTTGCTAGATAAATATATAATATTATCATTTAGTATAGAACTTTGGTAGTTTCACTTGATTTAAATGTTCATAAAATAATATAATATAAATATAAATATATATATATATATATATATATATATATATATATATATACACACACACACGATGGTGCACGAGGGACGACTTGGCGACCGGCGCGCTGACCTAGGGTTTGGCCAGGGGCCGCCCCCACGACCGCCGGACCCCCTGGCCGGCGGTAGGCGTGCCCTGGGCAAGCAGAGCGGCCCCCCTCCCGGCGCTGGGGGGGGGGGGGAGCCAGAACGGGGGGGGGGGGGGGGGGGGGGGGGGGTCAGGCGGACCCCCCCACGCGCGCGCGCGCGTGCGGCAGCGCTTCCCCCGACGGCTGGAGGGGGCGCGGGAGATGGTGCACAAGGGGTGACTTGGCGATCGGCGCGCTGACCTAGGGTTTGGCCAGGGGCCGCCCCCACGACTGCCGGACCCCCTGGGCGGCGGTAGGCGTGCCCTGGGCAAGCAGAGCGGCCCCCCTCCCGGCGCTGGGGGGGGCGGGAGCCAGAACGGGGGGGGGGGGGTCAGGCGGACCCCCCCACGCGCGCGCGTGCGGCAGCGCTTCCCCCGACGGCTGGAGGGGGCGCGGGAGCACGGGGGGGGGGGGGGGGGTCGGGCGGACCCCCCGGTGGTGTCGACGACCCCCCCCCCCCAGGCGGCGGCGGCGGGGGGGGGGGGGGGGGGGGGGCTCTTCGGGGAAGGGGCCGGACCTCCCGGGGAAGGGGTCGAGTGTTTTGGATCCGAACTTCGTTTTCGGAGCGGGGTCCGGATCCCTGGGGAGTCAGTCGGAGGGAGGAGGGTGGACGACGGTTACGCGCCGTCGGGTGGCAAAAATCGGGGGGAAGACGAGTTGTCACGCCCCAGAACCAGAATACTGGAGAGCGGGGGCAGACATAGCCAGCTACGTATATTGAAATGGAAACCACCTCGATATACGATCACGGCTGTCTAGAAATATGAGGTTTACTACAAGCCAACAGTCTCTTATGGTCATGAACAAGCCTAATGTCTCAATCACAAGCAAGTAAGTAAGGTCGCAAGATGTATGATCATTAAATATACAATAATAAGGCGTCCCAAATATTACATATTCAGCTGATCATGAAGCTAGTCGTACAAAATGCGGGGACTAGCAAGAGTTAAGTCATACATGATCAACCCTAGGATTTGTTAATCATGTTTACAGCCCGTAGGCAGACAGTAAGTAAAAGTGCATCGAGCTAACAGGTGCTCGTCGGCTAAACGCCTCAAAAGAATAGTTTTACAATAGAGTGAGCGAACAAAATAGAAAACCCACTCGTAGCCCGGGTTCCTTCTAGTCGCCACCATTGGGCTGGAAGTTTGGTAGATCCTCGGGAGCTGCTCCGAAATCTGGCCACACAAACCAGCTGGGTCAACCCCAGAAAGAGCAAGTGCCACAAGGGGGCCACGAAATAAGAATAAAAGCCAGCAATTAGCACAAAAAAATTAACATTAAAACTAGAATTTAAGAAAACATGGCAGGGTGATATACGACGAGATAACCATGGAACTATTCCGATAGTCAGGTTACAACCCGTAAACCAAACAAGGACCGGGGTTGTAACCCTTCATCTGAACAGAACTTGGTTTCCCACCATTTATCGACAAGATAATAATGCAAGAAATCAAGACAGGGAGCAATCTTGTACTGGACCAAGACATGGCTAAACTGGTTATACCTCATTCAATCAATCACGGCCAAGCAGATACTACGGCTTACTACTTTAACTAACTAGGGTTATCACATGCCTAATTACTAACAAGATGCAGTGAGATTATTCCACAGCCACAAGCCCTGCAGACCATCCAGGTTACCCAGGTCGAAAATTAGGGGTTGAATTCAGGTGGGTACATTGCCCGGGAGACAAATGTACCCTTAGGTGACTTAGAGGGTGCAACACGCGACGGTGTGCTGGAAATGTGCCCTACTCGACGGCAGGCTACAGATCCCAAGAGCGTCCAGGTAACGGGATTGCCTGTAGCTGTGTCATCTCTTCATGACTACTGTGTTATTCTAGTTATTAACCATAATCCATTTTAGTAGGTACTCCTGACCGTGGTACTCAGGAGTCCCATCCTAGACATGTGCAAGACAGGACAAGTGGATTTAACAAGCAAGCAAGAAAGAACTACCACGGTGTCAAGGCAGGTCAAGTTAAGTTAGCCGTCGCAACAGCATTAAGATAAATCATGTCAGGGTACTTGTCAGGAGTGCGCCACGACGGGCCACTATCATGTCAGGTTGGTCATGTCAGGAGTGCACCACTATGGGTCACTGTCGTGTTATGCTAGTTCCTTGTCATACCATGCCATGTACAATAGTCATTCCAAACATATTAAGTAAAATCAAGTTAATGACAAAAGGCATAAGGATATAAAATGGACGTAAAATATCTAATAAAATATCAATATACAGGGCTATAGAAGAGCCCAGCTTAAAGAAATAAAACCAAAACTCCAAGAGCCAATGGATTAAGCAAGGGGTTCAGGGTGCAGCGTACGCACAAGACACGCACGCAGGAGAGCTGCGTATGCGAAAAGTCACGCACGCAGGAGAGCAGCGTATGCGAAAAGTCACGCATGCAGGAGAGCTGCGTATGCGAAAAGTCACGCACGCAGAGAGCAGCGTACGCAAAAAGTCACGCACGCAGAGAGCTGCGTACGCGAAAAGTCACGCACGCAGGAGAGCAGCGTACGCGAAAAGTCACGCACGCAGAGAGCAGCGTACGCGTAAAGTCACGCACGCAGAGAGCTGCGTACGCGAAAAGTCACGCACGCAGGAGAGCAGCGTACGCGAAAAGTCACGCACGCTGAGAGCTGCGTAAGCGAAAAGTCACGCACGCAGAGAGCAGCGTACGCAAAAAGTCACGCACGCAGAGAGCTGCGTACGCGAAAAGTCACGCACGCAGGAGAGCAGCGTATGCGAAAAGTCACGCACGCAGAGAGCTGCGTATGCGAAAAGTCACGCACGCAGAGAGCAGCGTACGCGAAAAGTCACGCACGCAAGAGAGCTGCGTACGCACAAAAGCACGCACGCAGGGAGCTGCGTACGCGTAAAAACACGCACGCAGGGGAAAGGATCTTCTTCTCCATGGCTGAGAAGAAGCTCTCATGGCTCCCAAAACTTCAAAGCATCACAACTTGGCCATCCGAACTCCAAATCAGGATTTCCAAAGTTCCAACCAGGGTGGAATTGAACTCTCTTCCACATGGAAACATCAAAACCCATAGAAATCCAACTTAAGTAGATCAAAACCATACAAAACCGAAAATAGGGAAAACTTAGATCTAGAACAATGGAGACTCCAAATCATAAAATGCTAAGTTCTAATGTTGATCACCATGTCCTAATCTAGCAAATAGACAAATAAAAGAGGGTTCTCATGTGGTGGCAAGGTGCACTTGCCTATGGGTGGGTGTAGAGGAAGGAGAAGAGTGTTGTGTAGAGGAAGGAGAAGAAGAAATTAATGGAGGTTTATGAGGAGAGAGAAAAAGTTGGTAGAGTTTTAAAGAGGGTGGGATGTGGTGTGTTGAGGATAGAGCATAGGCTAAGGTGTTCCAATACACATTAAACCAAACCAAACCAACCCAATCCAATTAAAACCGAGCCATGACAAAAACCAAAATGCGAGAAATACCGAAATTCCACAAGTTGAGAAAAATAAAAAAATATATGCCAAAATCCAGATACGAGTATAAATACGAAATACGGAAAATACGGGAAATGAGGGTGACACGAGTGGCGGACAGGGTCAGGCTCGGGATCGCCATCCCGAAATTCGACAGAACGGGACAGAGTCTCGGCCCAGCCGGGGTTCTGGGGTGTCTGCTGGGCGATCGATGGGTTGGCGGCCGAAGACGACCGCGGCGGCTAAGGGGAAGAGTAAGGTAGTGGATCTGGATGTTCAGGGACCTGGGACTTCCCGTCCGGTGATTGCCCAAAGGCCTATTGGGCGCCCCCTCGGCCTGCTGGACGGTCCTGGGCCGAGATTTGCAAACCGGTGGGACCGAAATCCCCCACATCGATGGAGTACGTCCCGCCGATCAAGGTTGGGAGGGGTTACCGGGCGGTGTTTCCTGCGGAGGAGATCCAGCAGGTGACAACTTACTGGGAAAATACTCCCGTTCTGTATGTCTTGGGCAACAAGCCTTTCTACGGGCAGATCCGGGGCTATGTGTCACGCCCCAGAACCAGAATACTGGAGAGCGGGGGAATGACTCAGTCAGCTACATATTACGGGTAGATGAATACCGTATAATACGATCAATACTGTCTACAAGACGAGGGGGTGCATACTACATGAAAGTCTCTCTATGGTCACTTCACATATATTGTCTCAGTCATTCAAACAAGAAACAAAAATAGAGAACATATAGGATAAAGCAGTAAGGCGTCCCAAACGCTTAGTCAAAATATTCTTTGATTTCTGGCTTTACAAAACATAGCCAGATGATGTGGCAAGGCATACACAATCGTTATCAGCTGCAGCCTGACTTAGTTACAATTATGTAAAAGTGAGTACAAGACGATCCGACTAACATGTCGGTGCCAAATGGCAATGTATAAAGTAGATAACAAAACGAGCGGGGAAGTAAGAAACCCACTCGAGTCCTCCTGCGATCATCCCTCTAGTATTGACCATCTTGGAGGTAGAAGTAAGCTGAGTCCTCGGGAACCGGCTCTAAATCTGGCCATGCAAAACCAGAGAGGTTAGACCTCTAATAGCAAGTCTACAACGATATGCGCAACTCTACAACGATACCCGTGCGGCTAGATTGTAGGTCTTACATAGCGTAATGCAACAATCAAATCTAACCACAAAATAATCATGCCTTGACCAAAAAGTACACATGCTGCTTTTGTAGAAAAATAAATAAATAAAAAATTAATTAGATTGAAGCATGCATGTGTCTGTATGCCGAGGTTCGGGATTAGCCAGTCGATTACAATAGTTCATAGTTAATATGAACGTGTCTCATTCATTCAATTCAATAAGACGACTAACCAGTCTCTCAGTTCCAACTAGGAACACATGATCGATTATTAGTAAAATTACCCATCAATGTTAATTCGTGCTAAGGCATGAAAGTCAACTATTATAGAGCAAATAGAAACACCAAGGTTAGATTACGCCAAGGTTGGTCTATGCCCAAGTCAGGCTACGCTCAAGTCAGGTACGACTCCTTACTATCCAAGCCAGCGTACGCTAGTCATATGCTTCCAAAAGGCAGCGTATGAACTCCATACGACTCCTTACTATCCAAGCCAGCTTACGCAAGTCATACGCTTCCAAAAGGCAGCGTATGAACTCCATACGACTCCTTACTATCCAAGCCAGTGTACGCAAGTCATACGCTTCCAAAAGGCAGCGTATGAACTCCATAGGACTCCTTACTATCCAAGCCAGCGTACGCAAGTCATACGCTTCCAAAAGGCAGCGTATGAACTCCATACGACTCCTTACTATCCAAGCCAGCGTACGCAAGTCATACGCTTCCAAAAGGCAGCGTATGAACTCCATACGACTCCTTACTATCCAAGCCAGCGTACGCAAGTCATACGCTTCCAAAAGGCAGCGTATGAACTCCATACGACTCCTTACTATCCAAGCCAGCGTACGCTCAGGTCAAGCTACGCTCAGGTCAAGCTACGCTCAAGTCAGCGTACGCTCAGGTCAAGCTACGCTCAAGTCAGCGTACGCTCAGGTCAAGCTACGCTCAAGTCAGAGAGACAGCGTATGGACTCCATACGACTCCTCATCAAGGCAGCGTATGCAAGACATACGCCTCCAAAAGGCAGCGTATGGGTCAGACTGCGCTGCGCTAAAGAGCGCATGCAGCTCAGTGGCGCAAGCTAAAAAGCTCGCGTACACTGCTCACTGTCTTCTCCAAATCAGCAAGAACTCCATGGTTTGAACCCAAAGCTTCAAAAGTCCATAACTTGGTCAAAATAAGTCCAAATCCAACTTTTCAAAGGTTAAAATTGGGTAGAATAAAATTCTCTACAATATGGAACCATAAAATCTTGAAAACAAAGAAGTTTGATAGATTAAAACCACCAAAATCCGAAAATAACTCATTTCTAGATCTACAAAATTAAGGCTTCGAAATGAAAAATGCCAAGTTCTAAACTCTCTTAGGATCATGAGAGGAAGATAAATGAACTATAAAAACATGGGTTCTCATGGGAAGCAAGTTGTACTTGCCTACGGTTTGGTAGGTGGAGGGAGTGATGAGGAAGAAGAAGAGTGATGGTGAAGGAAAAATAATGAAGAGAGAGAAAGGAGGGGGGGTTGGCTTTAAATGAAAAGGTGGTGGTAGGTGGGGGTGTTAGGTTTGGTTCATGATGAACCAACTAACTAAACCAAACCAAGCCGAACCCAAAGTCTAGCTAAAGCAGAGAAATAAAAGCAGAAAATAAAATGCAGATAATTAATTAACATAAATTTAAAGGAATTTAAATACAGGATAATACATGATAAATATTAAATAAATACATTTGAGGAGTACATGTATAAAATACGCATTCTGGGAACGGGGAGTGATACTATGCAGTGCGAGTCTGGAAGCCGAAGGGGAGTATGGAGTTCTATGCTCGTGAGAACGGCTTCTATTATGTGAAGTTTGGGCTGGCGGAGGATGTCGCTAGGATCCTTCAAGGCGGCCCCTGGACGTTTGACGGCCGACTGATCATTCTCAAGGAGTGGACTCCAGAGCTGCGATGCGAGAGGGAAGTTCTGAATGCCATCCCAGTATGGATCCGATTCTCCGAGTTTCCGGTTGGGTTTTGGAGCATCCCCTGTTAATACGTCTTGCAAATCTGGTGGGCACCCCGATCAAGGCAGATGAGGCTACTACCTTTCGGACGAGGTTGATGTACGCGAGGATCTTTGTGGAGATTCGGGCAGGGGGGAGCTCCCGAAGATGGTGGAGTATGAACTCCCTTCTGGGGAGGTGCTTACCCAGAAGGTGGAGTATGAATGGGTCCCGTCTACCTGCTCTCGCTGCTCCTGTTTTGGACATCTGGCCAGTGCTTGCTTAGAGGCTGGCACTCCGGTGGAGCATTGTATCCCTCCTAGTGAGGTCCCCGACGCCCCTTGTGATATGGATTTCAGAGATGATAGTGGAGCGGTGGTCGTGGAGGAGGAGGTTACTAATCAGGGGAGTGATGTCGGTTTGAGCCTCGTTGTATCTACCCAACTTGCTCCTACGGGTGGGGTGGTATCCACTGGCCAGGGGCCGAGTAGTATAGTTACCAGAAGCATGGTGGCAACGGAGACTGAGGCACGTGGAGATGGCGGTTCGTCTGGAGGGCAGGTTTACTGTAGGAAGAGACGTGCGGTCGGCCTGCTGCGTGATGGCCCCGCCATGGTGGAGGAACGTACCACAGACAGAGAGGAGGTGGTGTGTGTCGCCAATCCTGCCTGGGCGTTGGTGTTATCTCAGGATGTCCCCCATCAGACGGTTCCGACTGGCATGGATAAGGATCCTTTAGCGACGGATGCGGCTCCTTCCCCAGGTGCTATTCCGGGAGTTTCTCAGGGGGCCCCCACCTCTCATTAATTAATGGCCATTATCGCCTGGAATGTGAGGGGAGCGTGTTCGCTAGGGAGGTGGAGAGAGATATGTGGGGTGCTCCATAGAGAGAAGTGTGACATTTCTGTTATTTTAGAATCCAAGATCAAAGGAGAGAAGACCCTTACTCGACGGACCCCTTCTCATTGGGCCCAGCCGCACAACCTGACCCTTTGTGACATGGCCAGGATTTGGGTGCGCTGGAACTCGAAGAGTTGGGATGGTGACTTGATATTGATGACGGAGCAGTTGATTGCCATCTCCTTCGTGAACAAGGGTGGCTTTCGGTTCTTATTGGGGGCGGTCTACGGCTACAATGACAGAAGGAGAAGGGAGTCTCTTTGGAGGGACATCTCTCGTGTTTCCGATGTTGCTGAGTCGTCGTGTATCCTCTGCTCTTGATCGGGGACTTCAACGCTCTTATGCATCATGGGAAGAAGCTGGGTGGTCGTCCGGTTCCAGATTCTATACTTTATGATTTTCAGAGATGCCTCCTGATTGCAGGACTGCGGGAGCTGTCTCGATCAGGCTTCATCTGGACTTGGCACAACAAAGCAACTCACGGCAGGGTTGCTTGTCAGCTTGATCGAGCTCTGGGCAACGGGGAGTGGTTCCGGCACTTCTCCAACACTTCGGCTGAGGGTCTGACAGCTGGGACTAGCGACCACTCTCCTATCCGGGTTGGCTTCACGGCTCGGTCTCTGGGGAAGTCTCGCCCGTTCAGATATAACAACAGTGGGTATCTTTCTGAGGGCTACCTGGAGGCTGTTACGGAGGGGCTTACTAGCGGGCACGAGGGGACGGCCTAATTCCGCTTGGTTCGTCGTCTCAAGGCCACGAAGAGAGCCCTTAGGAGTTGGGTGAAGGGGTTGCCCAAGTCCACCTTAGAAGATAAGGAGGTGGAGTTGCGAACCCTGCAGCAAGATATGCAAGCTGACATGCTGAATGGGAACCTGGCGGCTAGAGAGAAGGAGCTGGTCGGTGAAGTCAACATCCTGAGGCTGCAGAAGGAGATTAGCTCGGCTCAGCGAGCCAAATGTTCCTGACTGAAGGATGGCGACCGTTGCTCCAAGTTCTTTTACGATGTTATCAGGACCCGGCAGAATAGGAATCACATCTCCCAGCTGCTTAATGCTGATGGCAATCTGGTGGGGACGCCAGCTGAGATCCAGGGCGAGACTGTCAGGTACTACTCTGAGTTATATTTCCAGACTGACTACCTTTCCGTATTCCCAGAGGTTGTTACGAAGAGATTGGTGACCCCATTTGGGAATAGCATTCTTCTTGCCCTTGTCACATTGGAGAAGGTGGAATCTATTGTCAAGGCGGCGGATCCCAACAAAGCTCCTGGTCCAGATGGCTTCAGCAGTGGTTTCTTTAAACGCCATTGGGATACTCTGAAGCATCAGGTCGTGGAGGTGCTCCAGGAATTCTTCACCAAAAGGAAGCTTCTGAAGGAGCTTAATCACACTTTCCTGACCTTAGTGTCGAAGAAGGAGGGAGCGACAGCTTTGGCGGACTTCAGACCCATTGTGTGTTGTAATTATCTTTATAAGATAATTACGCACCTTATGTGCCGGCGGATGGAGAGGATCATGCAGGACTTGGTATCCCCGAATCAGGCTACGTTCATCAAGGGGAGGTCGATCGCTGAGCACAGCCTCCTGGCATATGAGATGGTGAGGGGTTTCAGCAGACCGGAAGGGAAGAAAGCCTGTGTTAAACTGGACCTGAGGAAGGCATATGACATGGTCAATCGTGACTTTCTCTGTCATCTGATGTCTGCCATGGGATTCGCGGATCACTGGGTTGAGATGATCAAGGAGTGCATTACGTCCCCTACTTTCTCTGTTCTCATCCATGGTATTCCTTATGGGTACTTCCAGAGCAACCGTGGTATCAGGCAAGGTGACCCATTGTCCCCTTGTCACACCCCAGAACCAGAATACTGGAGAGCGGGGGCAGACATAGCCAGCTACGTATAATGAAATGGAATCCATCTCACCATACGGTCACGGCTGTCTAGATATGTGAGGGTTTATCTACAAGCCAACAGTCTCTTAAGGTCATAAATTATCCTATTGTCTCAATCTCAACCAACTAATAATAATCACAAGATATCAGATCACCAAATATACAATTGTAAGGCGTTTCAAACATTACATATCCAGATGATCATGAAGCTAGTCATACAAAATGTAAGGACTAGCAAGAGTTAAGTCATACATGATCAACCTCGAGTTGCCAATCATGATTACAGCCCGTAGGCAGACAGTAAATAAAGTTGCAAACGAGCTAACACTTGCTCGACGGCTAAACGCCTCAAAAGAATATTTTTACAATAAGGTGGGCAAGACAAAAAGAAAACCCACTCTTGGCCCGGGTTCCGTCTAGTTGTCACCATCGGGCTGGAAAACAGGTAGATCTTTTGCTGCTGCTCCGGTATCTGGTTATACAAAACCAGCTGGGTCAGACCCCAGAAAGAGCAAGTGCCACAAAGGAGGCCACAAAATAAGAACCAAAGCCAGCAAATTAGCACAATAATATAATTACGTAATAAGAGACAGTAATTTAAGAAAAACATGATAGGTGAATATAAAAGACAATCTTGTACTGAATCGATAAAAGACAGAGCATATAGAAAAGCATGACAGGGTGATATACGATGAGATAACCATGGGACTATTCAGATAACCAGGTTACAACCCGTAAACCAAACAAGGACCGGGGTTGTAACCCTTCGTCTGAACAGAACTTGGTTTCTC
This sequence comes from Iris pallida, assembly GCA_029216955.1. Classification (NCBI taxonomy): domain Eukaryota; kingdom Viridiplantae; phylum Streptophyta; class Magnoliopsida; order Asparagales; family Iridaceae; genus Iris; species Iris pallida. The sequence continues at coordinate 5,035,221 of JANAVB010045219.1, forward strand.
CCCACCATTTATCGGCAAGGTAAATATAAGAAATCTGGTCATGCAATTATTCATGATATAGAATTAAGATAAAGCACGAGTAAGCATGTCATGCCAGAAATTGTACAGGATCAGGACGAGACAAGGCTGGACTAGACTCCATCCAATCAATCACGGCCAAGCAATAATTATGGCTTGCTACTTTAACTAACTAGGGTTATCACAGGCCTAGTTACTAGCAAGATGCAATGAGAATTCCAAGTCCGGTTACCTGTTTGTTACTACCTGAGTGATCCCAGCAAGAAAAGGAAAAGATAGCAAGATATAGCAGACACACTGTAGTAAGATACATGTGTCCTAAGGTACCACACTCGACGTCGGGCTGGAAGTGCGCTCATCTCGACGGATAGCAACAAATCCTATGTATATGTATATATAAGGCCGGGACCAAAGGGGCAACAGGTAACTGGGAAATTCTCCATGAACTATAGTTAGATCTAGTCATTAGCCTAATCCATGTTCAGTGCGAATCCCTGACCGTGGGAAACCAGGGAGTCACGTCCTAGACATGATGCAAGACAAGACAAGTGGATTGCACAAGCAAGCAAGCAGGAACACCCACGGTGTCAAGTTGATTATACGAGTCAAGTTACAAGTCAAGTCAAGTCAAGTCAGGAGTGCGCCGCCACGGGCCACTATCAAGTTATCAAGATAAATCATGTCAGGGTACTTGTCAGGAGTGCGCCACGACGGGCCACTATCATGTCAGGTTGGTCATGCCAGGAGTGCACTACTACGGGTCACTTGTCGTGTTATGCTAGTTCCTTGTCATACCATGCCATGTACAATAGTCATTCCAAACATATTAAGTAAAATCAAGTTCATGACAAAAGGCGTAAGGATATAAAATGAGCGTAAAATATCTAATAAAATATCAATATATAGGACTATAGAAGAGCCAAGCTTAAGGAAAAATAAAACCAATACTCCAAGAGCCAATGGATTGCGCAAGGGGTCAGGGGGTTGGATTGTGCAGGAATGGTTGGCGCAGGCTGCGAAGTGCGCAGGCTTAGACTGCGCAGGCAATGGATGGCGCAGGATGCAGACTGCGCAGGCTTAGACTGCGCAGGCAATGGATGGCGCAGGATGCAGACTGCGCAGGGGTCAAGCGCGCAGGAACCGATGGCGCAGGGTTGGTTGTGCAATCGGGCAGCGGCCAGGCTGCGCGGTCAGCGACCAACGCTAAAGAGCGCGGCACGGGGAGGCTGCGCGGTTCAGTGCTGCGCTAAAGAGCGCGGACTGTAGATCTTCTTCTCCAGACCGAGAGGAACATCAAGAACACCCAAAAATTCAATCTTTCATATCTTAGTCAAATCAAAGCCAAATCTAGATTTTCAAAGTTCTAACTTGAGTAAAATTGAATTCTCTTCCACATGGAAGCATCAAAACCCACAAAAATCCAACCAAAATAGATCAAAACCATGTAAATCTGAAAATAGTTAAAACCTAGATCTAGAACAATAGAGACTCCAAATCACAAAATGCCAAGTTCTAAAGTTAATCTCCATGACCTAATCTAGCTAATGGACAAATAAAAAGTGGTTCTCATGTGGTGGCAAGGTGCACTTGCCTATGGGTGATGGTGTTGTGTAGAGGAAGAGGAAGAGGAAGAGGAAGAGGAAGAGGAAGAGGAAGAGGAAGAAGAATTAATGGAGGAAAGTAATGAAGAGAGAGAGAGAGTTAGGTGGGGATTTTAATAGGGGAGGATAAGTTGAGTGTAGGGTGGAGGTTAGCTAAGGTGCTCCAATGCAAAATAAACCAAACCAAACCAACCTTCTCCACAACATAAAACCAAGCCAGGTAAAACCCAATTACGAGAAATCCAAAATCCGCAAGTCAAGTCAATTACAAGTACAGGCCAAAATTCGAGAAAATAAAATACAGGTCCGAAATACGTATACGCCTGATAAAATACGTATTCCGAATATGGGTGTTACACCCCTTACCTGTTCACGCTAGTTATGGAGTACTTTACTTGTTTGATGGATCGGGCAGTACACCGTGGTCGACTGGTTCCTCTGTTTCGGAGGATGGTTCCCCCAGTTACTCATCTTATTTATGCTGATGACCTGCTAGTCTTCATCCAGCCTTCGCCGGTGGGGCTACAGACGCTTGCGACTATTATGGAAGACTTGCAGGCATTTTCGGGTCTCCAGTTGAACAGGGATAAGAGTAGGGTCTACTTCAGCTCCCTGTGCACCCGGAAGGAGGAGAGGGCTGAGGTGCTGGGTATCGCAAGGAGTGATCTTCCGGTGCGGTACCTCGGGGTGCCTCTCACAGTCAATTATGCTCGGGATCAGGATTGCACGAGTCTGGTGGAGTATGTCCAGAGGCGAGTTGAGGGTTGGCAAGCAGCAGATCTGTCCTTTGGCGGACGCATCGAGTTGGTCAGATCGGTGATCTCGGCTGTGACCCACTTTTGGCTGCAGTCCATCCTCCTACCTGTGGCCACTATCCGGCGTGTGGAGCGATTATGTGCCGACTTCATCTGGAGGGGGGGTATGCATGCGATCTCCTGGGACCAGCTTTGTCGTCCCAGGAAGGAGGGAGGGGTGGGGCTCCGCCCGCTGCTGGAGATCAGGGAGGCCTCTGCGCTTAAGCTGGCATGGAGATTTATCAGCAGGGGATCTCTCTGGGCGGACTGGATGCACAGTAGATACGTGAAGCAGGGTAGTTTTTGGACGTGCTCTTCTGACAACAACCACTCAGTCACGTTCAAGAACATCTTGAGACACAGGGGGGTGCTCAAGTCTGCTATCCGGGGGGTCATGAAGGACGGGTCGGGCACGGACCTCTGGCTAGACCCTTGGATAGATCGGCGGTCGCTGTTGGACATCAGAGGAGCCCCGACTCATCAGGAGGATAGACGGGGCCTGACATGCAGGCGCATCATTCGTGATGGGGAGTGGCGACCTGATTCGTATCGGTTCACCGAGGAGCTGGGTGGGAGCATTTCATCTATTGCCATTGATCCGACGCTGCCTGTGGATCGGTGGATTTGGGAGCCGACAGGAGCACCTACCGGGACGGGGGAGTTCCAATTCCGTAGCTGCTACAACCTTATCCGGCGAGCTTTCCCGTTGTGTTCTGATTACGAGTTCGTTTGGTGCAAGGGTCTGGCCAGGAAGATGCAGTTGTGTGTCTACAAGCTTCTACTGGGCCGCCTCTTGACTAGAGATCGCCTGAGGTCGTTTGGGGTGCCGGTTCCTGATCCCACATGTGTGCTGTGCGGGTTGGAGCCTGAATCTATAAAGCATATCTTCTTCGAGTGCACGCTGGCTTGGCAGATATGGTCGGAGCAGATTCGGTTATTGGGAGTGAGTGCCTCCGGAAAATGTGTAGGGGACATCATCTCGGAGATCCGAGATAGCAGGGGTAGGGGGCCGGACTGGTTCCGAACAGCCAGAGTTCGTCTGGCTGCTGCGGTTTGGCACGTATGGCGGGAGCGAAACCGTCGGATATTTGAGGGGCTGGGCACCCCCCCAGTTGGTATTCTCCATAACATTAAGTATGATGTAAAGGCTATGGAGAATTGATGAGAGTTGAGTGGGAGTCCCACTCTGTTTGTATGTGGTAAGATTATGGCTTTTTATTTAGAATAAAATTCACCTTATTTCAAAATATATATATATATTATAAATTTATAAATTTTACTTATGAAATAAATACATAAAATATTATTTCGTATGTTAAATTTTTTGGTACAAGACTATTAATTTATAGATGTTTAACTAAGACTATTAATTTATAGATGTCTAACCAAGGCTATTAATTTATTACTTATCAAGTTTTTGTTACTCCGTTCGTCTATTCAGTATAACCATACTGGCCAAGAGCAGGGTTCGCGACAAAAACAGAAATTATTGAGCTGCTTGCTTGGAATATTCCTGGCAAGACCATGACAGCAGCGACAAAAACTGAAACAACAAAAATTAGAGCAGACATCTTACAAATTTTGAGTATGCAAAATGCAGCAGTCTCCTATACGTACCCAGATACACACACAATATCATACTGCCGAATTATACTGATACAACATCCGGGACATGGGACACGGGACACGGGACACGCAGGCTCCTTGTTAGCTTGGTTCAAATTCGAAGGCGATCGTCTTAAAATGCTCAATATCAAATTATTAGATGCCAGCCACCAGCAATGATTCTAGTGGCCTCAGGCATATGGAACAGACCCACCTGGAACACGAATCCCTTCCCATTTCAGCTATGCAACCTGATCTGCCTAGTATGGACGAATTTCAACTTCTTCAGCTCCCTTCTCCTCTTTCTGGCCTCAGCAGCAGCAGCAGCAGCTAGATCAATTGATGCTTCGTGCGACTGGACAAATGTCACCTGCCCTCTTTCTGGAACTGGAATCTCCATCTCCTCAACTTTGGCATCTACTAGTAGCCCGCCTTCACCAGATGAACTGGGATTCGGAACCACATATGCAGGCAAACATGTCGCTACATCTTGATCACGTTCATCGCATTCAACTGGCAACTCTTCAAGGTTGATACCAGTAGTTGTTCGCTCCTCGATGCATGTTGTTGCTGTCAAAGGAACACCTGGCTTGCTTCTTTCATGTATACAGTCTGCATTTGTCCGAGTCCAACAGCACTGTGTTATAGAATCTGCATCCTGATCATTGTGCGAATGAGAAGATGGCCGACCGTTTTGAGACGTATGATGATGTAACGGATAGAACCACGAATCATGTGCTGGCACATATAAGTTTGCCACTGGACTAGCTTGACAAGGATTTCCTTCCTCGTAGCATCCAGTAGTCTCTGATGAAACAAGTACAGGCTGCGAAGATCGTACATACGGTGTGAAAGCTGGCTTGCTGGAAGTCAACAAGGAGAGCTCGGTTGATGGAGATGTCTCCAATTGAGAGGAATTAATTTCTACTCCCACCTCAACCTCCCGTTTAGTTGTCTTAGCCATCTGCAAGTTTATGAATTCCTTTCAAGAAATCAAAATCGTCTTCGACATTACTACGAATGTGACAAAACAGGGTATATGTTGCGTAAAATCATCTGAAGGCCATAATCATATAGGTTGTAAAGACCTCACTTGCTTTTTCAATTCTTTGTTTCTGTCCTTCAAGGAGAGGTATTCTTTCATTATGAGCTCCTTTTCCTGCTTCCAAAACAAATTCATAATTACTGAGCTATTTTTTTTATAATGACCAGGTAGTTATTCCAGTTTCAAAAGAAAAGAGAAATGCAATTGTCTCCTCTATTATGAAACTGCAATACTACCCTCAAATATCACCAAGAATCAAAGAGGGCCATCACAATGTCACTAATTGCAGCTACGGTATTATCTATAAATGAAAGAATAGCACTGATCATACCCTCTTCATATTCTCATTGTCCAATGACAGATCAGCAACCCTTTTAGTCAGCTCCTCTCGAACGGCCTGAATACATAGAAGAGATTAAAGCCTTAAAATGGAACTGTGTACAAGAGACGACCGTCGTAAAACACTATCACAGAAATACTTCTATGCTCTGGAGATGATTTAAATGCTTCTCACTTCATAGCAATAGGTACAAGGAGAAGAGGGGAGGACTCAGGTTACCTGTCTCCGCCGAATTGTCTGCCTAGCTGACTCTCTATTGGCTAGCACCCTGCGTATTCTCCTTGCTTCTTTCTCAGCCTATGAAGTAAGATATGAATCTGCGACTCGAGATCCAATTTTAAAGGACATAACATTGATACCTCGGTCATATTCTGCTTCGTACGACGAGCAAAAGACGACATCTGGCTAATGGGACAGCTGACTTTCGATGTAGACAATTCAGAGTTCTGTTCAACCTTTACTCTTTCTTCCTCTACAGCTGCACTAACTTCACTGTCTTGAGGATCATCGTCTACCAACGCATGCTACATGAAACAATCACACATGGGAGGCTATATGAACTTATGAAAAGAAAAAAAATTTAAAAAAAGGAAGAAGAAGCACCAATCACAGCAATCATTACCCATCACCAAGGGCGGAGCCAGAAAAGGGCTAAGAGCATGGACGAAAAAGAGAAGAAAAAAATCGTATGATAACTCGATAAATGAAATAACTACAAAATCTACACAAGTAACACAACAAACAACACCCATAGGATTCGAACACTGGACTTTCTATTAAACAAGCCAACTACTCAACCAATTAAGATAAGACTTATATGTGATAGAAAACTGGTAGCTCCTTATATTTATTTTTGAAGCCCGGGCTATAGCCTGGTACAACCCAACTTATGCTCCGCCACTGCCAATCACAATAAGATATGTGTTTGATAGGATGCTCCAACTCCAACATGTTTTATAGGGCCACTCTAGAACTATATGATATTACAATTAAGTTCGTATGTGATACAAAGAAACCTTTGAAGTTAAAAGAAAGAAAATTGTGATTGGAAGATCATACCTTTGAAGTGGGAAAAAAATTGTGAATGAAAGCTATCTTTGAAGTTGAAAGAAAATTATGTAAGATGATGACTATAAGACTACCCAGGTTTTATGGGATGCTGAACACTTAATAAACATGTCCAGAAAAGTAGTTGTGACGGAAATGAGAATGATAAGATGGACGAGAGAGAATACATAAAAAAAACATACGATTACAAATAAATGTATTCTTGGAATGTTGACGTGATGCCTATCGAGAGGACGAGATCGTAGAAAATCATCTTAGATGGTGTTAATGTAAAACATATATCAATAGATGTTACTCCAGAAAAACCCTTCTAAATGTATAAGATAGATCAATAGTTGCTCCAATAAGGAGGACCAATAGATAATAGTAAAGAAGCTGCTACTATTGTGACTAAATGAATATAGATTAAAGTTCTAAATAAGGATGTGAGTTTTGTTTGTATTATAACTCGATTGGAAGAAAATAGCTTAAAAAGAGCCGACCAATAAAGGCTTTGTTATTGCTCTCATACGTACTTAAATAGACCAATATTTATATTCATTCACTGCGGGTTTTTTTTTTCCTAGAATGAATCTAATCATCATCATCATCATCCAAGCTGAAATACTTGGTAAGGACCATGTAATCGGTTCGAATCCCGAATCCAAGTTTGAATATTAAGGGGTTCGATCCCGATAGTTGAATATTAAGAGCTAAATTGGTTCCCATTTGAGACTCTAGATCTAATAATAAAAAAAGAAATTAACCCAAAATAGAGCGACCGACTCTTCATCATCAAAAGAACCAACGATCGATTCGATCGCGCGCACAAAGAGAGTAAACTACCTTGGATTTGGAGGAGATGGTGTCGATCAGATCCGGAGATCCGCCGTCGTCGGTCCGCATCTTGGAGTTCCTCCCGCCGCTCTCCTCCTCCATCTTCGCCATCTCCGCCAGCGCCAGCGCCGCGTCCAGCTCCATCTCCGCCATCGGCCTACTACTGCTACCACCAAACCTAGGGTTAGGGTTTTCGATGGCTGCTCCTTTCGCCATAGCCACACAAGCGATAAAGTACTACGTACCAACTACTGAAGGAGAGGAGAGGAGGAGGAGAGAAAAGGGAACGACTCTTCATCAGCGTTAAGTGACCAATCGGAAAGCCGCCACGTGGCGCTACAGGTCACCATCCGATCCCCGTCTCGTCTTTCGCCGCGTAGAGCAGCATCCGGACCTCCAAGTAGGCGAATGGACAGGTGTCGAGCATGCAGGGCCTCGCGCGTCAGCGTGTCACGTGGGCAGCACGTGGGCTTTCGGGGTTCCAGTGGTGAAAGGGGGGTTGCACATGGACACGTGGAGTGCCCACGCGATGAAGCCAATGGGAGTACGGCGCAGCAGTATCTCTGCTTTTCGACACTTGGGCTGCTGTCCGTGGTTTGCTAGTCTTTGCGGTGGATAGCTTGCCAGATGTGGGTTGACTGCAATGACGGTTCTGTCCTCGACACCATCCGAGAAGCCCACAGGCAGCCCACTAGAGCACGTGAGTCCAAGCCCATTTATATCGACATCAAATAATTCGTTACTGAGGAGAGACGTCTTTGTTTTGGTTCGATTCATTCATCAATGACTATGTCTGTAACTATGACTATGCATTCTCAAGTGACAACAAACAGTAAACCTGCAAGTGGCGTCATCCCCCTAAATCGACAAGAAAAAGGTCGGGGACGAAGAATGCGGATCCGGTCAATCTCACTATCATTTTGTAGCCGTCCCCGTCCAAATGACACGTCTTTGTTTGCCTTTGTCCAAATGACACATCTTTTCGGAATTTTGTGCACAGCCAAATGCAAATTCCGATGAGATGAGAACACGCACCTCAACGTGGAAACCATTTCCAAATATAGGGTTTTCTACTAAAATCTTCATGCAATTGACTACATGCATCAGCCAAGTGGCCCAAGTCTAGTATCACAGATTTAGTATTTTTGCTTGCATTTCGATTCGTGCGGCGCATAAGTTTTCTACTCGAACACCCGTGTCAGTATTATACAAACGCTTAGCTAGATAGCAAAGACGAGAATGAAAAATATGTGGAACAAAAGAAGAGAAATTTGGAAGATTGAAAACTTCATTATGTTTACTATCTCAGAGGACTTACATGAACATTCTGAAACTAGCATATTTCAGAGATTATTCTAGAAAATATTCTTATGTATTTCCAAGGAAGACTATATAATATTTCGAAAACTATGGAGACTTCATAAATCTTCAAAAACATTCCACCACGTTCTACCACATTGTGAAGACTTCCAGCAAAACTCCGGTTTTACAGATCTGTTTCGTTGGGACGAAAAATGTTATGCGTGACACTAGACTTCTTAAAGACCATGTACATTGATTGTGAGCAAACACTACAGGGAGCTCAAGACATTTGAGTTTTGATATTGTTGTTTCAACAAGGGTCTGTTTGGTTAGCAGAAGGTGGCCCGTAAGTGCCACCTGCTGCAACTGATGGTTGAAAATCGCAGTTCGGGTGTTTGGTTGGCCGCAACTGGTGGTCCGTAAGTGTCAAATCACAGCAACTGGGTTGTAACTGGTCTGTGTATTTTTCTCCCACTGAGTTGCTGCATAAAATTGAAGGAGGTGGCCGGTAGGTGTCCACAAGTGAAAAGAGAGAAGAAAGAGAAATGAAAACGCTACCGGTCGGCGTGATAACCGCGGACGGCGAGCTCGATGGCGGCGAAGTTGCAACCGCGAACTGCTTTCCGGCAAGATCCGACCTCGAGCTCGTTTCGGCCGTCCTCGAGCTGCTTCCCGGCGAAGGTCTCGCGGAAGTTAGGGTTTAGCGATTTCGTCGTCGTCGAAGGAGGAGGAGGAGGTCGGTGGAGGAGGAGGAAATCAGTGGAGGAGGCGGCGGAGGAGGAGAAGTCTGGTGGAGGTGGAGGAGGAGGAGGAGGAGAAGTCCGGTGGAGTGAGAGAGTTTTTTTTTTTTTTTTAATCTCTCTCTCTCTCTCACAGTGTATATATAATATATATAATATATTTTAATTAATTAAAAGTATTATTTTAATTAAAATATCTATTTATTTTTTTAATTAATTTTTTTATGTTTTATTTATTTTTTTAATATCCAAATATTCTACTTTTTACTTTCCATCTACACTCCCAATCTGTATCCAAACACAAGACAATGAAACTCCCCAACAAAACTTATTCTATCCAAACACATTTTGGAAACTCCACCTCACTTGCGGTGGGATGAATTTCATACGTGAAAGTGCCACCTTCACACTTTCAAACACCTACTTCGAACCAAACAGACCCCAAGAGACATCCATGAGAGAAGAAAGTTATCCTAAATACTTAATCAGAAGGGAAGATATTCCTTGCATTCATCCTCCTTCCACAATCATTTCAACACCAGCATGTGTAACTAGTACACATTACCCAGTATTTCAAAGGAAGCACACTTCCTTGTTTATAGTTCTCTTAGATGGAACAAACGCCATTGTCTATTATTATATCAGTCGATCGTCATAATGATAATGTGAACATGACATGCCAAATCCTGAAACACTGTTAAAATGAAGCATACATCTCATTTTACAGAACACCTTCATCAAATCTAAATATTCCTGATTTTAGGATGCATCAGCGTTGTGCCAACCTTTCGCGCACGAAGGTATGCTCATGAATTCATCAAACTCCTTCACATGAATGTCGCAGCATTTCCACTGCATAATGTTAGGCGAGTTCAGTGAACCTTTCCCCTCAAAGGTTATATGATTCCAAATACATTATGGCAACTTACCCCTCTTATCCTGTCATGGAAAACGGCTGGACCTGGATGATATTCACATGCTGTTTCATGGTTATCCTTCTCTTTAAAGGTCTTGCCACATCCTTTGTTTCTGCAAGTCTGGGGCTCATCTAGACCCACTACTTTCTTGACTGGAACAGGAGGAGTCTTCTTAATCTGATCATCATCGGCACTAGAGGGCACAACTGGCTTTGGCAGTTTGACTTGGGAACCTGAGAACAACACGGTCAATATAGCTAATGCCAAAAGATGAATACTAAATCCATGGTTGTACTGTTTTAGGTCAGCCATGCAATTTGCATTACCGTGATCAGAGCAGAAGAAGCCTTGGCGGCACCTCGAACAGGAATCATTTGTTGTTTTGATTTGAATGCTAGTTGGAACTGCCTTTTGAGGGCTTGCTGATACCATCTTGGTCACTGGTTTCTCAGTAGTATGCTTCCCTGTCTTGCATCTTAATTAATAGAAGAGAGACTTGAGCCGCTGCTCGTGGATCATGTGCATATAAGATCTACTTCAATTATAATTAAATTCTCAAACCAGATAGCTTCAGTCATGTAATTCTCATGTTTCAATTTGTGAATGCATATTTATTGTTTACATATGCTTGCTTAATCGAATATGTAAGGTTTGGTGGTTGGACCTTACCAATTCCAATCTGAAACAGCCGAACCGTAATGGTTTTGGCTTGATCCTTGGAACTATAATTATTCTTTTCTTGCAATAATCTAACTAATACCGAAACAATGGCATGCACCGACATACAGTTAAGCTATTCTTGCAACAGATCTGACTAATGCTAAAACAATGGCACACCCCCACAATTATATAAGATGTTAGTACTTTCAGCAGAAGTCCCTCGTATGATATAATGTAACAAGGTAAACAAAAAGCAAAATTAGTTTAAAATATCACATTCAAAAGGGATAATATCAATACTGAGGGAAGAAAATAGAATATGCTTTGAGAAATAGAAGCATGAAGAAAACTTTGGTATGTAGAAGATGACCTCTTGCTCGTTTATCATCAAAATGCTTCTCACTGGGATACATGATGTGTAATGAACAGAAACATCACTTCCACTGGCCTCAAATATATTTGTGAAACGACTAAACAAGTGATCTATACGGGGAAAAAAATATTATGACTTTCAAGTCTGATTTTGTTAATTGTCTGAATACACATACATTAACCACTAACCAAGCATACCACCACATCTATGTATGTACGAACTGAATATAAATATGCAATATGAAACCAGTTCAATGCAAATTCAACTTCTGACTGTCCTGAGTTTCTTTTTCTTGTCAGCCCAACTGAAGATTATACAACTACAGAGGTCAGGAAAGAATCTAATAAAGACAATAGATGCAGTGGTGCACCTATGTTGCGAAGTGCTTACAGTAATTCTCAAAATGTTGCTCAAGAGAAAGGTCAGGACACCAGCACCAGAGTAAGCACCATTTCATAGATAGATGGATGCAATACTAAGCATGAAAACCCCTCAGAAGAGTTGAGAATTTCGAGATTACTGAACATTAAGATTAGCCCCAGGATGTTGCCCAAAATCAAGAAACTTTAGATTGAAGATATCTGCAGATAAAGGTTAAGCAACCTACGGTACCAAACCATACTCCAACTGCATAATCAAAACATAACTTCTGGGAATGTACTAATAGAAAAGAACCATGAGTATCCACCTAAATATTACTATGCCCACTTGTACAAATTCGTCACCCTTTGTCAAGGCTACATCTTTCTTCACTTTATCTATTATTTGAAAACCAAGGGAAAGTAATTATGTAGGTTGAAATTTGTGCTGCTGAAGGTCACTCCAGCTTAACATGTTATTAAAAATCTGATGTGGAGGTCATACAACTGATAGCGATCCATAAATAAAAAGAAATCAGCGCTCACATCACTAAGATCTAGGCATAATAGGGAAAGTAATAAACTAATATTACTATAACCAGACTGTTATCAACAGAAGTTCTCCGACACTCTGTGATATGAGATTGAGAGAGTGAGAGAGAGAAACTTACCCGGGTATTGCCAAAAATAAGCTGAAGTCATGGCTTCTTTGCTTGCAACAGCTCCATTCTTTCATACCGTCGTGAAATATAGGCTGGAATATTTATCATTCTTAAATGAGGAATGTGTTTCAGCTTCCAAAATAAATTCAGAAAATGTAGAGTTTACTTACGCCCTGCAAAAAGAAAGAAGGATAGTGTAAGGACAGACGTTACAAGAATGGACATTGAGCATACGATATTCTGATGAATAAACAATGACCTAAAAAATCTAAATTATAGACTTTGCGATACATTTATCATGGACTGAGCACATGTAAGAACGATCTGCTTAGTGCTTAAAAGGAACATAAAGCACCGAGGGGGGAAACGGGAAAAACGAATCATTAGGACCTACTTGCACAACTAATACTTCCCGGGAGAAAATAAACTCTAACATGTTTCTAGTTTCTTGAGACCTGCACTCTGCAGTAAATAAGAAGATATGCCCCCGCCTTCTAGGTTGTTCCTAAGCAAGGAAGAAACAACGTACATAGAAGAAGGAGCATATAAACCTATTGAGAGTCTTTCTTACATGAGAGTTATGTTGCACAAACACTGACACAGATGGAGGAGACATATGGGATTTGGAAATTCAAACAAATTTAGAATACACGTAAATGGAAAATTGAAAATACAAGATATCTACTAATATCATGTAGAACCTTTCATAGATAAGGAGCTTAAAGGTTTAGGGTCGATTCCTTTCTAGCAGGGAAGTAAATTTTGATAATTTGCTAACAAGAAAACAAACACGACAAAATTTTGAACTGTATTTTAGTTTATGTTATGTCAGATTCAAGCTAGGTTGTAAAAAGCGCAAGGCGTAGTCAGACGGGCTCCGGACGCCTAGGCAGCCGCGGTTCAAAAAAAATATAAAAATTCAAAACAAAAAAATCTACTGAAAATTGCAGAAAAAAAAAAATCCATAAAACCCTAAAACATGCATAGTCAGGGGTCGGAGGGGCCTACGTGGGCGCCTAGGCGGGCATTGGACGTCTGGTGCCTAGGCCAATTTTTAGAACAATGGATCATTCAAGTGGTCATTATCAGCATGTTTCCACAATTATTTAGAAGAAAGTGACCTGAAAGTTCGTAGGGCTGATACTATATGGTTTCACAATTGGTGTCTATTTTTGTGCAGTTCTGGATCAGCTATGCAAATTCCGAACTAACATGGCCAATATATTTCAGAATCATATTTTTTTTACACCATGTCCAAAACTTTCTCAGTTAATATCATGGTAAAAAAAATCCTGTGACTAGAGATCATAATCATGATGCAACAACAACAAATCCACATGACAAAAGTATCAAGCTCCCCAAAGATGTGAGATAATCAATTCAAGCGAGTTATACTTATGAACATACATTGGTTAAATAACAAATAATTTCCCGTGCAAGGACTAATTTTTCCCTCCTATTTTCCATTTTTTAACTAATATAGATATTTCTTTTTTTTTCTTTGCTAGCAAGGCAATGCCAGTTACAAAACTATACATTGATTAGAGAGTATACTGATGAACTGGGAGTTATCAGTGTCCTTGGATTCAATGCCTATTTGATGATCATGTTTCATTTAAGCCAAAAGATACTATTTGTATTCAAGATTCTTTTCACTCGATAATAGAAAACCAATCACTGATCATTTCTTTCAATTTCCTTGACCATCTCATGTATGATTTTTAGTACACCTTTAATCAAAGCTTTCTTCTCCTCTTTCCAATGTGAGGACTGATCCCTTTTTATTGTATCTTAGACTTTGGTTCTCAAATGCACATAAGTTTGATGATGAAAATGCAATATGGAAAACCATGAGATCTACTAGTGTTCAAGATTAATATATTCCTAGGTCTTCTACTTTTGTCACCCCAGTTCCGATTTCCCTTCTCTAGTCCGCCTTATATAGGTGTTTCTTTTCTCCCTTCTCATGAAAGACTGACCCCCTTCATAATGTATGCAAGCCTTGTTTCGGCGATCATATTTAATCATAAAGAGACTACAATTCGTCAAGATTATGACTCCAAAACGAAAAGCAATCACTAGTTCTCTCTTTCACTCTTCCCCCAGAGTTCATTTATCGTCTCTTTTCCATGCACGGATTGATTCCTTCCCATAATATAAGTCTTTTTCTTGCATTGAAGTTCTTACTTTTATCATCTTAGTTCATTTAACAAATCCATAAAAGACTTAACAGTCGGTTCAACATCCAGAATCCAATCACCAAAAGAAATTGACTTTTTTTAAATTCCAAGCCCTAACTTCAATAGTGCATGATCTCCACTTTACCTCTAACTGCCACAATTGTCCATGTTCTTCAGTTCAAGTTCCCATTTTGATGCTACATACAAACAAATCCCAGCCCATTCTTCGAATTTCCAGGCCCTAATTTTCAACGCCCATCTCAAACTGGAGTTTTTCTTCTCTATTTCCATTTAAGTTCCAACTTTTATGCTACATACAAAAAAAAAATTCAAACCAATTCCTCCATTTTCCTCGCCCCAATTTCAGTTCCCAATGCATAATACACCATAACCACTGTAGAAAGCATCACATGCATCGAAACCCTAAGGGAAAACCCTAGAAATAAAAAGAGGGAGTTTTTACTTACGGAGTCGTGGTATCGGCATGAGCCGTCGGCGTTGTCGTCCTCGGTGAACGAAGCATCGCATCCGATCCTCTGGCATCGAACAGCCATTGCCCCCACTCTCTCTCTCTCTCTCTCTCTCGAATTCTAGAATTCTCTGCTGGATTTCTTCCTTTCTTGCTGGTTGAGTTTTATGCGAGGTTCTGGATTTGCGGGCTTTTAGTGGGTGTGTAATAGACCCAGACCGAATCAGAACTCATGGGTATTTGGGCCTAACGTTACTGGATCAGACGGCCAATCCACCCAAAAGATCACATTCACTTCCCATTTGTTGCCTGATAATGCATTTATTACAAAAAAAATTTCTTCTGAAAGCCCATTTATTACATTTATATCAATTCTATTACTATAAAAGCATCTCCAACACTATTGTGACTTTGGAAAAAAGTTAATGCCACATAGGAATGACAAAATTTTAGAGCATCTCCAACCCTATTGTGAGTTTAGAAAAAATGGTTGCCACATAGGAATGACAAACTTTCATTCCAAAAATTCTTCTCCAATGCAAATGTAGAGTAAAACATGAAGTTGACATGGCAATGACATGGCAAGGAGAATGTGAAGTTGGTTGTCTAGATCTAGACAATGCACTTCACAATGACTTTGTCTCCACATCATCAATTATGAATAGAAATATTTATAAAAAAGTTGAAGAAGTGGAGGAGTTTGTCTTGAAAGTTGAAAAAAATACTTTTTATTGTCTTCTCAATACTTTTGCATTGGAGAGAGTTTTTCTATCTCATTGTCTTTTGAGATATAATTTTGCCACATAAACAAGACATTGTCTTGTGGCTCATGCCACATAGGAGCCACCTAAGACTGACAATACTTAACAAGACAATAGGGTTGGAGATGCTCTTATTCAAAAGTTCTTCTCCAATGCAATTGTCAAGTCAATTGTGAAACTTATGTGACAAAAATTAAAGAAGACATTGTGAAGTTGATTGTCTTGTTCTAGACAATGCACTTGATAATGTCTTCTCTTCCATGTCATCAATTATGAATAAAAAATATTAAAAAAAAGAAAGAAGATGAGTAGTTGTCTTAAAAGTTGCCTTGGAAGTTGAAAAAAATACTTTTTATTGTCTTCTCAATACTTTTGCATTGGAGAGAGTTTTTCTATCTCATTGTCTTTTGAGATATAATTTTGCCACATAAACAAGACATTGTCTTGTGGCTCATGCCACATAGGAGCCACCTAAGACTCACAACACTTAACAAGACAATAGGGTTGTAGATGCTCTAAATAAGTTGTTTGGTAGGTTGTAAATGGCATTGCTATAATCAATATTGCAATATTTACATCAAATTTAATGTTTATTTTACTGTAAATGGTATATTTACTGCATCAAAACTGAAATAAATAGTTCAACTTCTGCAGCTTTTCTCACAATCAAAGCAACAACTTTTGGTGCAAATGATGTTCATTTACACTTAATCAAATAGCTTCTTACTGTAGCAAAGGCTGTAATAAATATATTAATTTTTGTAGCTTTTGTTGCATTCAAAGTAACTACAACACACCAATTACAGTAGCATTTGCTACAAGAAATTTCGAATTACAAACAACCAAACATCTGTTAGTCTCGGAACTTGACCAAAGATGGTAGACTCGATGTTGAGATCAGAGGTTCAACAAACGTTCACCTTCTGATAATTCTCGAGATCCAAGAGGAACACTATAATATGAATCTGATTACAAAAGCAACAATAATCAGAAAATAAATCTCACATTCTTTCTCGCAATCGCAGTTGCTGACTGTCACGCCCCAGAACCAGAATACTGGAGAGCGGGGACAGACATAGCCAGCTACGTATAACGGAATGGAATCCACACCGCTATACGGTCACGGCTGTCTAGATATGTGAGGGTTTTACTATAATCCATCAGTCTCTTAAGGTCATAAAATAGCCTATTGTCTCAATCTCAACCAACTAATAATAGTTACAAGATATCAGACCACCAAATACACAATAGTAAGGCGTCCCATACATTATATATTCGGAATGATCATGAAGCTAGTCGTTACAAAATGTGAGGACTAGCAAGAGTTCAGTCATACATGATCAACCCCCGGGGCTTGTCAATCATGTCACAGCCCGTAGGCAGACAGTAAGTAAGTACAATCGAGCTAACACTTGCTCGTCGGCTAAACGCCTCAAAAGAATAATTTACAATATTACAGTGGGAGAACAAAAAGAAACCCACTCGATGCCCTGGTTACGCCTGGTGACCACCATCGGGCTGGAAAGCAGGGAGATCCTTTGGTGCTGCTCCGGTATCTGGCCATACAAAATCAGCTGGGTCAGACCCCAGAAAGAGCAAGTGCCACAAAGGAGGCTTCACTTAAGAACTAAAGCCAACAAATCATTAGCATTCAACATGTAAGAAAATAATAAGTAACACAGATTGAGGGTTGTACACTACCAATGCACTTGCCCCAATCAGAGAAAATAATTAAGAGAAGCATCATTGACATAAAAGAACTGGAGAATCGTGCTAAATAAAATATAGCTGGACAATATATGAAGAGAAGACGAATGTACTATTCCGGAAGCCAGGTTACAATCCTTAAACCAAACAAGGACCGAGATTGTAACCATTCGCCTGAACAGAACTTAGTCTCTGATCATTTATTGCTAAAGGTGCCAATTATTATCGTGAAAAGGAGAGAGTACAATAATAAAAGTGACAATAAAGAGTGCAATATGCTAGAGTGACAATAGAGTACAATCATTATAGTGACAATCTGGAGTGACAATCATTATAGTGACAATCTGGAGTGACAATCATTATAGTGACAATCTGGAGTGACAATCATTCAATCATTCTGGTACAATCTTGCAATCAATCACTTCTAGACAATACTATACTGGACTAGACTCCATCCAATCAATCACGGCCAATCATTGCCTACGGCTTTCTACATTAACTAACTAGGGTTATCACAATCCTAGTTACTAGCAAGATGCAATGAGATGCTCCAAGTAGTCACAGGCCCTGCAGCTATCCAGGTTATCCAGGCAATCATTATAGTGACAATTTAGAGAGTTCAATCATTTTAAGTGACAATCAAGAGTGCCCCACATGACAGTGGGCTGGAAATGTGCCCTACTCGTCGGCAGGCTACAAGTCCAAACATTTGCGGCCGGGATAACGGGATCGCCTGTAACTGGGGAACATCTCTTCATGTCTAATGAATTATACTAGTCATTAACCTTAGTCCATTTCAGTAGGTACTCCTGACCGTGGTACTCAGGAGTCCCCTCCTAGACATGATGCAAGACAGGACTGGATTATTTGTACAAGCACAATCGCCTACGGTGTCCAGGTTACTTATACAAGTCATGTCATGTCAGGTAGCCGTCGCAACAGCTATTCGAGATAATCATGTCAGGTTTATCATATCAAGTGTACTAGTCAGGAGTGCGCCACGACGGGCCACTATCAGGTCATGTCAGGTTATTATATCAGGAGTGCACCACTACGGGTCACTATCACGTCATGCTCAATTATCAATTCCAAACATATCAAATGAATTCATTATTTTCAAGTTCAGGACAAAAGGCGTAAAGATATAAAATGGACATAAAATATCTAATAAAATATCAATATTCAGGGCTATAGGAGAGCCATGTGGCTAAAGCATATGCGGTCAGGAAAGGGTAAGACTCATGCGGCTGGATGAGAACTGCCCATGCGGCTGAATGGGGTCAGGCACATGCGGCTAATAAGGAAAAAGCCCCTGCGGCCAAGAAGGAGTTCGGGTCCATGCGGCTGGAAAGTGTGGAGATGGGGGTTCATGCGGCTGGCGGGGAGGGGTAGACCCTATGCGGCTAAGAATGTTCTTGGCCCCATGCGGCTGAGATCAATCGAATCCATACAGCGCAGGGTTCAAAAACCCATGCGGCTGGAATCAATTGGATCCATGCGGCCCGATCAATTGAGTCCATGCGGCTCAGGTCAATCGAGTCCATGCGGCTCAATCAATCGAGTCCATGCGGCTGGGTCCAAGCAAGGGTCATGCGGCTCAGGAATGTGGTGCTCATGCGGCCAGCGGAAGATGTGTCATATGCGGCTGCGACTCAAGTGGTGGGAGCTCATGCGGCTAAGATAATTCATGCAGCTCAGAAGAGTACAAGGGCGCATATGCGGCCAAGTGGAAAAAAGTCCATGCGGCCAAGAATGAGACTCAGCCTATGCGGCTGAGAGTCTCATGCGGCTGAATCACTTGCCGCATGAATTGTCATGCGGTCAAGTCAAGTCCAAGCACAGTTCATCTTCTCCAAATTTCTGAGAAGATGAACACCATGAAAGTCAAGTTCTCAAGCTCCACAACTTCATCATCCGGAGTCCAAATCAGAACTTCCATAGATCAAAATGGGGTAGAACGAAATTCTCTACAACATGGAACCATCAAAACTTGAAAATAACCAGATTAAGTAGATCCAAACTCAAGAAATCCGAAAATAATATAAATATAGATCTACAAGAATCTAGCCATGGAAAGTGAAAATGCCAAGTTCTAAAGTGCTTTAGAATGTAGTAAGGAAGAGAATAAAGTAATAAAATTGGAGTTCCCCTATGAAGCAAGATGCACTTGCCTAGCTCTCTCTCTCTCTTGGTAGGTGCAGGAGTTAATGGTGGAGAAGAAGAAGATATTAATGAAGAGAGAGAAGGAGAAAGGGTAATAAATACTATAGGTGGTGGTAGGTAGGGGGTTCACCCCTTGGTTCTTGATGAACCAAGGCAACCAAGCCTAGCCGAACCAAACCAGGAATAAACCAAGACAAGATAAACCAAGGTGAACCAAGTCAAGGCCAATAAACTCTCTCTAGCAATTAAACCAAATGAATCATGAAATCACTAATCCAAAATAAACCAATGAACCATTAAAACCATTTAAACTATCAATGTCAATAAAATCAAGCCAGTGCAAAATAAACCAAGATAACTAATCATGACTAAATAAATTATGGGCCCAAAACACGTATACGTACACTAAATACGTATCACGAATTTTGGACATTACACTGACGGACAGAACTGAGTTACAACTCAGATAAAGGAGAAGGAAGAAGAAAGAAGAAGAGGAAAGGTTCTTGCTGGGGTGATTAAGATCACCGTTGCTCAAAGCAAGATTCGCCCCAACACGTTCTGCTTCCAGGAACCAGCAAGTTCACGAAGAACTTCTGGAATGCTCGTAAGTCAATATTTGATACTTGAACGGGCTTCCTGGACTTTACGGACTCCCTTTAACTTTATTCTTGGTGCATCTTTCAAAGGAGGCCAAAGGGCTCTATTTATAGAGTGGAGTGAGACTTCACCTCTTCTCCTATCCGATGTGGGACTAAAATACCAATACTCAAAAATAGAGTTTGATACTTTAGATCATCCCACAATCAGCATAGAAGTATGACAGTCCACGCCTACCCTCTGAACACTCCCGTGCATGCACGAGACATCCTGGAGTCCGTGTTCGAGTCCGAATCCGCACAACAAAAATTAACTTACTTCTTTGTTGGGATTAATCCTTTTTTCTTCTAGAAAAATATTCCCACATGACACACACTTGTGCCTCACTACACCTCATGTGCACACCGCAACACAAGCAATGCATTATATTGAGATACTCGCCATTTGGTGTAGCCGATGTGGGACTATCTTTCCTAGTCCAAAGGCAAAAATACCAACAATCTCCTACATATCTCAATATATGGGTTGAGCGTTCCCCACAGTGACTGTCCATCATATATTAGGAGAGATATCGCTACGACTTGAATCTTTTCGCATAGGTTAAATAACAGCATGATACAAGAATGGACTAAGCCTTGAATTCTACATCATAACTGCAATTCTTCCTACTCACATAATGACATCAACTGTGCTTCTGACTGCACATTAAAGGCCTTGTGCCAGCCTGGTTTTAGTGTATAATTTTTGGGCGTCTACAAGTTTACCCTCAAGAGACGGCCTGATATCTCTGTCCATACACTATAAGTGAGTTCTTTATAAAGAGTCGTGGCATGAAGCATTGCGCTTCTTTGCGGTGCCACGCCGCTATGACATGGCTTAAAGCCGAGGCTTTACCCCACCTGGGTACCTCATCGTAGTGTCATACTACTGTAGCATGAGATCACAAGCCTCTTTGTAGTGCCAAACTATCCAGCATGAAGCCTTGCGCTTCCGTGCGGTATTACGCCGCTATGACATGGCTCGCGAAGCCGATGCTTTACCCTACCTGGTACCTCTTCGTGGTGTCATACCACTGTAACATGAGGACGTCGTCCTCTTTGTAGTACTGTCTACCTCTCTTTATTATGATTATCATACATCATTAGGCTACCTGTCTATTTGCGGTACTACTCCGCTGTGACTTGGCTCACAAAGCTGAGGCATTATCCCTAACCGGGAACCTCATGGTGGAGTCACCCCACTATAGCATGGAGTTACACTCCTTGTAGTATTGTGCTACCGTGCTTCCTGAAAAGCACTCCAGACATTCACTCTGCCTGAGAACTCATTAAGTCATTTAAGCCAACCTTCCCACATGATCCGTTTTCCGTATAAAATAACAGTAGACAACAGTGGTTGTAGGTCCGTAACCTCTCCATGCCACTGAGGACAAGTACCCACCGTTCTTAATATTCTTCCGGTTAATAGTCCTCTCTTGAACCAAAAGCTAGATCCTAGTAGATTTCTCTTTGAACAAATATCGTAAAAATTTATGGTAGGAATATAATAACCCAATATCAGAATGCTTTCAAGCCCATTTTACAAGCTGTGTCATCGACCAGTTGGCGCTTGAGGCCCTTGGTGAACGAATCCGTCAGGTTCTCCTGACTCCGAACATCAATCACTGCAATAACACCCCTCTTGATGAGATCGTGTACTGCCATGTGCTTCAACCGCACAGTCCTCTTCTTCTCATTGAAGAGGTCATTTGATGCCACCGCCGCAGTCGCCTAGTTGTCACAGTATATCGGTATCGTCGGTATTTACGTCCCAACCACTGGAAGATCATACATGAGCTCCCGAAGCCATTCTGCTTTCTTCACTGCGGTATCAAGTGCAAAGAACTCAGATTCCATAGATGACCGCGAGAGCATAGTCTGTTTCTTCAATTTCCACGATATAGCAGCTCCACCCATTGTGAAAATGTATCCACCTGTGGACCTCTCGCTCTCCACTTCTGAGCACCAGCTGGCATCACTGAAGCCTTCCACTACCGGTGGATCTCCGCTGTAGTGCAGTGCATATGTCCGAGTCTTCTTGAGATATCTCATAACCCGTTTAACAGTTTTCCAGTGCTCAATGCCTGGGTTGCTTGTGAAACGACTCAGCATTCCCACGGCGAAAGCTATGTCAAGCCTTATGGCAGTAGTATCATACATCAAACTTCCGATTACGCTTGTATACTCCAGCCGCCTGACGCTTTCCCCTGAATTAGGCTTTAGCTTCATATCACACTTGTACGGCGTATCGATCCCTGGAAGATCCTGATACCCGTAACGAGTGATCATCTTCTCAACATAATGAGACTGTGATAGCGCTAGTCCAGTGTCTGTCCGGATGATCTTGAGTCCCAAGATAACATCAGCATCCCCCAAGTCCTTCATACTGAACTTCGTCGAGAGGAATTTCTTTATCTCTGTGACACAGCTTATATCCGTACCTAGGATTAGCATGTCGTCCATGTATAGACAAACGATGACTCCTCTTCCGTCAGCAAACTTCGTATAGACACACTTGTCTGTTTCACTGACCTTGTAGCTATTTGACCTTATGACTTTGTCAAACTTCTCACGCCACATTTTGGGAGCTTGCTTTAAACCGTACAAATATTTTACCTTGCAGACTTTGTCTTCAAGATCTTTGATGACAAACCCTTCTGGCTGTTGTATGTAGATCTCTTCGATCAGCTCGCCATTCAGGAATGCCATTTTTACATCCATCTGATTATCACCATCTTATTTATCGCTACGAGAGCAATCAATATTCTGATAGTGGTCATCCGGGCTACTGGAGCATACGTGTTAAAGTAGTCGATCCTCTACTTCTGAGAAAACCCCTTTGCCACTAGCCTGGCCTTGAACTTGTCAATGGTTCCATCAACATTCATCGTCTTCTTGAAGATCTACTTGCATCCGATAGGTTTTGCTCCTTCAGGTAGATCAACCAACACCCAAGTGTTATTGGAGGTAATTGATTCAATTTTGTTGTCTATCGCCTCCTTCCAGAAAATAGCATCTCTGGTTTTTATCGCCTCATCATAAGTAAGCGGATCTGCTTCCACATGATAGGTGATGAAGTCATTTTCGAAGTTCTTCGGCCTCCTCGCTCGCTTCGACGACGGCTCAGCGAGTTCTGGTTCAATCGTTGTCTCCTCAGTAACAACTTCATCTTGGACAACTGGCTCATTGAAGATCTCAGTCACCTTTGCACCTTCATCATTCTCTGAAATGTCCGTTAGAACAATATTCTTGTGCCTTACAAACTTGTCTTCAAAATATTCAGCATCGCGAGATTCGATGATATGATTTGACTCAATATCAAGAAATCTCCGAGCATCACTCTTCTCGGCATTACCCCAAGAAGATCGTCTTCGTAGTCCTTGTCCCCAGCTTCTGAATCTTCAGATCTGGGAGCTTCACATAAGCCAGACACCCCCACACTCGAATGACATTCAAGTTAGGTCTGACTTTGAACCAGAGTTCATGAGGAGTTACGTCCGAAGTTGCATACGACACTCTATTTAGAATAAAAGTGGCCGTTAATGTAGCTTCTCCCCAGTAGCATTTAGGAAGACCCAAAGTTAGCAGCATTGAGTTCATCATTTCTGTCAACGTTCTGTTCTTCCTCTCCGCTACTCCGTTAGATTGAGGAGAATATGGAGCAGTAGTCTCATTTATGATTCCATGTTCTTTGCAGAACAATGTGAATTTATAAGACCGATACTCTCTGTCCCGATCACTTCTTAGCCTCTTGAGTTGTTGTCCAGTTTGTCGTTCAGCCTCGACCTTGAACTCCTTGAACACTACAAAAATTTGTCAGATTAGCGACGTTTGAAAACGTCGCTAACCTCGATAAAAATGTCGCTAAGTGAAGTTAGCGACGTTTTGGACGACGTTTTGGAAGCGACGAAAAAAACGTGTCGCTAAACGAGAAAACATCGCAAAACGTCGCTAGGGCGACGTAATTTAGCGGCGTTATTAACGTCGCTAGTTAGCGACGTTATTTGCGACGTTTTAACGTTGATGCTAATTGGCGACGTAAAAAGCGACGTTATCGTGTGGTCGTCGTTTAGCGACACTGTTGCGACGTTTTGGCGATGACGTGCTGACATCAGATTTGGTGCCATGTGTTGCCACGTCAGCATTTACCGACGCTTTTAGCGACATTTATTAACGTCACTACTATTTAGCGACGAATAGTAACGTCGCTAAAAACGTCGCTAAATTGAAAAAAATTAAAAAAAGAATCCAGAATGCAAATGTACAATCCAAAATACAGAATCTAATCCCTGGGTTCGCCGACCCCTTCGGTGGAACACTCAACACCGGCCCGCACAATATACTCAACATGTCGCCAGTCCGTCGGTAGCTGGGAAATTTTTGAAAAAATAGCATAAAACTGGGCATTTCCAATATACACAATTCTAATATACAAAACACAAAAATAGACCCAAGCAATTCCAACATACACAATCAAAGATGGTGGCTCCTCCTTAACTTCAACCTTGGGAGCAATCTCTTTTCTGATGGTCATCGGTTCTTCCTTGATGTAGTGCCCCGAAATTCGTGATACGTATTTTATACGTGATCGTATTTCTGACCAGTATTTTTCATTTTTTTCTTGACCAGTTAAGTTGTGGTATATTTCATACTTAGCATTGTAGATTAATTGTCATTTATCATTCCTGGATTAATTCTGATTAATGGAGCTTGGTTTTATTTGGATAGGAGAAGGAATTGGTTTGGTTTGGTTTATTATGCATTGGACCATCTTAGCTAACCTCCACCCTCAACACAACTTATCCTCCCCCATTAAAATCCCCACCTAACACTCTCTCTCCTCATTATTTTCCTCTATTAATTCTTCTTCTTCCTCCACACAACTCTCCAACCCATTAGGCAAGTGCACCTTGCCATCCAATAAGCACTACTTTTTATTTGTCCATTAGCTAGATTAGGCCATGGAGAACAACTTTAGAACTTGACATTTTGTGATTTGGAGCTTCCATTTTTCTAGATCTAGGTTTTAACCATTTTCGAAAATCCTTGGTTTTGATCTATTAAACTTCGATTTTTGTATGTTTTGATGCTTCCATGTGGAAGAAAATTCGATTTTACTCAAGATAGAACTTTGAAAATCTAGATTTGGTTTTGATTTGGTCAAGTTATGAAGAATTGAAGTTTTGAAGTTCTTGGAGTTCTTCTCGGGTTGGAGAAGCAGCCCTCTCGGCCTGCGCTCTTTAGCGCAAGGTCGATTGCGCAGCTCACCCTTTGGTGAACTGCGCACCTTCCTTCTCGGCCAGCGCCTTTCATTGTGCATAGCCGATTGCGCTCGGCCTCTTGGGCTGGACCGCGCACCTCCCTTGGCGTACTCACCCCTGCGCAGTTGGCCCTGCGCAACTTGACTCCTGTGCAGTCCACCCTCTGCGCAGCTCACCCTGCGCCATCCCCTCCTGCGCAGTCTAACCCCTGCGCAATTTGATCCTGCGCAACCCATCTGCTGCGCCATCCATCTCTGGCGCAGTTGGTACCCTGCGCAGCTCACCCTGCGCAGTTGGCCCCTGACGCACTTGACTCTTGCGCAATCCAATCCCATGACCCCTTGCACAACATGTCCAATCATGGAGACTTGGTTTTATTCTTCTTTTAGCTTGGCTCTTCTATAGCCCTATATATATTGATATTTTATTAGATGTTTTACGTCCATTTTATATACTTACGCCTTTTGTTATGAACTTGATTTTACTTAATATGTTGGAATGACTATTGTACATGGCCTGGTATGACAAGGAACTAGCATAACACGACAGTGACCCGTAGTGGTGCACTCCCGACATGACCAACCTAACATGACAGTGGCCCGTCGTGGCGCACTCCTGACAAGTACCCTGACATGAATTATCTTGATAACTTGATAGTGACCCGTGGCGGCATACTCCTGACTTGACATGACTTGATAACTTAGCTTGACCTGTCTTGACACCGTGGGTGTTCCTGCTTGCTTGTGCAATCCACTCGTATTGTCTTGCATCATGTCTAGGACGTGACTCCCTGGTTCCCACGGTCAGGGATTCATACTGAATCTGGCTAGGTTAATGACTAGATTGATCAATTAGTTCATGGAGAATTTCCCAGTTACCTGTTGCCCCTTTGGTCCCGGCCTTATATATATATACATGGGATTTGTTGCTATCCGTCGAGATGAGCGCACTTTCAGCCCGCCGTCGAGTGTGGTACCTTAGGATACATGTATCTTACTACAGTGTGTCTGCTATATCATGCTATCTTTTCCTTTTTTTGCTGGAAGCATTCAGGTAGTAACAAACAGGTAACCGGACTTGGAATTCTCATTGCATCTTGTTAGTAATCAGGTCTGTGATAACCCTAGTTAGTTAAAGTAGTAAGCCGTAGTACTTGCTTGGCCGTGATTGATTGGATGGAGTCTAGTCCCTCTTGTCCTGTCCTGATCCTGTGCAAGGTCATGACATGACATGATTACTCGTGCTTTACCTTAATCATGTTTAATTGCAAGTCTTGAATTCGCGTATTTTATCTTGCCGATAAATGGTGGAAAACCAAGTTCCGTTCAGACGAAGGGTTACAACCCCGATCCTTGTTTAGTTTACGGGTTGTAACCTGGCCATCTGAATAGTCCTATGGTTATCTCATCGTATATCATCCTGTCATGCCTTTCCATATGTTCTGTCTTTTATCGATTTTGTACAAGATTTGTCTTTTATATCTAACTATCATGCCTTTTTCTTAAATTACTGTCTCTTATTATGTAATTATATTATTGTGCTGATTGCTGGCTTTTGTTCTTATTTCGTGGCCTCCTTTGTGGCACGCGTTTAGCCGACGAGCACTTGTTAGCTCGATGCACTTTACTTTCTGTCTGCCTACGGGCTGTAATCATGATTGGCAACTCGAGGTTGATCATGTATGACTTAACTCTTGCTAGTCCTTACATTTTGTACGACTAGCTTCATGATCATCTGGATATGTAATATTTGGGACGCCTTACGATTGTATATTTGGTGGTCTGATATCTTGTTACTATCATTACTTGTTGAGATTGAGACAATAGCTTGATTTGACCCTAAGAGACTGATGGTTTGTAGCGTACCCTCACATAGCTAGACAGCCGTGACCGTATAGCGGGATGGTTGCCGTTCCGTTATACGTAGCTGGCTGTGCACGTCCCCGTTCTTCAGTATTCTGGTTCTGGGGCGTGACACTTGATCTCGACCTTTGGTGTCACGCCTCGCTCCCGTAGGAGCGATCGTCCTCGCTAAGGCGTGATACCGTACGAGCCTAGATTGCGCTCGTGCAAGACGGGTTCCATAATGGCCGATTTCAGCAGCTGCGACGGGCAGAGACATTGAATACTAGCAGCGGAAACTAAGAACAAAATACAAGTCATTCAAAAGAAGCACTTTATTGATATCGAAACAACGGTTACATTGGGGGCACAAGGCCGAGATTACAATCACTCAAATTCACTCGTCTCACATTACAAATTGCTCTGCTCTCTCTCATCTCTCAATACTTGTCTCGAGCCAGCGGATGCTTCGGATAGGCGATGTCCATACAATATGTCCCGTATAAGTCTTTGACTCCACGCGGTCGCACGCTTCGAATCGCCAAGGAACTCCATGCCTCGACGCATCCAAGCGAGCTCCGCACCACGAGCTTCTACCTGCGCCTACACATGAAAACTATGTGGATGTCAGTACTCAACTGTACTGGTGGAGTGAGCTCCTCGCCCACCCATACAAAACCGACACGTTTATTTTACTTTGTGCAATACAAGCCCCCTTTACGATTGTCTTTCTAGTCTTGCCTTAGGATCGATTTTAGGACCGACGCCTTGGTCTATTTTGTGTCTCTAGACCGTCATCGTGTCTTGCACCGATAACTTTCCTTTCCTTGCCTCTAGGCTTTTTTCGTGCTTACACTGTCAACGTACCGACTCACACTTGCCTTCCGTGCCATATTTTGGGACGTAACGACTCGGTCGTGCCATGAACTCGACTCGTGCTTTAGTATCACTGAGGTAGTGCCTCCTCGCTTAGTCTTGTCTATACTCGTGTTGACGCGACCGTGCCTCACATTTTGAGGTCGTGCCCTGCAACTTAACATAACTTAACCAACTTGTCCTACGGCCCTTCCAGACTTAACTCGAAACTGTAGAAGCATGGAATTTCACAGCCAGAAAGCCCATGCGCCAGGCACTATATGCTCCAGAACTCAGACAGCAAAATCAAAATAAGCCATTTGAAGAAGGACTTTTTATTTATAAAAGTCTATTACATGTCTAGAAAAGGTTGTACAAAGAAGAATTTCTACAAAGGAAGGATCCTAGATCTACAGCCAACAACCACCATGCGCCTTCCAGATAGGCGCAACAACTACCATGCGCCTTCCGATAGGCACAGCAGTCACCATGCGCTGTCAGCCAGGCGCAGCAGATGTCATGCGCCTCCAGCCAGGCGCATCCTACCATCTCTTCAGCAGCTCAGTTATGTGCATCCCTTCAGCAGCACTCTTCCAACCAGGCTCACCTGGCCGAGCAGAGCTCAGTTATGTGTAACTCTTCCAACCAGGCTCACCTGGTCGAGCAGAGCCCAGTTATGTGCCGCTCTTCCAGCCAGGCTCACCTGATAAGTGATTCGCCAAGCAAAGCATTTAACCCTCTGGCTGGAACCAAGGAAGAGAAGAGCACCGCAAATGCTGTGGCCAGGGGAGGCTTCGAAAGAGCCTCCAAAGACCAAGGAAGACCGTGATCGAAATCATGGCACAAGGAGCTTTCAACACAATCAAAGTGGGCGGCACCCACTTTGAAGGAAGAGAGAGCCTAGCACCACCATTCCGATCTACGGCTCTTCCGGAACAACGGAGACGAGGCCCGAACATCCCTATCTTTGGATGCAACAGGCACCTTTCGCCTGCCTCAGAAGCCCTCGACTCCGTCTTTTGGATGTAACAGTCACCTTCAAGTGCATCGAAGACAATACGACGTCTCATCTTTACCCTCGGGAGCACTTCGTCAACAGAATGCACCCACATATCCAAGTTCATGTTGGAAGTACGTGAGGGAATGAGGAGCAAACCTTCTCTCCATGCCACTATTTATAGGCCGGGCAAATCAAACCCACGCGCCAAGTGGATGACTCTCCGAATTCTGTGCAATGAATTTGCATTAAATGGATGAACCGGACACCTCGAATTCAGCCAAACGGCTATTTATAGCACTCGAGGAACGAGACAGCCGCGTCATTAAAGGACATGTCAGATGCGCCAACCAAATAGCGCATCACACGGACGCGCCCTCCAGCATCAGGCGCATCACACAGA
Source organism: Iris pallida (assembly GCA_029216955.1). Classification (NCBI taxonomy): domain Eukaryota; kingdom Viridiplantae; phylum Streptophyta; class Magnoliopsida; order Asparagales; family Iridaceae; genus Iris; species Iris pallida. The sequence continues at coordinate 5,064,796 of JANAVB010045219.1, forward strand.
CGTGCCCTACAGTACCCGGCGCATCACAGAGGATGCGCCCCCCCTCACATCTCCATGCCGAGTGGAACACCAACCAATGTGCCCACTCAGCTGTCCATCGAACGTCACAAACATTAAATGCTGAACTGACACCAGAGTTGGCAGCACGCTTCCCAAAGTCTGAACAGTTGACAGCTTTTTCAGAGAACGAAGCGTCGGCAACGTCAGCATCATCATGACTCTATTCTGACGGCTACTGCCACGTGGCCATCCGCATGTGCCTCTACGGCCATGCATCCAAATTGCCATGTGCCTTTACGGCCATGCGTCCAAATCGCCATGCGCCTCTACGGCCATGCGTCCAAACCAGCATGTGCCTCAAAAGCCGTGCGCCTCAGACTCTTCACTGATCCCTAAAGACAGAAGAAGAGTCTCCAGTTGAAGCTTTGCATGCGCCTCAAAAGCCATGCGCCCCAGACTGATCTCTGATCCCGAAAGACAGAAGGAAAGTCACCTGCATGCGCCTCAAAAGCCATGCGCTCTAAACGGTTTGTAACCCCTAAAGGTTATGAGCCGCAGCCTCCTCCTGCGCCCAATCAAGGCGCAGCTCACCAGATTACTTCCCCCCACCAAATTCGAGATCTTCGAGCCATGGGTCGATGACACGTGTCCTTTGACTCAACTCGTCCAAGATTTCAGCAACAGAAAGATCTTCTCCTCTGCTACGTGTCGGCTCACAACAGCAGTATGAAGAGTTCTCCCCCTCAATCAGGGTGCATCATCTATGCGCCCCCATCAGCAAGTTCCACGTGGTGTCCCCACACACCGGCGCATCCTACATGCGCGCATGAGCAGCCAGCCTGCAAAACTATAAATAGAGGGATCTTCTCCTTCACACACACGGGATCCAGAACGAACATACAAGGAATCACCAGAGAGGCAGATACAGACACTCAATGTCTTCCTCCTCTCAGCAAGCTCCAGCACCCAGAGCAATCCACACCTTCAGAGAACCGATAACCGTCGTCAGCCGGTCAACGGAGTCAACGCATTACCACTCGCTCCATTGGCACTAAGGACCCAGCTTAAACAAAAGTGTACTCCTAGGACTACATTTAAGTCCTATATTGTAACACTGTTCTGTTTGTATTAAAGTTTTCAATCAAACAATTTTAATGGCAAACAAGCTGGCGACTCTGCTGGGGACTTCTTTCTCCTCTTCCGAGAAAGTCGTGTCACAGGCCGACGACGTGAAGGTGGGCTCCTCCCACAAGACGCTGGTCGTGCGCCTCAATCAACAGGCGTACGAGGAGTTCATTTCTGAAGGAAGTGCGAGTCCTTCGAAGCGGCTACCAAAGCCGAAGAAGATCCGTGCGGCCTGGGTGCGCAAGGTCGACGCCTCGGGCACCACCACTGAAGGGGATGCAGCAATCCAGCCTTCCCTTCCTGCTGACGTTCTTAGCAACCAAGGTGCGCCCGTCGATGCAACGCATCTCTTGGGGAAGCGTGCGGCCGACCACGTTTCCCAGCTATCTTCCTCTCAGGAGAGGAAGATACGTCGACGGAGCAGGGGCGCAGCCAATGCCCCGTGCATCACCTCTGATGCGTCACAAAAAGCCTCTGTCTTTGACAGACTCACTCGCTGTAATGGCGAGGAGAATTTGGATGCTGAGTACTATGCGCCCCAGCGGGCTGGTACGAAGAAATCCAAGGCGGCACGGGCCATGCGCCACAAACGTGCTATGCCAGCAGCCGGCCAGAGGCACGCGCTCGTCATCACGCGTGCTGCCGATGGCAAGCTGTACAAGGTTGACTCAAGTGCTTCTGCACCAACAACGAGTCGATCTTAAAAGTCCTCATCTCGTTTGGGCGCATCTACTGCGTGCACAACCAAGTCGAGAGAGGCAAACTCAGTGGTCTTGAACTCCCGCGCCTCCTCTGGTTGTGCGTTTGAGGTTCGTTCAAGTCACTTCAAATATTGTGGTTCCCCCACTACTGATCGTGATGCCTGCTTGGTATTAGATCAGAGGGCGCATCACTCACCTGACCACCCCGGTGTTTGGCCTTGCCATACGTCTGAAGGGGGTGTGAAGGCACCACTCTCCTCCAATGACCTGCGCAACGTGATCACTTACAAGCGCCGGTCAGAAGAGTCGACCAACAAGCACGATGTGCCTCTCACGGGGCATACTTGTGCGGTGGTCACCATCAACTGCTGTTGCAAGGCGGTAGCTCCACCAAGACAGTCGATCTTCCAACGACTGCAATCATCGATACCTCTCCGACGTCGCCTTGGGACGAAGGTGTCAGCTGAAGAGGAGCCAAAGGTTGCTTCATGCAACGTGGTCTCCAACTCCTCATCAATCCGGAAGACGACTGCCAATTCCTCGTCTTCATCCAAAAGCCAGCCGAAGAAAACCAAGGCAGCTGTCTCGACCTCTGGAGTGTTTGAAGGCACTCGGTCGAGGAAGAAGTCCTTGGAGGAAGCTGGGGGTAGCCAGACCCTTGTTGAGCCTCCTTCCGAAGACGAAAATGTCCAAAGCACAGCTGCGGCGGATCTTCATCATCAAGGCGAGATTACTCTCCCTGAAGCCCCTCAAAATGAGGATGTCCTCCAGGACACTGCCGGGGGTAGTTCTGGAAAGGAAGAGGTCCTTCAAGACGGAGTTGAGGGCAAGCAGACCCTTGCAGATGTGCCTATTGGAGATGAACTCCAGAATGTGGCTGGGGGTGGCCCAACACCAGGAGAAGTGACTCCCCCGCATGAGAGTGAGGCTGAAAGCGAAGCCTCAACCAATCCATCCACTCCTGGCCGTGTCAGGACAGTATACATGGCTGGGGATGATGTCGAGTCTGATGCGCCGTCACAGGACATAGTCCAGCGCATAGACTCATTGGAGGGAGGACTCAAAACCCTCTCTGCCTCTATGCAAGCACTGACCCAAGCAGTGTTTGAGATGCGGTCAGCCTTGATCAGGATACCTTCAACTGGTCTTGACCCAGGAGCTAATGGGGAGTCGAGTGTGCCCCTCCAACGGGCGCCCTCAGATACAGAAGCACCTCGGACCTCGGAGCCCTCAAACGCTCCAATCCAGATGGTACCTCCTTCCCCGACTCCTAGCTCTACGGAGGATGTGGTCGAAATGATCAAAGACCTGCGGGAGCGCTTCGAGTCCAAGAACAGACAAGAGGAACGCCAGAAAATGGGTATTCCCCAGCCTTATCCCCTCGAGTTGAACAAGGTGGTTTATCCCCCGAAGTATAAACCACAAACACTCACCCCATACGACGGGAAGGACTCTCCGCGACGGTACCTGACGTACTTCCAGTCACAGACAGGGCATCTTCCGAAGGAGGACGCGCTCCTCACCAGTATCTTTGTCGGGGCCCTGAAAGGAGTGGCGTATGACTGGTACTGCAGCCTCCCCGACAATTTCATATCGTCCTTCGACGACCTGACGCGCCTCTTCCTCGACCGCTTCTACGACGGCGGGAAGGACATGACGATGGCGTCTCTCATAGAGATACGTCAGAAGGAGAAGGAAACGGTTCGGGCGTTCATCGAACGCTTCCGACAGGCTTGCTTCAGGCTACCTCCAGGCATGCCAGAACATGCGCTCCTCTCCGCTTGCAGCATGAACATGTTGCCTGCAGTAAAGCTCTGGCTCAACTCTACTCCCCCTCCTGACTGGAGCTCCCTGATCATCGAAGCTGAAGCTGCAGAAAAGAAGGCGGCCAATGCACGTCTTCTGGGTGTCAGCTTCCCCGCCTTTGACGATAAGGGGAAAAAGTCCGCAGCTAACAGCTCCGGACGAGAAGCAAAGGGAAAACAGGCATTGACTGTTAATGCCTCAAAAGGCGCATCTGCGCCTACTCAGAAGCCTCCACTGGCACCGAGATCCAAGGAGGTTTATTCATTCAATGATGACGACACCCTGCAACTTTTCGAGATACTGAAGCAGGGTGACAAGATCAAGCTACCGGACCCAAAGCGGCCCGATGAAGTTGGGAAAGTGGACAACCCAAGGCACTGTCACTACCATCGATTTGTCGGACACCCGACCAAGGACTGCTACGTCCTCAAGAATTACATCCAGCGCATGATCAATGCGGATGTAATCTCCGCCGACTACGAAGAGAAGACGGTGTCGGCCAATGTGGTTTCGCTTCAGTTCGGCACCTTGCCGCCAACTACCACACAAGATGGCGTCGTCCCCATCCCTAAGGCGACAATGGAGGTGGTAAACTTACCACCTACTCGTGACAATGTGAGTGGACTCACCCCGCTCACCACATCTCGAGGAGAGGTCCTCTGGGTTCACCCTGACCTCGTCTCCGAGGTGACTCAATCGGAGGTACGCCCTACCTCCAAATCAAAAGGCAGGAAGATCAAGTCTTGTCGCACAGTCTCTTCTTCAACAGAAGAGGCACTTCCAGTGTAAATACGTGCACAACAGAACTCCCAATCCGGCGAAGCCGCCGCCGAGGTGGTGCCTCCTAGCACCATCCCTGAGGAGGGTCCATCTAAGCCCTCAGCAGCCAATAAGCAGAAGCAGGTGGAGGCCCGTTTTGACAGACCTCTACGGAAGGAGAATGCTTCGGGGCTGTCCAAGCCTCACAACTTCGACATTCTGGCACAATTAGCCAGTACACCTGCGCGCCTGTCTTTGTTCGAGCTCCTGCGTCTTTCTAAAGATTCCCGAGAAGCTCTCTGCGAAGCTCTGAAGGACGCTGAATCCTTTCTCAGTCAGGTCAAGCAGCCTGAAGACCTCCCAACTACTTGTGCGCACTGTCATTGTGCGGATGAAGTTATCCCAAACATAACTTTCACCCAACAAGACATGCTGCTCAAGCATCACCGACATAACCGACCGCTGTATTATACAGGGAATATTGGCTCGGTCAAGGTGAGCCGGATTCAGATCGATCCTGGGTCTTCTCTAAGCATCATCCCGAAGGCGCTGCTATCTAAGCTGGGGATCCTGATGTACCGGCTGGCGCCCTCCAATACAACCATCAGTGGCTTCAATGCTAGCAAGAGCGAGCCATTGGGAAAGATCCGACTGAAGTGTCACATTGGCAGCCTCAAAACTGAGGTGACTTGTTATGTGGTAGATGCCGAGGTCAACTACAACATCCTGCTCGGTCGACCATGGCTGCATGAGTACATGGTGGTGCCCTCCACACTCCACCAGTGCATGAAGTATGTATCCACCAATGGCGTCATCCGGACGGAGTTTGCAGACATCGATCCTTTCAAAGGGATTGAAGCCTACTTCACCGATTTCGACTTGTACAAGCCCATTGACAAGGAGGAAGCCAACGACGCTGATGATGAGGCAGAGACAGCAACAGAGTCGGACATGGAGCCTGAGACGACTCCCGATGCCCCCTTGAAAATTCGACTGAAGGGGAAACCACCCCAGAAGGTGCCTCCAATGAGCATCAAGCTATCAGAAAAAGCGCCGGCTCGCGAAGCACCCCTGAAGATACGCCTCAAGGGAAAGCCACCTCAAACATCGGCTCCCCTGGTGGCAAAATTACAAGGGAAGGCACCACTCACTGGAGGCGCAGCCGAGGCGCCTCTCAAGGTACGTCTCAAGAGCAAGCCGCCGCAGTCATCCAAGGTGTCAGAGAAGGCTCATATAACCCTCTCAGACCCCAAAGTTGTGGTGGACTCTCCTAGTCTGCCCCCAGTTCTTATAGACGAGGAGCTTGGTGTTTATATCTCGGCTGACGTAGAGGCACCCTCCTTTGACAATGTAATCCCACGGGATAAGATCTCATATTTTATCAATAATAGAGTGTCTTTTAATTATTCTTGTCTTCCACACTGGAATGCCATGTATACATTAGACAACGCTCTACGGTCGTTGCAAACACAAATAACGACCGTCTACCATAATCGAGTAGTCCCGTCTCAAGGAGTCTTCATAGTCCCTCCACGGAGCCGAGACCAAGGCACCATCATCTCGGGCAAAATCGAGCGTCATCGGGACCTCCCGTCAATCGAGCCCGAACCTGATACCGGCAGAGTACAAGTCTATCGGTACACGGATACGGCAAAGCACATCATCCAAAAGATGGACTACGACCTGAAAAGCAACAAAGGCTTAAACTACGGCAAGGGTCGGCATCTCCCTGTCCGGCTTTCGATGCCCAATGGAAAGCCACAAGACTATTATAATCGGACTGGACGAGGGTTAGGCTATGTCACGCCGCCATCAACCCCAGAGAGTTCAGATGCAGAAGACATAGAACATTCCCACTCGTCCGAAGCATCGACTTGGGATTCCGATACCAGTATCGAATCAGACTTCAGGAAAGTGCTGTCAGCTAACATGACGTCAGCACAACCTCAAAAAGGTGAAGGCGAAGACCAAGCGCCAGAACCCTTCGAAGAAGAACCCTGGGCCCAACGCCTAGAGGAACAATAGGAATCTCGTTTTGAGCTTCGTGAACCTCCCACCGAAGACGAAGTCGAGCAGATCGACCTCGGGGAGGGGTCTTCTTCCAAACCCATCTTCATCAGTAAAAGCCTGGAAGGAGAAGATCGAGAATCTTTAATCCAACTGGCTAAAGAGTATATCGACGTCTTCGCCTGGAGCTATGAAGACATGCCGGGACTCGATCCACAGATCGCAATGCATAGGTAGAACATCTTACCTGATGCCAAACCTATCAAACAACAGCAGCGACGCTTCCGTCCGGACATCATGAATGCCATCGATCAGGAGGTAGACAAACTCTTGACCAGCGGCTTTATCCGTGAGGAACAACACCCGGATTGGGTAGCCAACGTCGTTCCTGTCACCAAGAAGAACGGAAAGATACGAGTCTGTATCAACTTCAGGGATCTCAACTCTGCTTGCCCGAAGGACGAATTCCCGCTTCCAATCACTGATGTGATGATCGACAACACATGTGGCTTTGAGCGCATGTCCTTTATGGACGGGTATTCAGGCTACAATCAAATCAAGATGTTCCCCGATGACGCAAAATACACGTCATTCAGGACTCCAAAGGGTATTTTTTGCTACACAGTAATGCCCTTCGGCTTGAAGAACGCCGGTACGACATACCAGCGAGCTATGAGCACCATCTTCCATCAACATCTTTGCAAGACGGTCGAATGCTATGTTGACGACATTGCAGTCAAGAGCCGCCTCAAAGGGGATCACCTACAGGACCTGAAGACGGTCTTCGATCTCATGCGGGCACATCAACTCAAAATGAACCCCACTAAATCCTTTCTGGGGGTTTCTAGCGGCAAATTCTTGGGCTTTGTCATCACAGCGAAAGGCATTCATGTTGATCCTGAGAAGACCAAAGCCATCCTCAACATGGACCCTCCGAAGAACCTTCGAGAACTTCGGGGCCTACAGGGACGTCTGGCATATATCTGGAGGTTCATAGCAAACCTCTCCGGTAGATGTTAACCCTTTACTCAGCTCATGAAGAAGGGAGTCTCTTACGTCTGGACAGAGGAGTGCCAAAAGGCTTTCGATGACATCAAGGCTTACTTAACAAGCCCACCAGTCCTGGTAGCGCCAGTCGCCGGCAAACCATTTCTCCTCTACGTCCGTGCCATGGATCATTCTCTTGGCGCTCTGCTGGCTCAAAACAGCGATACAGGCTTCGAGCAAGCAATCTACTACCTCAGTCGAACACTCATCGGGGCCGAACACCGGTACAACCCCGTCGAAAAGGAATGCTTGGCTTTGGTGTTTGCCATCCAGAAGACTCATCATTATGTCTCGGGTAAGACAATTCATGTCATTTCCCGAGTCAATCCGCTCAGAGTCCTCATGACGAAGCCAGGATCATTGAACTCTCGGCTGGCTACATGGGCGATCTTGCTAACACCGTACAACATGGTGTTTGTGCCGCAAAAAGCTGTTAAGGGTCAAGCTCTGGCTGACTTTTTAGCTGCACACCCATCCCAGAATCCTCAAAACTCTATAAAGATATCCCAGATGAGGTCCAAGAATCCAACGTCACCGAAAGAAGCTCCGTTTGGCGGATGTTCTTCGACGGCGCTTCGAGAACAGGCCCCAAAGGCCAAATCATCTCAGGAGTGGGGGTAGTCTTAGTCTCCCCCGATCAGCTGGTCATCCAGCGTGCGTACTCTTTTTCGAAGCCGTGCTCCAACAACGTTGTCGAGTATAACGCACTCGTCATGGGACTCCAGCTCGCACAACAGCTGGGGGTCGACCATCTGGGAGCTTACGGCGACTCAAAACTCGTCGTAAACCAGGTTCGGGGACAATACGAAGTTCGCCATGAAGATTTAATCACTTATCATGAAGTCGCGTTGAACATCATTTCAACCTTCACCGGGTTCTTCATTGAACATGTCCCCCGTTTACAAAACTTGGAGGCCGATGCTCTAGCCGGCCTCGCAGCCTCATTAGCAGCGCCGTTTGGGACTCAACACTATATTACGGTAACAGGACGAGATCTGATTTGTCCCAGAAACAACCTATGCTTGCGGGTGGCTCACGCCATGCCGACAAATACTGGTGTTAATGTCCGAGACTGGAGGTTCCCGTTCATCGACTTCGGTGTCTACGGAATCCTTCCAGAGGACCCAAAGGAAGCCGTCTCAGTCAGGAGACGCTCTCTTCGATTCTACTACGATACAGCTACCAAAACGCTGTACCGACGCTCCTTCGATGGGCTCCTCCTTCGATGCCTGTCCAACGAAGAAGCAGCCGAAGCTCTTCAAGAAGCTCATGACGGAACTTGTGGAGCTCATCAACCCGGTCCTAAGTTGCAAGATCGACTACGACGTATGGGCTACTACTGGCCAACCATGGCTGCCGACGCTGTCGAATATGCCAAGAAGTGCCACGCGTGCCAACTTCATGCAGACTTCATATATACACCATCGGAGCCGCTATATCCTACAGTCGCCTCCTGGCCCTTCGAAGCCTGGGGCATGGACATTGTAGGGCCAATCACCCCTCCTTCATCGAGAGGACACCGTTTCATCCTGGCCATCACCGACTACTTCTCCAAATGGGCGGAAGCAGTTCCACTGGCAGAAGTAAAAAGCTCCAGGGTGGTCAGCTTTATCAAACACCATGTCATTTACCGTTTCGGAGTACCCCGGCGGATCATCCATGACAATGGTCCTCAGTTTATCAGCCACATTTTCAGCAGGTTCTGTGACAAGAATCGCATTCAGAACGTGGCCTCAACCGCCTACAATTCGGCAGCAAACGGATTGGCTGAGGCATTCAACAAAACTATCGTTAGGCTGCTCAAAAAGGTCGTGTCATCCAACAAACGCGACTGGGACGAAAAGCTTGGCGAATGCCTTTGGGCCTACTGCACAACGGTATGGACCCCAACAGGCAATACTCCATTCTCCCTGGTCTACGGGAGTGAAGCAGTACTGCCTCTCGAGATACAGATACCTTCGCTCCGCGTAGCAATCACAAACAAACTCACAGAAGAGGACAATCAACGTCGTCGTCTGCGGAAACTGGAGGCACTTGACGAAAAGCGTCTCCTAGCTCAACAACGTATCGAGCTCTACCAAGCCCGTATATCACAGGCTTTCAACAAGAAGGTCAAAAAGAGGACTTTCCAAGTTGGCGACCTGGTTTTAGCAGTCAGAAGACCAATGGTGTTGACCCACAAGACACCAGGAAAGTTCGAGCCCAAGTGGGAAGGACCTTTCATCATAGAGACGGTATACTCAAACGGTGCTTACCGCCTCGCCAAACCCAATGGGGACTTGTTCATGATGCCCATCAACGGCAAGTTCCTAAAGAAGTACTATTCTTGATATCCTCCAGACATGTACTTCCCCAAACAACCTCTTTCCACAAACTCATACGCCTCCGGAACCCAGCTGTTCCGTGGCATCTTCCAGTAGAAAGATAACCACGTCCATATTACCTCTGAGTTGTCTCTCTACACCCTACAAAGCAGAATCTTACACTTCGTAAGCCTACGCTACCCTTCATGTTTACCACGTCCACATTACCTCTGAGTAAACATCTTGTACAAACAACCCCTGCGTTATTGTACATGGATCGCAGAACTTCCACGTCCATATAACCTCTGAGTTGTTCAGCGTATCCCCCAAGATCATTCCTACCACGTCCATAATACCTCTGAGTAGGGAGATTCTATCATTTCGAACCCAATGATTGCCATGTCCACATTACCTCTGAGCAAACATAATGGTTCCTTCAAACTTATTATCTGTACCTGAAAACCAAGGTGCGCAAAAGATAATAGGTCCACACAAATCATCAAGTTCATGACAACAAAAGATGAACACATCACAAAAAAGGTTGTAGACTTCTTTATTCTTCTGAGAAAGGAGTACAAGAAGCTACATCATCCCCCAGTAAGGGTTGCAAAAGAACACAAAAGAAAAAGGAAAAAGCTATGGTCCCTGAATCTCCCCAGGATGGGCTGAGAGCTCCCTGACTCGAAGCTTTAAGTCGACTGCACGGGCCTCCACCGTCGCCAGGACTCGTCGCTCTGCTTCCTGGCGCATCAATTCAACGGCCCCAGCGGAAGTATCACTTGCATGCTTCTCATCAAGCTGTTGTCGTTGCTGCGCCAAGGCAAGAGTCCGCTGAGTGAAAGTCGCTTCATCCTTCTTGAATGCTGTATGTTCAGCCCGGACACGCTCGACCTCTAACTGGAGTCGGGCCCGTTGGTCTTCAAGGCGGCGCATCTGGGTGTCGATATCCGCGATATTAGCTTCCAATGCAGCTCGAGTTTCCACCGTCGTCTTCATGGACTGAGACAACTGCTCTACCGCAGCCTCAGTCTCAGCCACCTCACGCTCCCAAACGCCCACGGTGGCCTGGTATGAAGACTCGATCTCGACAATCAGCTTCCCCTTCTCTGCATCTATCAGGACAGAGAGGTCGTTTCGCTGGATGCGTTGAAGTTTCGCGAGCCGCTCATCCAGCTCAATCACTGAAGCCTCCAGAATTTCGGCCATGTGGTCGTGGCCTTGGTGAATACGAATCAGCTCGATGCAGGGCATTGCCAAAGCTTTTGCCGTCGTAAAACTCCTGTTGGCATCCATCACAGCAGATACACCCTTCTACAGCATTTTGTATACCCCCTCGACGAGGAATTTCACATACTCGTCTGCATCCGCCAGGACCTGCGGCGTCATCGCGGAAGTTGGAGAAGCTACTACAGTTTGCGGACCGGAAGAAGATCCGCCAACCTCAATCAGCGAGGCTTGAACCTCGGCATCAATGGGCTCTTCATCAACAGGGGTTGGACTTCTAGCCCGAGGAGCCGAAGCAACAGAAGGAGCCGGCACAGGCGTCGAGATGGTCCCCCAAGTAGAAGGAGCGACACAGGGTTCTACACCCTTACCCTTCTCAAGCCCGAAGGAACCACCGATGTCAACGGCCACCTCTTCTCCCCCCAATGTCCTATCAACAGTTGGTACCTCCCTTGGCAGAATAGGGAGATTATCACTTGTCTCTTGACCCGTCGCAGCGGTCTTGACTGGCAGACGGGTCTCATCATCGAGTCCCTCAACAGGGACAGAATCTATCGCTACCTCCTGAGTGGTAGCCGCCTCAACTTCCACGATTGAAGCCGGGATAGGACTCGGCAATGATACAGCCGACCTCCCCTCATCATGATAAAGAGGGGATTCAACCCTCTCCTCTGTCTCAACCATATCTGCCGTCCCCGCAGCAGATTCTTGCAAGACTGGAGGAACGTCATCGGAAGGCGACGAACTCTAGTCCACTTCATCATCATGATGCCTCGAGTCCGCAGGACCCTCAGCATCCAAGGCCTCCACGGCAGATGGTGCTCTCCCAGAAGTTGTTGCAACCTCGAAGTCAGGAGATATTAAAACCTCCGCAGGAACATCTTCGGGACCTTCCTCCACGGGAGACATTAGCATCGGTGGAATGCGCTCATCAGAAGAGCCTGCCACCTCCTTCGGTTTACTAACGCCCGATTTTGAAACACGGGACTTCTTCTTCAATCCCTACAAGAAGAAGAGCATAAGTCGCCACAATGACGAAAAGAATTGGAATTACGAAATATTCCTTACCTCAACAGGGATTGATCCTGCTGGCATTATAAGTGGCACTTCCGTAACCTTCGGGGTCGGCGCCTTTCTCGACCTTTTCGGTACAGAAGAACCAGCTTCTGTGTCAGCACGCCTTTTCCCGACAGACAGGTCTCCCACTGGTACTGCAGCAGCAGCCCGATACCCCGCCAACTCTGGTGGACGATATGATCGGGCTGCCATCAACATATTCGCTGTCGCCTCCAGCTGGGTTCCAATAATGAAACTAGTCTCCCTGTCATAACCAGGAGACATAGCAGTCATAGTGCAATACAGCTTGGCGGCCGGATATAGGATCGGCGGCCGAGGATTGCGAACTGGCGTGGTGAACTTAACGCTAGTGCATCCAGCATTATAATATTGCCAGCCCCGGGCTCCATCCAGCAAACTCCCGATGAAGCCTAAACTACTACTGGGATTTAGCAACATTAACTGGATATAGCCAAACTGACGAGCAAATCGGCTTGGCAGATAAGGCTCCAGATAACACCTATTCTGGTTGCGGTAGACCAGGTGAGAAGGCCGGATACTCTGCAACCAACGAAAACACTATTTCAGCAGAGTGACCGCATCTTCGCCAGAGTCAACTAAATCTTGGTCGGCCTCGAAATCTTTGAAGATCGGGCCAACCTTGACAATCTTCCACCCCTGAAGGTAGGACAAGACTCTCCTGCAAACGGGGACGCCAGTGTAAGACCACTTCCTCTTATAGAAGCGGCGAATGAAGGCATCTCCTTCGACATGGTCCTCATCCGGACCGGGACTCATCACGTTCGGATGATGCAAGATCAGCCACCCCATAAGATAATGGAAAGGCAGCTCGGCCCGGGGAAAGTTATCATTATTACCTCTCTCGTGGATCACATCATCGGCAAAGGACCTCAAACCGCGCAACAGTTGCACACCATCGCGGGGAGGAGAGCCAAAGGTCGTCCACAGGCCAACTTCACCGCAGGCAAAATGAGATTCCGATGTACCCTCTCGACGGCACCGGATCCACCTGCAAATATGCAATCCCGGAGCTATATCATCAAGTAGGACGTCAACACTGCCTTGGATGACATCCGGTGCCCGCAGTGCCAGAAACAGCTGTACGTAGCCTTGTCGCCCTCATTAGAGTGTGGGGTCCTTTCGTCCAGCCGGCTTATTTCAGAACTCACTTCCGCGGGCTTCAATCCCTGCGGAGTCGCAAACCGAATCCTCGAAGGATCCGTCAAATCCTGTCTGAAGACGTAGTCCCTCCAAGCAGTCACATGAGGATGGGTCTTGCCCTTGTCCCTCCGGTGCATCAGATAATGATGGCTTGTCACCTCTTTGAAAATAGCCATCATCTCCGGATCCCTATCCTCCAGAACTTGGATCTCTTCATTTGATGGAAAATATTCCTCGTACGGTTTCGAACCCCAAGGAAGCTTGGACACTTCGTATATCTCATGAAGGGCCAATCCCAACTCCCCCACCGGAGTAAAGAAGCTGCCAGTCTGGGCATTGAAAAGCTCCAAGAGCGCAAGGAACATAGGCTTATTGAGGTCCACGCCTGCCTGCGTGGCCCGAATGGCGGCTGTCAGCCCGATCTCTTTAAGCTCAACCTCGAACCTTGAAAGCACCCAAGTGGTCAACTCGTCCCACTTCGGGATGTAGTGACACCAGCCTTCGACTCTGAAGCTACCTGTCGGATACATCACCTTTGATGTCAGCATCCGATTTGCAAAGATCGGGGCACTGAAGGGAAACGTGTCGTTTGGGACCTCACTGTAGATGCTCCCAGGACGCAAGGCTCGGTAACTTAAAGAAGAACCGGCTCATGAAGCAGTCAAAGTATCTCGCTGGTTCGAGGAGGCGTCAATTGAGAGGGTACCTCCCAAGGCCCCTCCTTGAGAGCGAGTAAGTTTCCAACCCATCCTTCTCTTCGAAGCTAGACGATAAAAAGCCGTCAGCGGCAACTGGCGGTCAACCTGCCGCATGTACAAAACCATGCCTTTGGCAGAAAAGAACCAGTCTTCTCTGATCCTCAGTATCTTCGCTTCGGAAGAGACTAGTCGATCGCCAAACAGAAAGGAAGGTTTTAAGAAAGTTACACCTTCAGATTCAGCAGACTTCAGTTTACCACTCTCCATCATACTCTGGAGGAAAAGAGGCAACTGGGTCTGGATTTGTAGCATTCTCTCACGAGGTTGGTCCTGTAAGATAGCATCCTTCGCAGGATTGATTACCGCCTCGTCGAAATCAACTCCCATCTGACAAAGAGAAGCGTCCAGAAGGACCTCATTCAACAAAGGGATCGTCATCGACACTGATACAACAAAGGTGGAAGTCAGGCAAAAATGTCAAATAGCTTCGGCGCATCATCAGGGCGTAAGCCCATGCGCGCCAGCATCAGAGCTTCGGCACATCATCAGGGCGTAAGCCCATGCGCGTCAACTTGCTTCGGCGCATCATCAGGGCGTAAGCCCATGCGCGTCAGCATTGGAGCTTTAGTGCATCATCAGAGCGTGAGCTCATGCGCGTCAGCGAAGGCTTCGGCGCATCATCAGGGTACAAAACCCATGCGCGTCAGCCATTAAACCTCGGTGCATGATAAAGGTGTAAACCTATGCACGTCGGCGGGGTAGAACCTCGGCGTATCATCAGGACAAAAGTCCATACGCGTCAGCAAATCTGAGTTAGGGCACAGTCTGGTCCAAAAGCTTATGTGAAGGAGATGAAACCCACCCGTCACCTCAGGACGAACGTCCGCCGGAGTTGCAGGGGTGATAGGTGCATCCTCATCAACGAACTCCTTCGCTTTCTCCTTCCCCTTGCCGGCACCACCGCGAGGAGTCTTGGGAGCCATTCTCTCAGAGAAGAAAAAGTTAGGGTTTTGAAGAAAAACTCTAAAAAAGCAAAGGCACACGGCAGATGAACTCTCTCTCTCTCTAACCCTTACCTATTTATAGGGCTTGGTCGCACGCGTGAACCGATGACGTGTAATCTCAGCCGTCGCTTCGGGTTCCGTGAGGAGATAACAACAAATACAACCAAAAGATCATCATTAAATCTTTTGGGTTACCAAGGCGTCATCATCATCAACTGAAAGGAGCATGCGCCCGAACAAGCATGCGCCCAAAAATCATGCGCCCTGACCTCCATGCTTCTTATTCAAAGTATTCCAAAACTTATTCAAAAGTTTTGAAAACTTTGAAGGGGGTCTTGTAGAAGCATGGAATTTCACAGCCAGAAAGCCCATGCGCCAGGCACTATATGCGCCAGAACTCAGACAACAAAATCAAAATAAGCCATTTGAAGAAGGACTTTTTATTTATAAAAGTCTATTACATGTCTAGAAAAGGTTGTACAAAGGAGAATTTCTACAAAGGAAGGATCCTAGATCTACAGCCAACAACCACCATGCGCCTTCCAGATAGGCGCAGCAACCACCATGCGCCTTCCGATAGGCACAGCAGTCACCATGCGCTGTCAGCCAGGCGCAGCAGATGTCATGCGCCTCCAGCCAGGCGCATCCTACCATCTCTTCAGCAGCTCAGTTATGTGCATCCCTTCAGCAGCACTCTTCCAACCAGGCTCACCTGGCCGAGCAGAGCTCAGTTATGTGCAACTCTTCCAACCAGGCTCACCTGGCCGAGCAGAGCCCAGTTATGTGCCGCTCTTCCAGCCAGGCTCACCTGATAAGTGCTTCGCCAAGCAAAGCATTTAACCCTCTGGCTGGAACCAAGGAAGAGAAGAGCACCGCAAATGCTGTGGCCAGGGGAGGCTTCGAAAGAGCCTCCAAAGACCAAGGAAGACCGGGATCAAAATCATGGCACAAGGAGCTTTCAACACAATCAAAGTGGACGACACCCACTTTGAAGGAAGAGAGAGCCTAGCACCACCATTCCGATCTACGGCTCTTCCGAAACAATGGAGACGAGGCCCGAACATCCCTATCTTTGGATGCAACAGGCACCTTCCGCCTGCCTCAGAAGTCCTCGACTCCGTCTTTTGGATGTAACAGTCACCTTCAAGTGCATCGAAGACAACACGACGTCTCATCTTTACCCTCGGGAGCACTTCGTCAACAGAATGCACCCACATATCCAAGTTCATGTTGGAAGTACGTGAGGGAATGAGGAGCAAACCTTCTCTCCATGCCACTATTTATAGGCCGGGCAAATCAAACCCACGTGCCAAGTGGATGACTCTCTGAATTCTGTATAATGAATTTGCATTAAATGGATGAACCGGACGCCTCGAATTCAGCCAAACGGCTATTTATAGCACTCGAAGAGCGAGACAGCCGCGTCATTAAAGGACATGTCAGATGCGCCAGCCAAACAGTGCATCACACGGATGCGCCCTCCAGCATCAGGCGCATCACACAGACGCGCCCTACAGTACCCGGCGCATCACAGAGGATGCGTCCCCCTCACATCTCCATGCCGAGTGGAACACCAACCAATGTGCCCACTCAGCTGTCCATCGAACGTCACAAATATTAAATGCTGAACTGACACCAGAGTTGGCAGCACGCTTCCCAAAGTCTGAATAGTTGACAGCTTTTTCAGAGAACGAAGCGTCGGCAACGTCAGCATCATCATGACTCTATTCCGACGGCTACTGCCACGTGGCCATCCGCATGCGCCTCTACGGCCATGCGTCCAAATTGCCATGCGCCTCTACGGCCATGCGTCTAAATCGCCATGCGCCTCTACGGCCATGCGTCCAAACCAGCATGCGCCTCAAAAGCCGTGCGCCTCAGACTCTTCACTGATCCCTAAAGACAGAAGAAGAGTCTCCAGTTGAAGCTTTGCATGCGCCTCAAAAGCCATGCGCCCCAGACTGATCTCTGATCCCGAAAGACAGAAGGAAAGTCGCCTGCATGCGCCTCAAAAGCCATACGCTCTAAACGGTTTGTAACCCCTAAAGGTTATGAGCCGCAGCCTCCTCCTGCGCCCAATCAAGGCGCAGCTCACCAGATTACTTCCCCCCACCAAATTCGAGATCTTCGAGCCATGGGTCGATAACACGTGTCCTTTGACTCAACTCGTCCAAGATTTCAGCAACAGAAAGATCTTCTCCTCTGCTACGTGCCGGCTCACAACAGCAGTATGAAGAGTTCTCCCCCTCAATCAGGACGCATCATCTACGCGCCCCCATCAACAACTTCCACGTGGCGTCCCCACACACCGGTGCATCCTACATGCGCGCATGAGCAGCCAGCCTACAAAACTATAAATAGAGGGATCTTCTCCTTCACACACACGGGATCCAGAACGAACATACAAGGAATCACCAGAGAGGCAGACACAGACACTCAACGTCTTCCTCCTCTCAGCAAGCTCCAGCACCCAGAGCAATCCACACCTTCAGAGAACCGATAACCGTCGTCAGCCGGTCAACGGAGTCAACGTATTACCACTCGCTCCATTGGCACTAAGGACCCAGCTTAAACAAAAGTGTACTCCTAGGACTACATTTAAGTCCTATATTGTAACACTGTTCTGTTTGTATTAAAGTTTTCAATCAAACAATTTTAATGGCAAACAGAAACATATAACCCAACTTGTGGAACCGGTGTTGAGAACTCAAGTACGACGCCATATCTCGTGCCGAAGCACGTGTCTTTACGCATAGCCAAATCGTAGGCTTTCTAATACTTTGGGTGCAACCGAGCACACATTTCAACACTCAACACATACCGTGCTTACACTTCCTTTGTTACGACCGACACCGTGCATGCGGATTCGCCGCTTAGCACGCCAATTATCTATATGAAAGGCCACTGACATGACAAGCCATCGTGGACATAGCTCGGGTAGGCGGTGTGTCCTTCGATGCAGGTAGCGAGCCCCATGGAAAGCTCCCAGCTACCCTCATACAATGAATCGTGCGCTGCTATAACGTCTACCCCTAGGATGACTGGGCCCGGTGTACCGGCATATAACCAGTCTAGGCAGAAATCCTTGTCGACAAGGTGTCCAATGACCACGCACCTACGAGACATCCAGACTCACGTTAATGCATAGCCTATTTGTTGGTACGACTGGAACTATACTTAGCAACTCGTACTCTGAACCACACTTTGTATAACGTGCATTGGGACCGAGAGACTCCCAACCGAGGGACCGCCTCATACTTCTTAACGTGGATAGGAACACGAGACTCCCAACCGAGGGACCGCCTCGAACATCTTAACGTGGATAGAAATGCAAGACTCCCAACTGAGGGACCGCCTCGAACATCTTAACGTGGATAGGAACGCGAGACTCCCAATCGAGGGACCGCCTCGAACTTCTTAACGTGGATAGGAACGCGAGACTCCCAACCGAGGGACCGCCTCGAACATCTTAACGTGGATAGGAACGCGAGACTCCCAACCGAGGGACCGCCTTGAACTTCTTAACGTGGATAAGAATGCGAGACTCCAAATCGAGGGACCGCCTCAAACATCTTAACGTAGATAGGAACGTGAGACTCCCAACCGAGGGACCGTCTCGAACATCTTAACGTGGATAGGAATGCGAGACTCCCAACCGAGGGACCTCCTCGAACATCTTAACGTGGATAGGAACGCGAGACTCCCAACCGAGGGACCGCCTCGAACTTCTTAACATGACGAGCCTTAATACCGTGGGAATGAATGGCTATATGCAGCCATAGAACCGGAGGACCGTGCGTACGCTCAACTTGAACAACCAAATTCTTTGGGTACCTAACTCATGCCATAAGCCGTATGATACAACTTAGCTCGTGGGACGATCAAGGCTACGCCGAGCCTTGCTTCGAGGAAACGTGCATGCTTTATCGAGCATATTCGCGGGCGACGCCTATGACTTAGGCTAACTCATAGTTTGTGACGAATACCAACTTTTCCTTCTTCCAAGCCACAGGACGAAGGACCGAGTGTCATTTTCAAAGCATGCCGTGCCCCAACTCTAATTCGACCGTGGGACGTTTTCCATGTTCTAATCTCGATTCGATACGTCGGGATCATTCCCTTAGCTATGTGGGTTTGTCTCTTTTATTATCAAGCCTATTGTGCAAGTTGAAAACACACGAATTATTAAGTGAAGGCTAAGATGAGGCAAGTTTACCGAAACTATCCCATCTGAGCGATATCTTCGAATTGCCGTTGTAAGGCCAAGTCCGAACGCCGTCGGCGTTTCGATTCCTCCAATTGACTTCGCGGGACGGGGCGCTACAACATACACCACTCAGAATAAGTCTCGTCCTCGAGACTTTCCTGAAGGCAAACCATCCTACAATTTCTATGGCCAAGACTTAATTGTACACACTCCACCTATGCGTTTCTTCGATTCCGAGCCACGCTCGCACTTATCGCTAACTTAGTCGTAAGGCACACCAACTGATCAACGAACATTCGTACTCGTCTCAAATCAATGATCGCATTACCATCAATATTTCTTCGAAACTCATAATTTCAAAATCCTTGACACTTTTCCGTTCCTCAAGTCTCACTTGATTCAATGTATCACTTAGTTGGATCGTGCACATATTCTAGGCGTCCCCAAAATATATATATTTCAGCCAAGCCTCGTGATAGAGAATCCGCCATCACCACTCGAGTCGGATCGTGCACATATTTGGGCGTCCCTGATATACGTGCATGTCAATCGAGATTCGTGAGTGGTGCCTCCACAATTTCCTATTGCTTCGTACCCGGACGTCTGCCTAACCACTAGGCTATGTCTTTTAGGCTATAGTCAATCCGTCAGTATTTGAATTATAGTTCCCGAACAACAATATCAACACTGACCCAATCCTAAGGTCAAACCAAATCGATTGTACGGGGTTTTCTACCCAAGCTCGCATCACTCCGATTTCTAAACATCGAGCATCGATTCCCTACGCACATCCCAATATTCGTCGTACGGGATCAGAGTCGTTCAGTAAAGCCATTCTAGGATAACTCACGTTTCAACCCATTTCACGTCATATCAATCCTTCCAAGTCAAGCACGCTACGACACGATTCATCGCTAAACCATAATTCATATTTCACGTTTCTGAAATCATCTATCCAATTCACGTAATCGATCACAAGGTCGTCTGACTTAACAATATGCCACGCTCCGATCTCACGCGAGTCCGATTATCCATGGTGGGCATGAAATCACCATGCAATGCTCCCGCCGAATAATCATTCTCATCGGGGCGTAACTCTTATTTTGGGTCTGGACTAAATTATTTTCGATGCGCAGATTGGACCTACACATTCCTCAAGTTTTACTCAATCGTGAATCACAAGTTCTTTAAATCCTCGAATTCGCCTTCGCATCAAACCGACAAGTCGAGACAATCAAAGTTGCCGCATCCTGATTTTCCGAGTTCGATCATTCCCGCGACATAAATCACCATGTCAGTGCTCATGCGGAATGATCGCCCCAAATCCGATGTAATGCATGTACGAGGCTAGAGTTGCGCTCGTACAAGACAAAATCGTCGACGCTGTGGTTATCCGCGTAACCATCAAGACACGATCACTTTCACCCAACATTCATCTCAATCAAAATCCTAAGTATAGCATCCAACCGAATAATAGCACTTGCACGATCGTCATTCACCGAGTCAGAGTACCCCCGAGTTATCGCGTATCATCTTTGATACGCCTCAATACCATCGACGATATACATAACCTGACGATCTTCGTTTGTAACAAATTCTGAGTCGTACGAATGATGCTATCGTCCGACCGGATAATCTCCTCGACATTCAAATTCAATTTTGATCATTTCCCTCGAATCGTTCACAACATCAATTTTCTTTAACCCAAATTCATGTATCGTTCATCCGTCTATCTTAAATCATCGACCAACGTATTCCCTCGATTCACATCATTCCTTTGCTAACTCAAATCATCGAGCAACGTTCAATCCAATCCTTAGAGTCATTGCATAACTTCAAAATTCAAACCTTTCATGTACGCTATCTACCCGTCGTGTTAACTTTTCGTTTACGATCCGTATCAATTTTCTCGATTCGATTTCACCTACTCAATCATTTTCGCATTTCATACTCGTGTAATCCTCAATCTTTCGCTCAAATGATTTCCAAGACGGACCATATACCACTCAGGATTCGAGTCATCCAATCTAGTCCAAATCATGTTCGCGTTATTCGCTAAGACATCTTTCGGATTCGTTCGATGAATCCCTAGCGTAATCGTTTATGTCGCATCGACGCACTAAATCGTTCGCACTATTCCTCAAAATCCAAAACAATCTTTCGTGTACGCCTAAGCGTTAGTCCAATAGCATTTCTATCGATATACACTCTAAGTGTATCCCCATTCCCGATCGAGCGATACTTAATATTGCTCGCGACTCGTTTGCACCAAAAGGTCGAAGTGCACGATACTCGGCACAACTTAGACAAAGGCTGTGTGCATAACCATCCCGTTCGAACTATACTTCGGTCTCGTGTACTCGTTCGCTATTGTTAGCGTAAGGTCGTTCAAGCACGCAATGCGTTTGCTAACTTTTAGCACGTGTCTTCTATCAACTCAAGGTCGGCACCGTTCGGCCCAAAGGTCATCGTCTATCGATGCGTTCGATTGAACACTTGTACGAGCTTTTGAAAATATTAGACTTATTGTATGAAAATCCCATGGAACAATTGAGAGAGAGCGCACCGACGATAACAACTTACGGAAGCAACATTCAGAGTTCGCGGAAACAAATGAGTTAAAGAATTCAATCGATGTCCAAGGACGTAAAGCCGTGCTCTGATACCATTATGTCATGCCCCACTCCCGTAGGAGCGATCGTCCTCGCTAAGACGTGATGCCGTACGAGCCTAGATTGCGCTCGTACAAGACGGGTTCCATAACGGCCGATTTCAGCAGCTGCGACGGGGTCGTCGCACATAAGTCCCAAGTAGAGACATTGAATACTAGCAGCAGAAATTAAGAACAAAACACAAGTCATTCAAAAGAAGCTCTTTATTGATATCAAAATAACGGTTACATTGGGGACAGAAGGCCGAGATTACAATCACTCAAATTCACTCGTCTCACATTACAAATCACTCTGCTCTCTCTCATCTCTCAATACTTGTCTCGAGCCAGTGGATGCTTCGGATAGGCGATGTCCATACATTATGTCCCGTATAAGTCTTTGACTCTACGCGATCGCACGCTTCGAATCGTCAAGGAACTCCATGCCTCGACGCATCCAAGCGAGCTCCGTACCACGAGCTTCTACCTGCGCCTGCACATAAAAACTATGTGGATGTCAGTACTCAACTGTACTGGTGGAGTGAGCTCCTCGCCCACCCATACAAAACCGACACGTTTATTTTACTTTGTGCAATACAAGCCCCCTTTACGATTGTCTTTCTAGTCTTGCCTTAGGATCGATTTTAGGACCGACGCCTTGGTCTATTTTGTGTCTCTAGACCGTCATCGTGTCTTGCACCGATAACTTTCCTTTCCTTGCCTCTAGGCTTTTCTCGTGCTTACACTGTCAACGTACCGACTCACACTTGCCTTCCGTGCCATATTTTGGGACGTAACGACTCGGTCGTGCCATGAACTCGACTCGTGCTTTAGTATCACTGAGGTAGTGCCTCCTCGCTTAGTCTTGTCTATACTCGTGTTGACGCGACCGTGCCTCATATTTTGAGGTCGTGCCCTGCAACTTAACATAACTTAACCAACTTGTCCTACGGCCCTTCCAGACTTAACTCGAAACTGTAGAAGCATGGAATTTCACAGCCAGAAAGCCCATGCGCCAGGCACTATATGCGCCAGAACTCAGACAGCAAAATCAAAATAAGCCATTTGAAGAAGGACTTTTTATTTATAAAAGTCTATTACATGTCTAGAAAAGGTTGTTCCTCCTCCCAACTATTCTCTACAAGTTATAACTCCACAATCTTCTGGAGTTGTTAATGAAGAATTGAGGAATCTCAAAACTCAATTTGAGGCATTCAAACAGAAAGATGGTTTACAAAGGTTAGGCATCAAACACCCTTATCCGATAGAATGGAAGCAAGTATCGTATCCTCCTAAATACAAGCCTCCCACTATCTCATTCTATGATGGAACCACTTCTCCAAGTCAGTTCATTAATCACTTTGAAGTGATGACTGATCAGCTGCAACCAAGCGACGCCCTCCTTACTCGGGTGTTTGTTGGATGTCTCAAGGGAACGGCTTATGAATGGTATAGAAGTCTCCCAGATGGGAGCATTACCTCATTTTCCGGTTTCAAACAGATGTTTCTTGAACGGTTCTATGAAGGGCTCAATGACATGACTATGTTTGCTCTTATTAGAATCAAGCAGAAAAATAATGAAACTACAGAAGAGTACATTGAACGGTTTTGAAGAGAAGCTCTGAAGATGCCTCTTGGAACTCCTGATGCTGTCACCATCGACACATGCAAATCAAACTTGTTGCCAATCATCAGCATGTGGACAGGATCCACTCAATTCCAAGACTGGCCTTCTTTCATAGTTAGTGCCAAGGCCGCAGAAATTAGTGCTGAAACCTTCAAAGGTTTAGGAGTGCAGATGACTCCTAAAGAAACAGGTCAAGGTACTAACAATAAAAATAATGCTCGCAAGGGAAAAGAAACTCTTGAAGTTAATCTTCAGAGCAAAGATGCATCAACTGTTCAAACTTCTCCTACAACTCAACAACCAAGAACACCTCGCCCAAAAGAAGAATACTCTTTCGATGACGACGATGTCCTTGGTATCTTTGAATGTCTGCTGAAAGGTAATAAGATACAATTACCTGAGATCAAGAAACCTGATGAAGCTGGTAAAACAGATCATCCCAAATACTGTCCATATCACAGAATGCTGGGTCATACAATTCATACATGTTATGTACTGAAAGAAAAGATCCAAGAAATGATTAAATCTGGAGCTATCTCTCTTACTCCAAAAGAGAAGACCGTCACCTCCAACGTCGTCTCTATGCAATTCGGAGATTTCCCTCCTCAACTCCTTAAAAGTGGGATCATTCCTATTCCCAAGGCAACTCTTGACATAGTGAATCTTCCTCCTCCACAGTCTGAAGGATTAGTGCCAATCACTTTGGAAACTGGAGAAATCATGTGGATCCATCCTGATTTAGTGGCAGATTTTGAATCGCCTTCTCCTCAAAAGACTACTTCTCGAAAGTCCAAGAAGGCTGAAAAGATTAAGTCATGTCATATGACTTCTCTTGGATCTATTCCTGACACAGAGCCAAAAGAGAAAGAAGAAGCACTTGTTAGTGCTACTCGAACGGGGAAACCTTATCTAAAGGATTATTCCAAGAATCCTGAGGATCCTCTTGATATCCCTCCAGCTGATAAAGATGCTTCTAATGTTCCTCCTGAAGAAGAATCATCCACTGAACTTGTTCCTCCCAAGCCTACAGCTCTGGAGAAAGGCAAACAACAGGCTCGGTTTGATAAGCCAATCAAGAAGTCCTCTCCTCTTGGACTTCAGAAGCCTTATAATTTCGACATTTTAGCTCAGCTTGCTAATACTCCAGCTAGAATGTCCCTCTTTGAACATCTACGTCTTTCCAAAGAGACTCGGGAGACATTAAGTGAAGCACTTCTACAAGCTGACTCTTGTCTTACACAATTGAAGAATCCAGATGCAGAACCTGTCACTTGCTTACATTGCAACAGTGTATTAGAGATTATCCCAAATATCACCTTTACATAAGACGACATACTATTGGAGGATAATCGACATAATCGGCCTCTCTACTACACCGGTTATATCGATATAATAAAGATAGATCGTATCCTCATTGATCCAGGGTCTGCTATAAGCATAATGCCAAAGAGTCTGTTGGATGAACTAAAAATCCCTCTTCACAAGCTCTCTAAGACGGTTACTACTATCCTGGGATTCAATCAAAGCCGAAGCAAGCCTTTGGGAAAGATTCATCTGAAGCTTCAGATAGGCGATTTCAGATCCAAAGTCACTTTCTATGTGATCGAGATCGTGGGATCCTATAATCTTCTTCTGGGGAGGCCCTTTCTTCATGAAAATAATATGGTGCCTTCTACTCTTCATCAGTGTTTTAAATACATTGATAGCAATGGAAGAGTACAAAAAGAAGTTGCTGATATAAATTCCTTCTATGGGGTTGAAGCTTATTTCAATGATTCCCGAATGTACAAAGAAGAGTATACAAGGGTTATACAAGCTATGGAGAAAGAGGATTCACAAAGTGAGACCTTAATAATTCCTGTTAAAGGTTGAACTATTCAGCAACAATCTCCCAAACTCTCTAAAGAAGGTTCTTTCATCATTCCGGTGAGTGGACGGATTTCTCCGTTACCTCAGTCGTTTACTCAAGACACAATGATTATTCCTGTCAGTGGGCGTACTGTAATTCCTGCATCTCCACATATGAAACAGAATACTCTGCTAATTCCAGTTGGAGGGCGAATTATTCTTCCATCTCAAACTTCAAGGGAGCTCACCTCTTCTGAGCCATTTGTTATCGATCTTAATCGAAACAACACTTCTTCTCGTTCTTCTTCTCCCCCTTTAGTCATTGACTTGGCTAAAATCTCTAAGGCTCAGCCTTCTCCCAATATAAATACTGCTGCTTTTACATTTAATGAAAAGTCTCCATCTTTGCAGTATGCTGATGTGTGTAATTATGTTCATAGTTATTTACATTTGTTAGATAATTTGAACGCAATAACCATATGGGTTGTACAGACTGTTCATACAGATGTATCCCTAGAACCTGTACAATCTTCATACTTTCTAGTTTCCAGCAGAAAGCCAGAAGACATTCCAATATTCTTCTATAAAGGGCCCCAAAGTCCTTCTGATTTAGAAGATGAAGACAAAAATGATGATACTGGAAGATTACAACTACGTCGTTATAGTCAGCAATCTAAAGACATCATCAAAAATATGGGCTATGACTTCAGGACTGGCCTTAATAGTGGAAAGGGAAGAAGAATGCCTGTTCGTATTCCTCCTCTGAAATATGGAAAGACGAAATGCGGACTGGGCTATATAGCCCCTACTCCTTTTATCAATATTATCCATGAAGATCCCGAGTCTGACGAAGATAAGAGATCTGATTCTTCTAGTACCACTTCTTGGGATTCCGATACGAGTATCGGTGACTTCTACTGCAACCTTCTGTCTTCCAACATGGTTTCCATTGACCATTCTGAAGAAAGTGATGAAGACGAAGAAGAGTTTGAAATCTCACCTGAATCGGAACAATGGGCCCAAAGATTAGATAATCAATGGGAGTTCCGTTTCGAGCAAAAAGAACCTCCGACTGAAGACAAACTTGTCAAATAGATGTTGGTGAAGAGGGATCTCCCAAACCAATATTCATCAGTGAAAGTCTTTCTGAACCTGATAAGCAAGACATGATCAAACTCATTCGTGACTACATCGATGTCTTCGCTTGGAGTTATGAAGATATGCCAGGACTTGATCCACAAATTGCAACTCACAAGCTCAATATCTTGCCGAATGCTAAACCGGTCAAACAACAACAGCGACGATTTCGTCCAGACATTATGGATGCAATTGAAGTTGAAGTCAATAAACTCATAACCTCCGGGTTTATTAGAGAGGAACAACATCCCGATTGGGTGGCTAACATAGTTCCTGTCCTTAAAAAGACTGGCAAGGTCAGAGTATGCATAGACTTCCGCGATCTCAATACGGCATACCCTAAAGACGAATTCCCTCTACCAATCACTGATGTCATGATTGATAATACCTGTGGATTTGAACGGATGTCATTCATGGACGGGTATTCTGGATACAATCAGATTAAAATATTTCCAGATGACGAGAAGCACACTTCTTTCAGAACGCCGATCGGTACATACTGTTATACAGTTATGCCATTCGGTCTCAAGAATGCAGGAGCAACTTATCAACGAGCTATGAGCACTATATTCCGTGAACATTTACGAAAAACAGTCGAATGCTATGTTGATGATATTGCAGTCAAAAGTCGACAAAAGGAGGATCATATCCAAGATTTGAAGACTATATTTGATCTAATGCGTAAGCATCAATTAAAGATGAACCCTACTAAGTCCTTCTTAGGCGTCTCTAGTGGTAAATTTCTCGACTTCGTCATTACCTCTAAAGGTATACACGTAGATCCCGAGAAGATCAAAGACATCCAAGAGATGCGTCCTCCACGCACCTTAAAAGAGCTACGAGGATTTCAAGGAAGGATCGCTTATATCAGGAGATTCATCTCTAATTTATCAGGACGCTGTAGACCATTCAACAAACTTATGAAGAAAGGTGTTTCTTTTGTCTGGAATGATGAATGTCAGAAAGCATTCGATGATATAAAACAATATCTGATGAGCCCTCCAGTATTGGTACCTCCCGTTTCAGGAATTCCATTTCTCCTATATACTCGAGCAATGAGTCATTCATTGGGTGCATTACTCGCTCAAAAGAATCAAAATGGTCATGAACAAGCCATCTACTATCTCAGTCGTACTATGACCGGAGCTGAACCTCGATATTCACCGGTCGAAAAAGAATGTCTAGCCTTGATGTTCGCTGTTCAAAAGACACGACATTATATCATTGGCCAGACTATTCATGTCATCTCCAGGATCAATCCTATACGGATCATGATGAAGAAACCCAGTATTTTGAATTCTCGATTAGCTAACTGGGGAATCCTACTTGCTCAGTATGACATGCATTATATTCCTCAGAAGTCAGTCAAAGGACAAGCTTTAGCTGATTTTCTGGCTGCTCATTCAATTCCAGAAGATTCAAAATTCTATGACGAAATTCCAGATGAAGTCCTAGATTCAAACCAAATTGCTGAAGAAGATCCTACTTGGCGTCTATTCTTTGATGGAGCTTCAAGGATAAGTCCTAATGGTGATATTGTCGCTGGAGTTGGAATCGTTCTTGTATCGCCAGAAGGTCTTGCTATCCAAAGAGCTTATTCTCTCGATCAGCCGTGTTCAAACAATGTAGCTGAGTACAATGCATTACTCATTGGTCTTCAACTCGCTAAACATCTAAATATTCAACATTTGGAGGCGTACGGAGACTCTAAACTCATTGTCAATCAGATAAGGGGTACTTATGAAGTCCGCCATCAAGATCTGGTTTCTTATCATAGATCAGTTATAATTATGACTTCTTCGTTTGAAGAATTCTTTATTGAACATGTTAGACGAGCATGTAACACAGAAGCTGATGCTCTAGCTAATCTTGCAGCGGTGTTGGCTATTCCAACTAGACGACAACAAATGATTATTGTTCGCAATCGAGAATTATTTCATCTTAAAAATAACCTGACCCTAGGACTTCCAGTTGACATTGAAGAATCAACATCTCATGACGTCAACACAACAAGAGGATTTGGATTTAGTCGTAAATCTTTATCATCTTCATCTGATTCCAGCATGGAATTCATCTTCAGTCATTCGGCCGAGAATCAAAATACGGATACGGATTGGAGACTTCCTTTCGTAGATTTTGTATTGTATGATATTCTTCCGGATGATCCGAGTGAAGCAGCATCTATCAGACGACGATCATTCCAATTCTATTATAATCATACAACAAAGACCTTATATCGTCGAGCCTATGATGGTTTACTTCTCCGATGTGTTGTCGGTGACGAGGCTCAACAAATTATTCGTGAAGCACATGATGGAATTTGTGGAGCACATCAGCCTGGACCAAAACTTCAAGACCGTATTCGACGTATGGGTTATTATTGGCCTACTATGGTATCAGACGCCATCGAATATGCAAAGAAGTGTAAAGCTTGTCAAATCTATGCAGATTTTATTCATCAACCTTCAGAATTTCTACATCCGACGGCAGCATCATGGCCCTTCGAAGCTTGGGGCATGGACATTATTGGTCCAATCAATCCGCCGTCATCCAAGGGTCATCGGTTTATTCTTGCAATAACCGATTACTTCTCCAAATGGGCCGAAGCCATTCCTTTGTCTGAAGTTAAGACGTCCAATGTCATTTGCTTTATTAAGCACCACGTCATCTACAGATTTGGTGTTCCTCGACGCATTATTCATGATAACGGACCACAGTTCGTCAGTCAGAAGTTTACTCGATTCTGTGACGATCACCGGATCAACAATGTGGCTTCTACCGCATATAATCCGGCTGCTAACGGATTAGCAGAAGCTTTCAACAAGACCATCATCAAACTCCTAAAGAAGTTTGTCTCTACTAACAAACGTAATTGGAGTGAGAAGCTCGGTGAATGTTTGTGGGCTTATCGCACTACAGTTCGTAATGCTACTAAATGTACACCCTTCTCTCTGGTGTATGGTTGCGAAGCTGTTCTTCCATTAGAGATTCAAATTCCTTCTTTAAGGATAGCAATCGCTAATGAACTCACTGCAGAAAATAATGATCGTCTTCGACTTCAAGAATTAGAAGCTCTGGATGAAAAGCGATTATCTGCTCAACAGAATATTGAATTCTATCAAGCTAGAATTTCAAGAGCTTTTAATAAGAAAGTCAGAATTCGGGCGTATCAAAAAGGAGAACTTGTTCTAACAGTCAGACGTCCTATGACTATGACTCATATGAGCAAGGGCAAATTTGACGCAAAGTGGGAAGGACCCTATATTGTGAGCAAAGTTTTCTCAAATGGAGCTTATCAACTCTCAAAATTGGATGGTCGAAAAGTTTTGATGCCTATTAATGGCAAATTCCTTAAAAAGTACTATGTATAAATGTAAATGCTTGTAATCATCAGACAGTTTCATGTTTAGAAATAAAATTTTTATTTTATTTTTATCATGAATGATAATATATGATATTAAAGAAGATCACTATCATCCTTTTCTACATTTGGATGTGGGCCACTGCCGTCCTTCTCAAAGACGTGACCAGCAAAAGAGTCGAGAACCTCCTTGCTAGAACCCACGAGGAACTTGCAAACGGCCATCCTCATGGCTTCTTCTTCTTCAGTCTTTTCTGGTTCGAGCAGGAAATCCAGAATGTCCCTTGGTGGCTTGGGTGCAGACGAACCTTCGCCTGCTTCCGTCTTCTTCGATTGAACTGGATCAGCAGGGTGTTCTTCAGTGCCTTTCTTAACTTTTGAGGCAATTCCAGTTTTCTTGGATGCTTCTTCAGACGACATTTTTATGTTTGAAAGAAGAAGTGTTCGTTCTTGTCAGATTTCTGCTATATTTATAGGCAGAAGTTCTACAAATAATGAAATGTCACGTTCATCCGACGGTTCATCCATCCATTAATTGCATTCATCCGACGATTCACACATTCATTAATACTTGACGGTTCATCTGTTCATTTATTCGTCCGTTCATGATCTTCTATCAATTTATTAAGTGGGGATTCGTTATTGATCACGTTTTCATAACCTCTGAATCAATTCCGAATCTACTTGCTCATTTGTCATTTTTGACCTCTACATAGAAATCAATCTATTTTCTTTTGAGTTCCTACATATTATCACGTCCATAATACCTCTGATAATATCATATACTCTAAAACAGAAAAGAAGATTTCATTATCTATCATGTCCACAATTCATCCACAAATACAAATCTTTGAGCATAGAAGAATTATCATTTCCATTCTCATTTCACCACAAAAAGTCTATTACATTTTCTTAGACTTTCTTACAAATCATAATGGAAATCTATTACAAATCTTGGATTTTCATTCTACACCACAACAATAACCTAATAGAGATCTATCTTCTTCTTTGGATCTTCTCCGTCGGACCTTCTCCGTCAGGTTCGTTGTTGGTGGCAGTTCCTGACTGTCTGGGTTCCAGTCACGACCAGATCAGCAGGAATCAAACTCTGGTCTTCTCTCTCAGACGAGAGGAGAACCACAGAGTATGGCAGCCCGAAGTCGTGGTGCTGCCAATACAACTGGTGGATTGGGGGTAACCTCTCAAGGAAGACAGGAATGTATCCAAACCTTGGGATACAATTCCTAGTTCTCCCGTGAAAGGAACTCTACTACCCGATTTCTTGGGGTAGAGTTGACTCCACCATCCAACTCTCGTGTATAAAGGCTCTTCCTACCATCCGAGGAAGACCCTTCTATCCCACGAAGAGTTCTGAGTTGTCTGATTTACGCGTCAAAAGCGTATGAGCTTCCTGATGTAGATGTTAGCAGGATATTCTCCACAGCATCCACATCCCCAATGCCAGTTCTGAAGAAAATTTTCAGCCAAGTTTCTGCAGAAAGTATTAAGAAAAAAAAGATTAGATCAACAGAAATCATTCAGCGTGCATTTATCAAACAGAAACATGCGTGTATTGTTCAAATCAGAAACAAGAAACAGAAAGCCTATCTTCAACAGCAAAAATAATACACGTATTACACTGACTTACCTTCAAGTTTGGTGCTAAGGATTGGCAAACTCATGTTTGATACAGTGCGCAGAAGTCGAACATTAGAAAACATTGCTTTCCTGTTTGAGAGTGAAATCTCCCAAAAATTTCATTCTCAGAGAAGAAGAAGAGGAATGGGAGATGAGTATCTGTAAAACTCTTCTATCTATTTAAAGGGTAAAGTACAAGTCTATTCTTGGAAAAGATCCGCATAAATAGCACTCGTAAACCGTGGAATGAGTGTTACGTGTGCTTTGGAAGACAGAGCAACATTGGAAATAGTCAAAGGGTGCTAATTAATATTCTTCATTAATGTACGCAGATTAAACACAGAAGTTGTACTTCATTCTTCAAGACAGGCACTGATGGCCTTACAAAAGACAACAAAAAGAGTGCAACAAAAGCACAAAAGACACGCTCTATTTTCCAGAGCGACTGAGCTTAATGCCTAGTTCTTCTACGCTTTTGACCCCCATGTAGTGTAACAGAGCCTTCAACATTTCACGCTGCTCTATGAGGCTGCGCCCATCAGAAGAGAACGAGCCATCTAAGCCAAAATAGCTCGAGAAATTCTTGGCTAGTTGCAAGGGATCATCTTTGAGTTCGAAGACAAGGGGCTCTGGCTCTTCACCCCCAAAAGTAGGGTCACCATGGGAACAAAAGCCCAACTTGCGTGCTTCTTCCTCAGCTTTCTCTTTTAGTGTCATGTTGACGTAAGATGAAGATTAAATGAATCCTCTCCCTGTTTATATAACAGAGCTCGCCGGCGGTTCATATTCCACCATAAACTAGATGTAATCAGTCTCGGAAAATGAAGAGTCATCATGACATTTAATAAGTTCATTTGGATATTCTCAAAGAACTTCGAAGTCTTTCCGACTTTCGAAAAATTTGAAGTCATCTCAGCGTGACTGATTTCATTTTATCATCTTATTTTCAAAGTATTTCAAAATTTTTGAAGTCTTTTCAATTTTTCGAAAACTTTGAAGGGGGTCTTGTAGGCCTTTAAAAATGACAGTCACGCTGAGTTGATCAGGACAGAGTCAAAAGTCATGCTCAGTTGATCAGGACAATATTTACAAATCACACTGGGGAGACAGCTCATCATTTGTCAGAGAGTAATTATGACTGACAGCACAACAGTCGAAGGATGTCTCTTCGTATGCCACGTATGCACAGAATTCGAGAGATCACAGCCGTCTATTGCGTGATTTTCGAAATCTTCTTCAGCAAGACTCAACCTTCGTCAAGTCGGCGTACCAAAAGAGCTTCTTGTCATTTAATGTGACTGACAAAAGCAATCACTGCCAGAGATTTTGTGTCAGTCGAGGCACGCTGAATTAAGACAGCTGGCAGTTATATCCCAAGTCTGCGTGTATTTTGAGTTTTCACTCAAATCTGCGTGGATTCTGAAGTTTTCTTCCTCAAGTCTGCGTGGATTCTGAAGTTTTCTTCATCAAGTCTGCGTGGATTCTGAAGCTTCTTGCCCCAAGTTTGTGTAGATTTTGAAGCTTTCTACCCCGAGTCTGCGTGGATTTCGTCTTCACCAAGTCTGCGTGGATTCTGAAGCTTCTTGCCCCAAGTTTGCGTGGATTTTGAAGCTTTCTACCCGGAGTCTGCGTGGATTTCGTCTTCAAGAAGTCTGCGTGGATTTCATCAAATTGGAGTACGTGGCAGCCATGCCACTGATCTCTCGCCTACGTGTCCTGTAACTTGCACACGACTCATGCATGATTGCTATGTGTCCAACAGTTACAGGCCACGTCCAGTAACTGCTCACAACCTTGCGTATGTTAAATCTTGCGTGATTTTCAACTAAGCACAGGCTGTGAAGACAGTTATCTTTTCAGTTATTATTTTTGACTCTATAAATAGAGTTCTTTTTCTCATTCATTGGACAGATACATAGTTATCTACTGTCAAAATTTTGAGAGCTTTTCTTCTTCGCATAGTCCAAGGGATAAAGTGATCGTCTTTTAGATCAGATTCCCACAGTTGTAATTTTCCCAGATACACAATAAATAAAGAAATTTATTTATGGAAAACAATATGTGCCTGAGAGAGTCAAATAAGAAGAAGGGAAGTAGGGAGGAGCAGATGGGTCCAGAGCCATGGTGGAGGAGAGGAGAAGGAAGAGGCTTGATCAGAATGGAGGAATGGATGGATGGAAGAGAACTAGAAAGCACTGATCCTTCCTATTGTGAGAACTGTGAAGAGTGAGAAAGGAGAGGGGGGTCTTTGATTTTTGCGTTCATCATCATTAGAGGGAGCAATACTGGAAAAGTTGTGACGTTGATAGCATGAGAGAGGGAGAGGGGGAATGGAGGGAGGGAAGTTGCTGCATGCCTTTGGCTCACTCGAGCGATACTTATGCGTCAGTGTCCCTGTTATTTGTAGGCGTCCCCCTAGCGCGCCATGGGTGGTGGCGCGTCATGGGTGGTGGCGCGTCATCCCCCCTCTCGTTCTACCACTACGACACGCCATTTCCAATGTCGTTTCATTACTCCGATTACAATTTCGATAAACTTCTCTCGGTGGAACTATCCTCTGGAGCTGGAGCCACCTCCTCTTTCACATCCATCTGTGCCTCCCTCAAGCGAGATCCTCGGGTCTTAGGTGCCATCTGTGAGAACGGGTGCCATCTCGTTTGAATACATTTTCGAAAGCAGATAAAATACAAAAAAATTGGTTTTTCTCCAAGTGTGAGAATGGATGGCTCAGAACACAACCCAAATTTATTCTAGCATACATTAGTGTGAATCATCTATGTTATGTACATATGGTGTAGTATATGTTTTTATCGAATCGAGTATCTGAAGGATATAACAGAATCAAGATGAACTCATATAATGTAATACTAAAACATCATCTACTACTATATAAGATATAGTGATAGGTTGTCGTATCAGCATTGCCAAGAGATGAGGGTCGAAGGACAGTCAACTTTATCTACGGCTACATAGTTTCTGCTGTCACGACCCGCATCCGCTTTTCGGACGCGAGCTCGTGAGCAAGCCAGCTACGTATCGAGCGGACTCTAGCCCGACTCGAGTACATATAAGTTGTCAAGGTCATGGTATCATGTCTAATCTAAGCTATATCTCAATCCACAGGAATCATATAAACAAGAATGAACAAGTACGGGTCGTGGTCTGCAGCCCACTAGCATATATGTTTGTAAACCCCCTAAATTTTTACTATATTTTTTTATTAATTTATTTTGGTATTGATTTTTATTTTGGTATCGTACCTCGAGTGCGAATACGTAAAGACGTAAATACGAGATATTTGTTCATTCATATACAAATATTTTATTATTGTTTTTCTTATGAATATGGAATAAATATGTTGTTTCAATACATAGTATAAACAAATATTTTCATAGCAGAAGAACATTTCACGATATTTGCCAAAACCTTTATCTTTTACTTTTATAAAAGATTATTTTATTTCTAGTTCAAATTAATTTAGAAAACTATATTTTATGTAAATAACTTATTTGCATGGATGTACAAATTTTTATTCATATATTTTTTGGATTTTTGAAATTATTTATTATTATTATTTTTAGAAAAGATATTTTGAACTTATTGTGGTAATTTAAACTTTGATTTGATTTTATTGATTTAATTTAAATAAGTTTGATTTAAATATGGGAATCATCTATATTTAATTTGGATTTGAAATTATCTAGATTTAATTGAGTTGGATTTGGATTAGATTTGGATTGAATCGGTTTTAAAATAATTTTAATTAAAAGGAAGATTAATTAAAGGGGGTTTTAAATAAATACTAATCCTACTTCTACTAGGAAAACATCTCTATCTATATCCTATCCTAACAAAGCAAACTCCAATTTATTTAAATCAAATCCTATCTAATTTAGGAGATAAATCTGAAATAAATAATTATATAAACCCAATACATTCCCCTTCTATCAGCCATAATTCGAAATTATTTTTAGTCCAATACAAACTCTAAAATTCGTCATTAGAATTCAGTCCCGCTTTTTAGTAGCAAGAGCAACTTGCAACAACGATATCTCCTAGCTTCGAACTCCGTTTTGCCTCCAGTTTTTTTAAAAGAAGCGTATCGAGGTAAGCTTTCCAAAAACATATTTTAATAGACAAAATTCATTCTGTAGATTTCTACAAAATTGTTTGAGTATCTAGTGTCCTAAAAATAAACGGGTTTCAGTATTTTTGCGATTTCGGGAGATTTCGGAAACGAAAATGCGATCCGTTTAGTTTTTCGGAGAGCTAATACAAAAATATATGCCATATCCTAACTTTAGAATTTATTAAATAAATGTAATAGGTGCAGTATTATTTATAATTAGATAATAGATTATTTTCAGCATCCGAAGTTGTACCAATACCTTCCTCTTGTGCGCTGCTGTTGATTCGTCGCAAGGACATCATCTTACCTCACTCGGACATCAGGCAAGACACCTTGCCTTTACTGTTTAATTTCTTGCTCAATATCATGCATGTTTTTTTACTTATTCTAGAAAATATAAATTGTACTTGCAAATTATTATATTTTAGTTGCATATGGCTTAGAGTTAAGGGACCACCTTGGTTTGTGTCGCATTCATTGGCCCGACACTTGTGTATCACGAGTCACGAGTCTCATATAGATCTCGGACGTACGTATCGACTGGCCATCGGTGCGCACTTGCCGTGTGATAGGCAATAACTGCTAAATAGTTATGGTTGTCTAGAAGACTTAGCGACTTAGCAGTTATTAGGAAATGTCGTGAAGTGGATTCAGCACGAGTAGTGCATGGGGAGGGTGGAGACAGTTATTAGGCGCAGGGGCTTTCACACATTTACTTTTCTCTAGCTGCCATTTGTGACTCAGTCGAGAGCTAGTGGCCGTGCATTTATTTACTTTTCTCTAGATGCCACTAGTGCCTCGGTTGAAACACAAATGTGCCGTGCATTTACTTTCCTCTAGCTGCCGTTAGTGACTCACCCAAGAGCTAGTGGTCGTGCATTTATTTTTCTCTGGATGCCCTTTAGCTCTCGCTCGAGTGCTAATGGGCCGTGCATTTACTTTTTTCTAGACGCCACTAGTGCCTTGGTTGAAACGCTAACGTGTCGTGTTTCTAGCTTCGGAAGCCCTTGTGTGGAACGTTGTCTTCAAATGCATATTCACATAGAATGGTTAAGAACCTTTATTTGTGTAGTTTTTTGTTGAGCTTTATTTATTCAGTTATTGGCATGATATTATGTGTCTTGTTACGTCCCTCTGAGGACCTGGTTATCTCGCCAGGTGTGTGTTGTTGTCTTTCGCAGGTGCTTTAGCTCTAGCCGTGATCACTGCTATTTCTTCGAGGATGATTGCACTTGGATCGTCTTCGCTTCGCTCGCCAAAATCATTCTTCGTGCATCATGTATTTCTTTCCTTACTTGTTGGTAGTGAATTTGTCTCCGCCCAACATATTGTATCAAGACAATTCATAATCATTATTTGAAATCTTTTATTTTTTTACTTTGTGTGGATGAGATTAGTCATAGTTTTACTGCATTTACAGCTTATGTATCCATACGAGTCCTATGTACTTCGTATGAATACAGCTGGCATGTCTACGTTCCTAGTCCTACGTATTTTGGGACTGGGGCGTTACATATTTTTGTGGTGGCCCATGCAGGTCAGTTTGTCACTTCGGTTACGTAATTGTACCGATGTGAGCCTGCAATATAGGATTAGAATCTAGGAATCTCATCCATACAGCTTGACCTCTTCCCTTGGCTTCAATTTCTGAACTCTTGTTCGACCTCCTTGAACTGCATCTTGCTTGATTCCTTTCGACCGTTGATTCTTATTTTTGTGCTTAGTGTCAACTAGGAAGATGACTACACTAGTATATGCTCATAGGTCAAACACACGGCTAAAATGGTAATATTGGCAATTGGAATACATTCAAGACTCTAATTGAGTTAAAAAGGCTTTTTAGTGTGATTTTAATAATTAGTAATTGGTAAAGTAGGATATTACCACGGAAAGTTTTAACCTTGAGATTTCTAAATAGTAAACACCAGAGGATTTATAGAATTTCATACTTGGTTTAAGAAAGTGATTGATTTTCAAGATTTGATATTTATGAATTATTGGATTATAGTTATACATCCTTGCATAAGTATAAAATTGATTTGCTTTTCGAGTTGTGATATTTATGAGTTTTGGGTGACAGATATACATCTTTGAACAAATATAATTTATTTAATTTTCGAGTTTCGATGTTTATGATTAATTGTATTATAGTTATACACCTTTGAACAGTTATAAATTTGGTTTGAAAATAATCTTAGCTTTTAAAAATGGCCATAAGAATTATTTAAATTTGAGTTGTACAACTTGCAATTTTCGTGTTTATTAAATTTTGAATTTTAAGTGGAAGTAATAATGGTGAATTTTGGTTTAAAATATTTGAAAGTTATGAAAATAATTTTTAAATTTTTTTTTATTTTAAATGGTGTCCTATGATTGAGGATTTAGAAATCTATTTAGATTTTTGGTAAAAAAAAAGAGATTGTTACTGATAAGATTATTTAAAAATTTAGTTTAATGTTGGATTGCTAATATCACAAATTTTGAAATAAAATAAAAATATAGTAATGATGTGATAAGGTTGTTTTGATTGATTAAATAAAGTTACCATTTAAAATTGTTGATTATGTTGGTATGACTTAGTATGAATAGAAGTTATAATTGATAAGAGTATTGAGCGTAATTTTTGAGATTGCTTTTAATATGCTAAGAGTTTTATTATGAGTTATTTGGAAATTTTAGAGTGTTAAATTTTTGATTGATTGTGAAATTTTTATGGATTCGTAAATTATAAACTCTTGAGTTAAATAGTTGAATTTAAACGTTAATTTTGGAAATGTTAGTAGTAACGTGATAAAATTTTGCTTTGAGATTTATGAGAGTGATTTAAATTTTTATGATGAATTTGAACGGCTTGGAGCGAATACAAATTTTGGTGGTTTATTTTTTTGAAAATTTAATTTTAAAACTTTTGGAGGAAATTTGAGTTAAATTTTAATGGTAGGCCATCAAGATAGCTCTAATGAGATAGATGTTCTCCATATTAATTGCCATGTCACTCATGACCATGATAGTAGTATATACACCTGTGTTGTTAGTCATCTACCAAGCTATGTGACTGTATTTTCACCTTGACTTACTCGACCCACTTCAATTCTAGATCTTTAATTGCAACATTCTAACCCATTTGCAATTTGAATAATGAGTTAATGGTTCCTTAACTGTATTCATCTAGAAGACTATCTTCTCTCTGGAATTGTGTTCCTAAATTATTTTTATGGATTCTTTAATTAATTTTATTTCATGCTTTAACTTGATCTTCTTTATTTTGTGCATTAAATATCATCTCGTGAACTCCCACTTTCTATTTTAAATTCTTTTGTGTCCTTTAGTGTGACTTGGATATTTGGAGCACAACACTAGACTTTTCTATTCAACAAATTTTATATGCAAGACCTAGACGAGCCCACCTTTATGTAGGAATATCACGTGCCACTAAAACACGTCTCCATGTACTTTATTTTTGTGATACGACTTTCAAGTCAAAATGGCTAGCTATAAACCGTACCATAATACCATTGTCCTTTTCGACCACAGATAGTGACTCAATCTCGACTCAATTCTTTCGATCCGATATGTGATTTTGTTCTACTTAATTCCTTAAATACTTAACTTTGTACTTTATCTTGATTGCTTGACCCATTTTTCCATCACACTATTAGTTTAACTCTTGTAAGTTGGGTAGAATGCCTTACGACCTAACTATCCTTATGACCTTAACCAAGTCTTAGACAAGTAGACCGTAGGATGACTACATAGGTACCTAGATCCTTAAGAAGTTCGAAATAATTCTATTCTCTTTCAATAATAATCTCATGTGGCTATATTTTTACCATCTTGAATAATGTTGCTACTATAAACTAGTTTTGCAAGCTTATCCATCTATCGAGCTTGTTCATGACTTATGCTATTGAGCGCGCGCTCACTAACATATTGTCTAATTAGAACCGGTGCATGATGGTCTGATCAACCAAGTGCACTTTGGTTCGCTTTTTACATATCGTTCTAACATGGATGGAGACATAGTTAAACTTGGCCTCTAGAGTCTCATCCACGATTGCCTTGGCAATTTTCTTTTGAACTATTTATGTCGCCTTTGGACCACGTATTCGTATTCGATAATAGCTTCTTCACACTCTTAATAGTCTTTGTCTTTCACTTATTTTGGAATGACAAAACGCTCGTAATTGATATTCCCTTAGTTGTCCCACCATCTATTGCCAAGATAGTTAGCCACCGACCAACCAATGGAACTATATCACCATCTCGAGTTACTCGTCCTTTCCCTTGACCCTAGATTCATTATCGTGACCATCATTCACTCCCTAAATTAAATTCGTAATTTATTTCCACAGTTATCGAGATCACGATTTTCTAATGCATGTTTGTGTTGAACATCGTGATTTGATCGATATAACTTTGTACCTTCTCGAACCCCCTACTTATTTTTAATTTCGAGGACGAAATTCTTGTAAGTTGGGTAGGATGTAAACC
The DNA here is from genome assembly GCA_029216955.1 of Iris pallida. Lineage (NCBI taxonomy): Eukaryota > Viridiplantae > Streptophyta > Magnoliopsida > Asparagales > Iridaceae > Iris > Iris pallida. The sequence continues at coordinate 5,104,796 of JANAVB010045219.1, forward strand.
CCCTAAATTTTTACTATATTTTTTTATTAATTTATTTTGGTATTGATTTTTATTTTGGTATCGTACCTCGAGTGCGAATACGTAAAGACGTAAATACGAGATATTTGTTCATTCATATACAAATATTTTATTATTGTTTTTTTTATGAATATGGAATAAATATGTTGTTTCAATACATAGTATAAACAAATATTTTTATAGCAGAAGAACATTTCACGATATTTGCCAAAACCTTTATCTTTTACTTTTATAAAAGATTATTTTATTTCTAGTTCAAATTAATTTAGAAAACTATATTTTATGTAAATAACTTATTTGCATGGATGTACAAATTTTTATTCATATATTTTTTGGATTTTCAAAATTATTTATTATTATTATTTTTAGAAAAAATATTTTGAACTTATTGTGGTAATTTAAACTTTGATTTGATTTTATTGATTTAATTTAAATAAGTTTGATTTAAATATGGGAATCATCTATATTTAATTTGGATTTGAAATTATCTAGATTTAATTGAGTTGGATTTGGATTGGATTTGGATTGAATCGGTTTTAAAATAATTTTAATTAAAAGGAAGATTAATTAAAGGGGGTTTTAAATAAATACTAATCCTACTTCTACTAGGAAAACATCTCTATCTATATCCTATCCTAACAAAGCAAACTCCAATTTATTTAAATCAAATCCTATCTAATTTAGGAGATAAATCTGAAATAAATAACTATATAAACCCAATACATTCCCCTTCTATCAGCCATAATTCGAAATTATTTTTAGTCCAATACAAACTCTAAAATTCGTCATTAGAATTCAGCCCCGCTTTTTAGTAGCAAGAGCAACTTGCAACAACGATATCTCCTAGCTTCGAACTCCGTTTTGCCTCCAGTTTTTTTAAAAGAAGCGTATCGAGGTAAGCTTTCCAAAAACATATTTTAATAGACAAAATTCATTCTGTAGATTTCTACAAAATTGTTTGAGTATCTAGTGTCCTAAAAATAAACGGGTTTCAGTATTTTTGCGATTTCGGGAGATTCCGGAAACGAAAATGCGATCCGTTTAGTTTTTCGGAGAGCTAATACAAAAACATATGCCATATCCTAACTTTAGAATTTATTAAATAAATATAATAGGTGCAGTATTATTTATAATTAGATAATAGATTATTTTCAGCATCCGAAGTTGTACCAATACCTTCCTCTTGTGCGCTGCTGTTGATTCGTCGCCAGGACATCATCTTACCTCACTCGGACATCAGGCAAGACACCTTGCCTTTACTGTTTAATTTCTTGCTCAATATCATGCATGTTTTTTTTACTTATTCTAGAAAATATAAATTGTACTTGTAAATTATTATATTTTAGTTGCATATGGCTTAGAGTTAAGGGACCACCTTGGTTTGTGTCGCATTCATTGGCCCGACACTTGTGTATCACGAGTCACGAGTCTCATATAGATCTCGGACGTACGTATCGACTGGCCATCGGTGCGCACATGCCGTGTGATAGGCAATAACTGCTAAATAGTTATGGTTGTCTAGAAGACTTAGCGACTTAGCAGTTATTAGGAAATGTCGTGAAGTGGATTCAGCACGAGTAGTGCATGGGGAGGGTGGAGACAGTTATTAGGCGCAGGGGCTTTCACACATTTACTTTTCTCTAGCTGCCATTTGTGACTCAGTCGAGAGCTAGTGGCCGTGCATTTATTTACTTTTCTCTAGATGCCACTAGTGCCTCGGTTGAAACACAAATGTGCCGTGCATTTACTTTCCTCTAGCTGCCGTTAGTGACTCACCCAAGAGCTAGTGGTCGTGCATTTATTTTTCTCTGGATGCCCTTTAGCTCTCGCTCGAGTGCTAATGGGCCGTGCATTTACTTTTCTCTAGACGCCACTAGTGCCTTGGTTGAAACGCTAATGTGCCGTGTTTCTAGCTTCGGAAGCCCTTGTGTGGAACGTTGTCTTCAAATGCATATTCACATAGAATGGTTAAGAACCTTTATTTGTGTAGTTTTTTGTTGAGCTTTATTTATTCAGTTATTGGCATGATATTATGTGTCTTGTTACGTCCCTCTGAGGACCTGGTTATCTCGTCAGGTGTGTGTTGTTGTCTTTCGCAGGTGCTTTAGCTCTAGCCGTGATCACTGCTATTTCTTCGAGGATGATTGCACTTGGATCGTTTTCGCTTCGCTCGCCAAAATCATTCTTTGTGCATCATGTATTTCTTTCCTTACTTGTTGGTAGTGAATTTGTCTCCGCCCAACATATTGTATCAAGATAATTCATAATCATTATTTCAAATCTTTTATTTTTTTACTTTGTGTGGATGAGATTAGTCATGGTTTTACTGCATTTACAGCTTATGTATCCATACGAGTCCTATATACTTCGTATGAATACAGCTGGCATGTCTACGTTCCTAGTCCTACGTATTTTGGGACTGGGGCATTACAATGTTCGATTAGACTCCAAGAATAATATGAGTCTATAAAGCTAAGCTGATAAGAATGATATATCATAAAAGCACGATGATGATAGTAAATCGATAATACTAACAAATACCTGAATCATGCAGATGAAGTCAACTACCACATGCTCAGCTAACTAACTCCGTGCAATCAGCCACCTGAAGAGATCATCAGGTCCTCAGAGGAATATCAAGATACATAAAACATGCCTACTAATATGACAGTAAATACCATGTAAGAAGGATAAGAACACTGCAAGGAGAACATCTAAGGACGATGAGTCGTGTGGAAATGTAATACTAGACTTGGTTACCAATCAATCGATTAACCTCTATAGCTTGTAGTACAATACAAGATACTCCCAATCTATAGTAAATTTTAACTGTAATACAATGCAATATACTCCCAGTCAAGATTAGCCAATTCTATTATCGATCTCCTCTCCTAAAGGATACAAAGTCAAGTAGACTCCTATAAATCGTAGTACAATACAAGATACTCCCAATTTATAGTATCGTAAGTCAAGTCAATCAATCAATTAATATATGCTATAGGTCGTAGTACAATGTAAGATACTCCCAATCTATGGCATATCTCAAGTCAAGTCAATCGAGCAATATCAAGATAGAAGAATCGGCTATAGGTCGTAGTACAATGTAAGATACTCCCAATCTATAGTATGTCTCGACTATAGTACAATGCAAGATACTCCCAGTCAAGAATGGTCAAGTCAAGGACAGATATAGAAATTGACAACTCACTCACGAGACAAGGTAACACAAGAGACCAATGATCTAGCAATGTCAAATACCCTATACGTGCACGTAATCTAGAACAAGTAAAGCAATCAAGGACGAATCAATCACAATATGGAATCATGTGACAATATGAAAATAACTACAATAAGGAAAGAAAAACCATGTAAATACTGTATATGTTCGGCAATGTATACTAGCTTGAGGGTTGTACGGAGAACCGACAATATATCGCCAATCAACAAGTCAGAGAGTCCAAGTCCCACAACTGCCTCCAGAAGCTGTAATAGATGTTATCAACGTTCTCAGAATAGTCAAATTAGCTAGAATTGTATGTCCTTAAGTCCAATTCTGGATACAAGGGCAAAACGGTAATTTCGGGCCAAAATGGTGTTCGCCGTTGGACCCGATTTGCACCAAAAAGCGTGCCAGAATCAATGGTTTCTAAAGACATCAAACTACAAGTCTAAGGATTCGTTTTGATGATACAAACCCAACGGTATGTCCAATTTTGGATTCCGGTGGGCCGTGCATAAAATTGCCCGTTGAATTGGATCGTGGGGCCCGCGAAACGACGATCCAATCAACTATCTCAGAATTGGACCAAACTTGGCATACAGGACCAGAAAAATGATACGATCCTGTTGGCGCAAGTTTTGTCTCAAACTTACGAACGTGCACAAAGTAATTGGAAAATTTGTACAGAGGTTGATACGGTGAATTTTGACGGATACGCATCAAATTCGTCGCGCACACGCGACCAATTTGAATTCCGTCAAAGCCCACACATCCACAAAGCCGTTACGTACCTTTCGATGCTTTCGGTTCGCGACCACGTCGCCCAGATTGGCGGACACACGTCGTATTGGACAATTTTATTGTTTTTAAAACAGATTTTTGGTCAACTTTGAGATTGAATAACTTCTTACATGTTTAATGAAATTAAAATCTACAAGAAGGGTTGTGATGTCCTATAGGTTGTTTAGGACTGTCATTAAATGGATTTTCAAAAAGGTTATTGGGTTAACGATGATTCGTTCGTAAACATGAGTACTTCGACTACCTAATGTCCTGTTTTTGAACAGGATTTTGGTTCGACTTTGTGTCGATTTTCTGTGGTTTCTACTGTCGTAGGATAAAATCCATCTGAAGGGGTTTGAAGAGGGTCTAGTAGGCTTTCTGAAACACTTTACGGTTCAGAAAATGAATAATCGTAGACAGAGAACTCATACCATGAAGTTGGACTTCGAAGCGCCTACTGCTGTTGCTGCTCCTCTGTTGGCTGTGCGCGCGCGGCGGCTCTGTCGCCGGCCGGCGGCCACCGCGGTGACGTGTGCTGGGTGTCAGGGTCGGGGAGGCGCTGTTAGGTGGAGGGGATGTTAGGGTTTCGAGTTATTGTTCTCGATCTCCCTCTCGGTTATAAACTCGCACGAGGGGAGTTCGATTTGCTCTGCTGGTGGGTTGGGAAAGGTTGGGCCGCTCGGGCCTGGGGGCTTGTGGGTGTTGGGCTGATATGGCCTATGTTGGGATTTCGTTTGTCTTATCAACCATGGCATATATATTTATACACATACACTTATATATATATATATATATATATATATATATATATATATATATATATATATATATATATATATATATATATATATATATATACACACACACAGATTCAATATAGAAAATAAAATACCTTAAATATAAACAATATTCATAATGTAGAATTTATATACTAATAATTACAATTAGATAGATAAACATATATATATATATATATATATATATATATATATATATATATATATATAGAAAATAAAATACCTTAAATATAAACAATATTCATAATGTAGAATTTATATACTAATAATTACAATTAGATAGATAAATATATATATATATATATATATATATATATATATATATATATATATATATATATATATATATATATATATATATATATATATATATATATATATATATATATATATATATATATATATGCAAGTATATATACGCAAGTATATAGATAAATCCCATAAAGTCCAAAATATTTGTTAAAGAAATTTATTTACTATCTTATCAAACAAATACGATTTCTAATAGCAAGCACAATGATATATATATATACGATTGTTATATATATATATATATATATATATATATATATATATATATATATATATATATATATATATATATATATATATATATATATATATATATATATATATAACAATCGTTTCTAAATTGCTTTCTAAATTACTAAGGTAAAATACCAATACAACATACATCTATATGGTCGTCTCTGAACATACTACTCGACTACGTGGGTTGGACTTTGTTCTGACCCGGTCCGGACTAGTTCGGTATAACCGGGTCACCTAAAAGACAATTAATATTACTAATAAATAATTAAATTATTTATAGTGGTCATGTCGCAACTTAGCCTGGTTTTCCTAGTTAGGACACTCCTATGACTTGGCATTCCCCTACCATGGCTAAACACTAGTCAAAGCACGCTATTGCACTATCCGTGCCATGATTCCTAGTCGTCTTGTACGTCAAAACTCCACTATGGCTAAAGTCATCTACCGTAATAATTAACTAAAAAGTATTTACAAAATTCTAAAATCACTATTTAAATCAAATAAATAATAAAAGATATTTTAAAAAAAATTCGGGAAGGGAGGCTACAAATCTACCCACCTTAAAAATAATTTCGTCCTCGAAATTCTAATTCACAACTAGGCCTAAAAAAATCAAAGTCTCATATTACCTTAATCTCCTAAAATTTAATCTCTCCAAAATATTTTATGGTCGTCTCTAGTCATTTTATAACTCCGAGTACTTGGGGACTTCTACCCACCTTTGGTCACACTACTCCTCAAAACTCGGTCACTAAAATCTTATAACCTTCTAACTAGTTGCTAACAATTCTACCAACAGATATCTAGGCATATGGCAACTAAAATCCTTCATATCTATAAACAACCAAAACTCAATAATCATACAATATTGTCACTCCCTGATTCCGGTATACGTATTTTTAGTACGTATACTGCTTATTTGTATTTACGTATATTTATACGATATTTATTTTGTTGTATTTCTTCATGTATATCCTAAATTATTTGACAAAATAATATTTCGTAATTTATTTTCTGTGATTTTAGTTTACAGTTTTGGCTCTAATTGGGTGACATGTTCTCGGTTCACTTGAACCCGTTGGGTCATCATGAACCAACTTGGTTTAGGCTTTTATATAAAACCCCATTCCTTTTCTCTCCCCTCATTCATTCCTCATAACTCCTCTCATTTACTTCCTTCACCCAACCAAAGGCAAGTATCAACTTGCACAAGGGAGAGATCCATCATTTTCATTTTTACTTCAAAATTTTTACCAAAACTTGTTCTTCTCCTCATTCTCTACTAGATTAGAACTCGGAATTTTCTGATTGGAAGCTTTAATTTTTGTAGATCTAAGTTTTAAACATTTTCGGTTTTCCTTGGTTTTGATCTACTAAACTCCATCATTTTCAAGTTTTAATGGTTCTATGTTGTAGAGAATTGAATTTTACTCGAGATTGAACTTTGAAAATCGAAATTTGGTTAAGATTTGACTTAGTTATGATTTTTGGAGTTTTTTTAGGGTTCATGGTTCTTCCCTCTCAGTTGAGGGGAAGAAGATGAACAGTGCCCTGTGTCCGCGCCCTCCGCGCGCGCGCATCCCGCGTCGCGCTTATGGGAGGTCCCGCGCCCCTGTGTCCGCGCCCTCCGCGCGCGCGCATCCCGCGCCGCGCTTATGGGAGGTCCCGTGCCCCTGTGTCCGCGCCCTCCGCGCGCGCGCATCCCGCGCCGCGCTTATGGGAGGTCCCGCGCCCCTGTGTCCGCGCCCTCCGTGCGCGCGCATCCCGCGCCGCGCTTATGGGAGGACGCGCCCCTGCGCCCTGCGTGGTGCCTGCGCCCGCGTGGTCTCCCGCGCCGCGTGGTTCCAGCCCGCGTGGTCTCCTGCGCCCTGCGTGGTGCCCGCGTGGTCTCCTGCGCCCTGCGTGGTGCCCGCGCCTGCGTGGTCTCCTGCGCCCTGCGTGGTGCCTGCGCCCTGCGTGGTCCGCGCCCCTGCGCCCGCGTGGTTTCCCGCGCCCTGCGTGGTCGTCATGCGCCCGGCCGTTTTTTCCGCGCCCGTGTGGCCGTCCGCGCTCATGACCGCGCCCTCGCCCGCCACGCGCCCGCGCCATGGAGGTGACGCGCCCGCGTTGGTTGGCCGACCTTGCCTTAGTACCTAGTCAGCCTGTCCCTGGTTTTCCATTTTTCATGCTTCCTTGGCTTATATACGTGTATATGTATTGGTTTGTGTATGCGATATATCCTTACGCCTTTTGTCCTGAGCATGAATCTGACCCTGGAGAACAAAGTGTTCCTACTCGCTACATGTGCCTGAATGTCCCGGTTCTCGTTCATGCTTGACAAATGACTCGTAATCCCACGTGGCGCATTGCAATGTTGTAATACACTAAGGAGGGTAGAACATGTTGACATACTGATCGGCATGGATCCTCACTTGGGGTACTCGTACTACGGTACGACATTCTAGGAGGATGATCATGCAGGCCACAGCATGAGGATCCAAGGTTTCACCTAGGGCTAAATTAGGCAACTAAATATACTAGATGCATGGGAAGGGCAAATCCCGAGATCGTGTTACACCAGCCGCCTTGAGATATTGTCTTGACGCGCCGGCTGGTCTCCACGGATACTGTGTCATCTGCAACGAGTGGATGACTGTATCCGATTAATTCCTGCTACATATTATATGTTTTAGCAAGGTAGCCTTACGAGGGACCTGTGCTCAAATTATACCTGTCTACGCGAACCCCTGGGTTGGCTAGCCTTGCTGGAAAGATACGATCTGAGGACTCTGATAATTAATGCGAGGATAACCTCACCATACTAGAAACTCGTAGACTTGACTGGCCGTGAAAATGACTTGCTTGTATTTTTCTTTTACCTTCCGCGAGTAACTGAGGAAAGCGGACTGTTATGGTGCGTGATCCAACCCATGTTCTTGTTTGATTGTTGGGTTGGTTATCGTACTATGACAGGCTGCGGACCGAAGTTACGAACGGAAGCCTTAATTTGATTGTGATGTGTTACTCCTGTGAATGACTAAGGAACATGGCCCACCGCGGTACGTGATCCAACCCATGTTCTTGTTTGATTGTTGGGTTGGTTATCGTGCTGCGATGGTCTGTCGACCGAAGTCACGACCAGAAGATCTTCTTACTTATATCTGTAAACTTATGTGAAGGTCATAGAGTGCGACGCATCCCGGCTCCATGTGGCACCTTTTGTCCTTGTTTGGTTGTAAGGGTGCCAGATGGGTCCGACGATGTAGCGCTATCCTATAGCCGCAGCATAAGCCTTATTCTTATCATTATAACTGGGTTTTATCTTAACTCTTGTGCCCCTTTGGCGGTACTTGCTATTCGGGGCTGACCCCGCTGGTTTTGTTTGGCCAGATTCCGTAGCAGAGCCTGAGGACACGATCTTCCTCCCTGACATCCATGGTGCATACTAGGAGCATGGCAGTTCGGGGACTCGAGTGGGTTTCTTCTCCACCACTCCTGCTTATACTTTTGCGGCGTTTAGCCACCGGCACCTGTTAGCCGGATTACTCGATATTTTGTATCGGTACATAATTGTAATTAAACAGACTGCAGCTGTGTATAATTTTGTACTCCTGACTCTCTGAGATAGCTAAATTATAAAGCTAGTCTCTCATGATCATTTTGATGAAGCGTCAGGGACGCCTTACTGCTTTATCTTTAATGTTCATCTATTTGCTGATATGATTTGATTGATTGAGACATAGAACTCTGTGGGACCATAGGAGACTTGATTGTAGCATGTACCCCCTAGTCTCTCGACAGCCACGATCGCCGTATGACGTTACGTACCTCATATGGAGTAGCTGGCCTAGTCCGTCCCCGTATTTCGGTACTGGGGCGTGACAAATATTATACTATAATTTAAGAGTTTCTGGTAAATCCTAGTCAGCACGATCATTCGTCACCTCGAAATAAAAGGGACGAGAATCAATGGCACAAAAAGTAAGGAAGTATAATCGAGAGCAAATATGGAGTTTTTAAGGACGTAGAGAATTTCTAGGAGAATTTTCAAGGCAGTATGGATTGAGATTTCTAGGTTTAGTCATTGTCGCAGGCTTGTATCAGTACAGTTACGTAACCGATACGATGCTCCGACCTGCATGGGCCACCACAAAAACTTGTCACGATCCGCACCCGTTTTTCGCACGCGAGCTCGTGAGCAAGCCAGCTACGTATCGAGCGAACTCCAGCCCGACTCGAGTACGTATAAGCTGTCAAGGTTATGGTATCATGTCTAATCTAAGCTATATCTCAATCCACAGGAATCATATAAACAAGAATGAACAAGTATGGGTCGTGGTCTGCAGCCCACTAGCATATATGTCCGATTAGACTCCAAGAATAATATCAGTCTATAAAGCTAAGCTGATAAGCAGGATATATCATAAAAGCACGATGATGATAGTAAATCGATAATACTAACAAATACCTGAATCATACAGATGAAGTCAACTACCACATGCTCAGCTAACCAACTCCGTGCAATCAGCTACCTAAAGAGATCATCAGGTCCTCAGAGGACTAGCAAGATACATAAAACATGCCTACTAATATGACAGAAAATACCATGTAAGAAGGATAAGAATACTGCAAGGAGAACATCTAAGGACGACGAGTCGTGTGGAAATGTAATAATAGACTTGGCTACCAATCAATCGATTAACCTCTATAGCTTGTAGTACAATGCAAGATACTCCCAATCTATAGTAAATTTTGACTGTAATACAATGCAAGATACTCCCAGTTAAGATTAGCCAATTCTAGTATCGATCTCCTCTCCTAAAGGATACAAAGTCAAGTAGACTCCTATAAATCATAGTACAATGCAAGATACTCCCAATTTATAGTGTCGCAAGTCAAGTCAAGTCAATCAATCAATATATGCTATAGGTCGTAGTACAATGTAAGATACTCCCAATCTATGGCATATCTCAAGTCAAGTCAATCGAGCAATATCAAGATAGAAGAATCGGCTATAGGTCGTAGTACAATGTAAGATACTCCCAATCTATATTATGTCTCGACTGTAGTACAATACAAGATACTCCCAGTCAAGAATGGTCAAGTCAAGGACAAATATAGAAACTGACAACTCACTCACGATACAAGGTAACACAAGAGACCAATGATCTAGCAATGTCAAATACCCTATACGTGCACGTAATCTAGAACAAGTAAAGCAATCAAGGACGAATCAATCACAATAAGGAATCATGTGACAATATGAAAAGAACTACAATAAGGGAAAAAAAACCCATGTAAATCCTATATATATTCGGCAAGGTATACTTGCCTGAGGGTTGCACGGAGAACCAACAATATATCGCCAATCAATAAGTCAGAGAGTCCAAGTCCCACAACTGCCTCCAGAAGCTGTAATAGATGTTACCAACATTCTCAGAATGGTCAAATTAGCTAAGATTGCCTGTCCTTAAGTCCAATTCTGGACACAAGGGCAAAACGATAATTTTGGGCCAAAACGGTGTCCGTCGTTGGACCCGCTTTGCACCGAAAAGTGTGCCAGAGTCAATGGTCTCTAAAGTCGTCGAACTATATGTCTACGGATTCGTTTTGATGATACGAACCCAACGGTATGTCCAATTTTAGATTCCGGTGGGCCGTGCACAAAATCGCCCGTTGAATTGGATCGTGGGGCCCGCAAAACGGTGATCCAATCAACTATCTCAGAATTGGACCAAACTTGGCATACAGGACCAGAAAAATGATACGGTCCTGTTGGCACAAGTTTCGTCTCGATCTGACAAACGTAGACAAAGTAATTGGAAAATTTGCACAGAGGCCGATACGGTAAATTTTGACGGATACGTATCAAATTTGTCGCGCACACGCGACCAATTTGAATTCCGTCAAAGCCCACACGTCCACAAAGCCGTTACGCACCTTTCAATGCTTTCGGTTCGCGACCACGTCGCCAAGATTGGCGGGACGCATGTCGTATCGGACAATTTTATTATTTTTAAAACAGATTTTCGGTCAACTTCGGGATCGAATAACTTCTTACCTGTTTAATGAAATTGGAATCTACAAGAAGGGTTGTGATATCCTATAGGTTGTCCAGGACTATCATTAAATGGATTTTCAAAAAGGTTATTGGGTTAACGATGATTCGTTCGTAAACATGAGTACTTCGACTACCTAATGTCCAATTTTTGAACAGGATTTTGGTTCGACTTTGTGTCAATTTTCTGTGGTTTCTACTGTCATAGGATAAAATCCATCTAAAGGGGTTTGATGAGGGTCTAGTAGGCTTTCTGAAACACTTTACGGTTCGAAAAATGAATAATCGTAGACAGAGAACTTATACCATGAAGCTGGACTTCGAAGCGCCTATTGCTGTTGCTGCTCCTCTGTTGGCTGTGCGCGCGCGGCGGATTTGTCGCCGGGCGGCGGCCACCGCGACGACGTGCGCGGGGTGTCAGGGTCGGAGAGGCGCTGCTAGGTGGAGGGGATGTTAGGGTTTCGAGTTATTGTTCTCGATCTCCCTCTCGGTTATAAACTCGCGCGAGGGGAGTTCGATTTGCTCTGCTGGTGGGTTGGGAAAGGTTGGGCCGCTCGGGCCTGGGGGCTTGTGGGTGTTGGGCTGATATGGCCTAGGCTGGGATTTCGTTTGTCTTATCAACCATGGCATATATTTTTATACACATACACTTATATTTTATACACATACACTTATATATATATATATAAATAAATAAATATATATATATATATATATATATATATATATATATATATATATTTATTTATTTATATATATATATAAGCCTAATTTTCATATATTATAAATATACTTATATATATATATATATATATATATATATATATATATATAATATTTTTTTTATATATATAATATATATATATATATATATATATATATATATATATATATATATATATATATATATATATATATATATATATATATATATATATATATATACGCAAAAAAAATATATACGCAAGTATATAGATAAATTAGATAAATCCCATAAAGTCCAAAATATTTGTTAAAGAAATTTATTTACTATCTTATCAAACAAATACGATTTCTAATAGCAAGCACAAATATATATATATATATATATATATATATATATATATATATATATATATATATATATATATATATATATATATATATATATATATATATATATATAACAATCGTTTCCAAATTGCTTTCTAAATTACTAAGGTAAAATACCAATACAACATACATCTATATGGTCGTCTCTGAACATACTACCCGACTACATTAGTTTGGAATTGGTTCTGACCTGGTCCGGACTAGTTCGGTATAACCGGGTCACCTAAAAGACAATTAATATTACTAATAAATAATTAAATTATTTATAGTGGTCATGTCGCAACTTGGCCTGGTTTTTCTAGTTAGGACACTCCTATGACTTGGCATTCCCCTACCATGGCTAAACACTAGTCAAAGCACGCTACTACACTATCCGTGCCATGATTCCTAGTCGTCTTGTACTTTAAAACTCCACCATGGCTAAAGTCATCTACCGTAATAATTAACTAAAAATTATTTATAAAATTCTAAAATCACTATTTAAATCAAATAAATAATAAAAGATATTTCAAAAAAAAATCCGAGAAGGGAGGCTACATCTGCCTCGCCAGTCGAATGGATGCAGGGACTATGTCCTGATCACCATGTCGTACCGTAGATTTATGCAAATAGAGCTGGAGCCAAAATACAAAATACAAAATACAGAATCCAATCCCTGGGTTCGCCGAAAATAAAAAAACAAAGATTGACACACAGTACTAATTCATATGTGTTTTGAGTGTGAGAACGGATGGCTCAGAACACAACCCAAAATTCATTCTAGCATACATTAGTATGAATCATCTATGTTCTGTACATATGGTGTAGTATACGTTCTTATCGAATCTAGTATCTAGAATCTGAAGAATGTAACAGAATCAAGATGAACTCACATAATGTAATACTAAAATATCATCTACTACTATATAAGATATAGTGATAGGTTGTCGTATCATCATTACCGAGGGATGAGGGTCAGAGGACAGTCAACTTCATCTACGGCTACATAGTTACATGAGCTAGTCGTCGCGAAACATCGCTATGACGTCGCTAATAGCGACTAATTTAGCGACGTTAGTATGAACGTCGCTAAATTCTAATTATATTCTCCCACCAATTCATTTCCTTCCATTTTACTCTCTCACTCTCTCTCCTCCCCCCTCCGGCGCTCTCACAGTACTAATTCATATCTATTTAAGTGTGAGAACGGATGACTCAGAACACAACCCAAAATTCATTCTAGTATACATTAGTGTGGATCATTATATTCTGTACATATGGTGTAGTATATGTTCTTCTCGTATCTAGTATCTGAAGAATGTAACAGAATCAAGATGAACTCACATAATGTACTACTAAGACATCATCTACTACTATATAAGATATAGTGATAGGTTGTCATATCATCATTGTCGATGGATGAGGGTCGGAGGACAGTCAACTTTATCTACGGCTACATAGTTTCTGTCTCGCCAGTCGAATGGCTGCAGGAACTATGTCCTGATCACCATGTCGTACCGTAGATTAATGTAAATGGAGCTGGAGCTGGAGCCAAATACAGAATCCAAAATACAAAATACGGAATCCAATCCCTGGGTTCGCCGAAAATACAAAAACAAAGATTGACACACAGTTCTAATTCATATGTGTTTTAAGTGTGAGAACGGATGGCTCAGAACACAACCCAAAATTCATTCTATCATACATTAGTGTGAATCATCTATGTTCTGTACATATGGTGTAGTATACGTTCTTATCGAATCTAGTATCTAAAGAATGTAACAGAATCAAGATGAACTCATATAGTGTAATACTAAAATATCATCTACTACTATATAAGATATAGTGATAGGTTGTCGTATCATCATTGCCGAGGGATGAGGGTTGGAGGACAATCAACTTCATCTACGGCTACATAGTTTTTGCCTCGCCAGTCGAATGGCTGTAGGGACTATGTTCTGATCACCATGTCGTAGTCCAATACAATCCAGAGATTGACACAGTACTAATTCATATATGTAGTCCAATACAAATAGTCTAATACAAAAATAACCCAATACAAATAGTCTAATACAAATAAGTACTAATAGCTAATGAGAACCACGCAGCTCACGCAAATGCTCAATGATACGATCACGCAACCACCTCGAATAAGTGGGATCGACGGCGGCAGGAGAGATATAGTCTATTGCGAGTGCTGCATGAATAGAACTCCCGGTCTCACTAGCTACCGGTGCTGGATGAATAGAACTCCCGGTCTCACTAGCTACCGGTGCTAGATGAATAGAACTCCCGGTCTCACTAGCTACCGGTGCCACTTCCTCCTTAACAATAGGAGGAGCCACCTCAGCATTCACTGTTTTCCTCAAACGACGTGCCACTCCTAGGGTCATGGGTGCCATCTGGTAAGATCGATATTCACAAATAATATAATTGTAACATAAGCAAGCTAACTAAAGGAACCATCATGTAATTTGAGTACATTTTTGAAAGCAAATAAAGTACAAAAAATTCGATTTTTTGTCAAGTGTGAGAACGGATGGCTCAGAACACAACCCAAAATTTATTCTAGCATACATTAGTATGAATCATCTATGTTCTGTACATATGGTGTAGTATATGTTTTTATCGTATCTAGTATCTGAAGAATGTAACAGAATCAAGATGAACTCACATAATGTAATACTAAGACATCATCTACTATAATATAAGATATAGTGATATGTTGTCATATCATCATTGCCGAGGGATGAGGGTCGGAGGACAGTCAACTTTATCTATGGCTACATAGTTTCTGTCTCGCCAGTCGAATGGCTGCAGGGACTATGTCCTGATCACCATGTCGTACCATAGTTTTCTGCCCCGCCAGTCGAATGGCTGCAGGAACTATATGTCCCGATCACCATGTTACCAATTAACCAACCAACAAAACTACTTGTAACAAATATCGGCACTATCGGTACGTTCGAATCGGAGTATCACATTTTTCGGTGTCGAAAAACAAATAATTATTACTAAATTATCATGCTTTTTGGCACTATCGGTGCCCCTGACCAAGCCCCCCTACACCACCCCTAACCCTCCCATCCCCCCTGCTTCCCTCCTCCAGCCGCCCACACATACCCACCCCTAACCCGAACCCTACCCCTAGCTTCCCTCCCCCCAGCCGCCCTCGTCCTCCCTGCCCCATCCCCTCCAGCCACCCTCCACTCACCCCCGAATCACCCGCATCCCCCTGCCCCTCTCTCCGAACCACGCGCACCCCCCAACCACCAACAACCAAAATAGTCGGAGAGAGAGAGAGAGGGAGGGAGAGGAAGAGTACCACGTACCGGAGAGGGAGAAGAGTCGCCGGAGAGAGTGAGAGTCGCCAAAGAGAGTGAGAGCGCCGGAGAGAGTAAGAGCGCCGGAGAGAGTGAGAGCACCGGAGGGGGGAAGGAGAGAGAGTGAGAGAGTAAAATGGAAGAAAATGAACCCTAAGCCGAACCCTACCCTAGCTCCCATCCCCAGCCGCCCTCGTCCCCCCTGTCCTACCCTCTAGCCACCCCCCAATCACTACCCAACCACCTGCATCCCCTCTGCACCTCCCCTCGAGCCACCCGCACCCCCCCAACCACCAACAACCAAAACAGCCGGAGAAAGAGAGAGGGAAGGGGAGAGTCACGTACCGGAGATGGAGGAGAGTCGACGGAGAGAGTGAGTCGCCAGAGAGAGTGAGAGCGCCGGAGAGAGTGAGAGCGCCAGAGAGAGTGAGAGCGCCGGAGGGGGGGGGGAGAGTGAGAGAGTAAAATGGGAGAAAATGAATCATTAGGGGGAATATAATTAGAATTTAACAACGTTCAAACGACCGTCGCTAAATTAGTTGCTATTAGCGACGTCATAGCGACGTTTTGCGACGACTAGCTCATGTAATTAATATACGTCGTTATTTTATCGCTAGTAGTGACGATTAGGGACGCTTCACTAATACGTCGCTAATGTACAAAATTTAGCGACGTTAATCGAACGTCGCTAAATTTATGTCGCCAAATTAGCAGATTTTAGTAGTGGAACTTCTCGAACGCTTCATCTTAGACTTGAGCAATTAGACGAACGCGTACTTTGAGAAGTCATCGATGAAGGTTATGAAATACTTCATCCCGACTTTTGTAGAGAATTGCTTGAAGTCACAGATATCGAAGTGCACCAACTCCAGAAGATCTGTGCTTCGATTGACCCGATGAAAGGGTTTCCTTGTGATCTTTGTTTGAGCACCTGATACTTCACACTTCTCTACCTTACCCCCACATTTGGAGATAAGTCCTAGACTGAACATTTTGTTAATTCTTTTACAGTGAACATGTCCTAGCCTATTATGCTACAACTCAAGAGAATAATCAGAATGAGCGATTGCATTGATTATATTTGACTGGTTTACAAGCTGAATTTTGAACATCCCTTCGATTTAAAAAGCTTTTTCGAAGTATGTTCCCTTCTTGGACATCACCATCTGGCCAGCATTGATGTCCATCCTCAAGCATGTGTTGCTAAGTAGGCTTCCAGAGATCAAGTTCTTTGCAATCACCGAAACATGCTTCACACCTTGAAGCATCAGAGTGTTCCCGGATGTGAGTTTCAGCTCCACAGTTTTGATCCCTAGAACTTTAGCTTGGGCTTGGTTCGCCATGATAACTTTCTTAGAAGTTGGCTGGTATGTGACGAACCATTCCTTGCCAGAGCAGACATGGCAGGTCGCACCAGTATTGATCCACCAGTCAGAGTCAGCCCCCACAACTGTGACCTGAACAACCATAGCAACAATGTTAGAAACCATGGAAACCTTGCTCGGCTCACCTTGCTCAGCTTGTTTGGGCTTGGATTTGCATTAACTCTTATTGTGGCCCTTCTTGCCACAATTGAAGCAAGTCACGTGGGACTTGAACTTCTGTTGCTTGAATGAAGGACCCTTCACTTTCAGATTAGTGGAGTCCTTCTTCTTGTGATAAGAAGCCACCTGCTTTCCCTTGAACTCTCTTGTCTGCACCAAGTTGGCCTTAGCCAGTTGGTTAGACAGAGAGTCCATCTTCTGTTGAGATCGTATTTCGTTCTCGACGTGGATCTCTTGTAGGAGATCTTCCAAGCTAATGTCCAGCTTCTTCCGATGCATTCTAGCATAGAAGTTGCTCCAACCAGCAGGAAGTTTTGAGACTATCCCTCCAACGACAAACTTGTCGACGAGGGGCATCTTCTCGTCATCTAACTTCTGGCACAACTTCAGGAATTCCTTCACTTGAGGTAGCATCACCATCTCGTCTTCGAAGAGCCACTTGTGGTACTTCTCGACGATAAAGATTTTGGACCTGTTCTCATCATCTTCATATAGCTTACCCAAAGAATCCCAGATCTCTTTAGCCTTCACCTTCTTGGAATATAACTCTGCCAGAGAGTCTTCCATAGAATTGAGAATCAGCAGTTTACATATGTTGTTTTCTCTTTTCCATTTGCTCTGCTTGACGAGTGCAGTAGCAATAGCATCGGCAGTTCCTCCTTCTGGAATTGTCGGTTCATCCTCAATCAACACATGGTCTACGTCCACGAGTTGAAGATTAAGGGTGACCTTTCTCTTCCAGATTTAAAAATATTCTCCGTCGAATTTCTCCAACTGTTAAAGCTAGTATCGATGAGAGAAGCACGAAAAGTTTCTATCTACAAGGATCTTGCTTTGAGATTGTTAGTCTCGGGCTTGACCAAGATGGTAGACTCGATGATGAGATCATAGGTTCAAGAAACGTTCACCTTCTGATAATTCTCGATATCCAAGAGGAACGCTATAATATGAATCTGATTACAAAAGCAACAATAATCAAAAAATAAATCTCACGTTCTTCCTCGCAATCGTAGTTGCTGACAGACAGAATTGAGTTACAACTCAGATGAAGGAGAAGGAAGAAGAAAGAAGAAGAGGAAAGGTTCTTGTTGGGGTGATTAAGATCACCGTTGCTCAAAGCAAGATTTGCCCCAACACGATCTGCTTCCAGGAACCAGCAAGTTCACGAAGAACTTCTGGAACGCTCGTAAGTCAATATCTGAGACTTGAATGGGCTTCCTGGACTTTACGGACTCCCTTTAACTTTCTTCTTGGTGCATCTTTCAAAGGAGGCCAAAGGGCTCTATTTATAGAGTGGAGTGAGACTCCACCTCTTCTCCTATCCGATGTGGGACTAAAATACCAATACTCAAAAATAGAGTTTGATACTTTAGATCATCCCACAATCAGCATAGAAGTGTGACAGTCCACGCCTACCCCCCGAACACTCCCGTGCATGTACGAGACATCCTGGAGTAAGTGTCCGAGTCCGAGTCCGCACAACAATTTTTTTTTTGAAAGAAACACATAATTCATTAAAATTAAGAGATAATGGAACTCATGTCTTGAATAACATGAGTTTGAATACATGGAGGTATCTCCTTATAGAGAGATATGTAATCAGAGGATGGATAAACCAGAGAAGAAGTTGCTAAATAGTGTGCACATTGATTAGCACTCCTATAAGTAAATTTGAAGGAAAGATTAGGAGTTGTATAGCAAGCCATAAAGGAAATACTGCATCTTCAACAGTGTGACGAGCACGCCATAAAGGAAATACTGCAGGATTGCTGATCGAATCTATTAACATCTTACAATCACCCTCAATTATGACCTCACTCAGATGTTCATCTTGACAGATGATCAATGCTAAGCGGATTCCAGATGCCTCCGCTTCAATAGGGGAACCACCATACTCTGTCTTTGATATTGCAAGTTGAAATCGACCCTCTGAGTCTCGAAGAACAGCAGCACCCGCCATTTTCCCATCCAAGTAAGCACCATCAAAGTTGATCTTCCAGCATCTATGTCTTGGTGGCAACCATTTGTCAAGAGCTTGATTTTTACTCAGAGTGTCTGTACTGCCATGGATACCAGTTGAATAAGCTTCATGTATCTTCTGGAGACGTCGGGCTTCTTCAAAAATCCATCTGGCATTGATTTAGCATCATTGAAGACAACATTGTTCCTTGATTTCCAAATAGACCATAGCTGGTAGAAGAAAGAAGCCACTATCTTTGGATCACCATCCTTCAACAGAGCCGTAGTGAGAAATGTGATTGAGGAATCCACTGATATTAGAGATGCCACCATTGAATTGTGTTGCCAAGATAAACCTGTTTTGGGACAATGTAACAATAAATGGTTAGTATTTTCATAGTGTACCTTGCATAGTGGGCACGTTTCTGGAATTTGATCAATGCGTTTATGGATATTTTCATATGTGGGTAGGGAATTGGTTATAGCTCTCCAGATGAATAGCACCACCTTTGGACTGATTTGATTAAACGACCAGAGCCTCTTCCATTCATTGAAATCTTCTCCTTCTGAATTATGAGAACCAGGGAACAATTTCTCATGAATCATTCTATAAGCTAATTTTGCAGTGAACTCTCCATTAGCCATATGAATCCACATAAGCTTATCATTTTTGCAATTTGCAAATAAAGGAATTTTCAGTATAGCAATAGCTTCATGTGGGGGAAAAAGCATATGAATAAGGTTAGATTTCCAGGACAGAGATTCCATATTAATCAGGTCATTAACTCTATGAACCCAATTGTTACTGAATGGATATCCATGAACTGTAAAGTGAGGAAGAGTTGGAACCCATGGATCATGCCAAATATCAATAGCTGTACCATCACCAACTGACTAAAACACATTATCCTTAAGCCAGTGCCTACTGCTGAGTATACTGGACCACACACAGGATATAGAACTAGAGGGAGTAGCAGACCAGAAATTAGATGAATGATGGTATTTAACAGTAAGTATAGTAGACCAAAGGGACTGTGGTTGAGAGAGAAATCTCCATGAGAGTTTAAGGATTAAAGAAAGGTTAATAATATGTGGATCCCTGATCCCAAGTCCTCCTTGGTACTTAGGCAGAGTAAATCTATTCCAGGCTGTAAAATGAATTTTCCTCTTGTCTGTTGATCCCCACCAAAAATTTCGTTGATCCTTAACAAGATAATTAGTCACCTTCTTAGGAATATAGTAGGAAGATAGATTATAAGTAGGTAATGATGATAAATTTGATTTAATAAGTGTTGTTCTTCCTGCATGAGACAGGCACTTTCTTTGCCAGCCTTGAAGCTTGGATGTACTACTCTTTAGTAATTCTGAATAAGTGCTAACTCTCTTGTTTTTTGGTTGGAGAAGCTTGTGACCCAAATATTTGTCCTTCATTGCCATTAGTTTAACCCCCAGTAACTGAATATACAACTCCTTCATTATTGGATCTGTTTTCTTGAAAAACAGATAGAAGACTTTTCAAAATTGATACTCTGTCCAGATCAGGATTCAAAGGTTTTGAGTATGATCTTCACTTGATAAATGTTATGAAGAGAACATTTACCAAATATGAATAAGTCATCAGCAAAGGCAAGGTGTGAATATATGAGATTTAAATTTCTAAGAGTGATTCCTTCATATAGTGAGTTTCTCACCATACTGCTGATCAAGGTGGATAGTATTTCCATACATAGGATGAAGAGATAAGGTGATAAAGGACACCCCTGTCGAATTCCACGACTTGGAAGAAATGATTTTGAAGGTTCCCCATTGATTAGGATTGCAAAGAAAGATATAGATACACACTCCATAATGAGATCATGAGATTTACCCAATATACCATACCCACGCAAAGCTTGACTAATGATATTCTAACCTAATCTGTCATATGCTTTGGACATATCAACTTTGAAAGCAAAGGAACTGTTCGTAGGTGAAAATTTTGATAAAGAATGCAATAATTCTTGGGCCACAACAATATTATCACCAATATGCCTACCAGGGACAAGCATTTTGAAAGGGACTAATCAATCTATGCATGAGTGGACGTATTCTATTGGCAAGCAATTTAGAGATAATTTTGTATAGGACATTACACAGAGCAATATGCCTATAATCAACTGGTCTTGTAGGATTATTGATTTGGGGATCAGAGCAATGAAAGTATGATTGAGATTTGGAGGCATGAGACCAGTGTTGAAAAAATTTTGAATGAGAGAGGATACCTCACTGCCAATAATATCCCAACATTTTTGATAGAAAGAGCTGGATATCCATCTGGTCCTGGTGACTTATAAGGACCCATCCCCATGACTGCTGCTTTAATTTCATCTGCTTCTGGAATAGAGTGTATTAGAATGTTATCTGCAGGATCAATGGTGGGAAGGTCAGAAAGAATATGCTCAGGAACTGGGGTAGTGTCCACAGCCTGGAATAGGGAACTGAAATGAGCAACAAATGTATCAGCAATCTCATTCTGCTTTGAAACAGGTTGATCTCCATCTTTGATAATACTGTAAATGAAATTTCTTTGCTTCCTTGAAGTAGCAGACAAATAAAAAATTTTGTGTTCCTATCACCTTCTTTAAGCCAAGCAATATTAGATCTTTGTTTCCAATACAGTTCCTTTTGCAAATGTAATTTATTGAGAAGAATTTGTAATTCCCTCTCTTCAAAGTAGCCAGTATCAGTAGGAACATTTGATTAGAAGTAATAATCTTTCCTCAAAGTTCTTAATATCATGATTGAAATTTCCTGAAGTAACCTTCCTCCAATGATGTAGTCGTGGCAACATAGCTTTCAATTTCATTTGTAAAGTAGATGAATGAAGATTGTTCCAATACTCAGTATGATGATTTAAAATCAGGTTCCATTGTCCATACTGCCTCAAATCGACAAATAGGTCTTCTCTTCCTCTGAGTTAAGTTCAAAAGCAATAAAATAGGATTATGATCACTATTAAGGCATGGTAGATGTAGGAGACCAGCTGTAGGATGTAAAGATTGCCATTATGTGTCTACTATAGCTTTGTCTAATCTTTCAGCAATAAATGGAATGATTTTCTTCTACTGTTCCAAGTGAATGCTGGACCGTATGGAACAATATCCATTGCTGCAACTGAATTGTGCCATTGTATAAAATCCTTGTGATGATTGTAATTAAAGTTGTTACCCCCCAAACTTCTCCTCAGCAGATAGGATACCATTACAGTCTCCAATACATATCCATAGAAGTAATAGATGTCATTGTTATTTCCAATTGTTTCCAGAAGGTATAACGATCAGATAATACTGGAGGGCCATAGAGACAAAATAAATCCATGGATGAGAGTACCCATGATAGTGAAGGAAGTGTGTAGACAATTCTCTGAGATGGATATAATACTCAATTGATTATAGAGTCCCAACAGAGAAGAAGACTCCCTGAATTACCGCTAGAGGAGACAACTTGATAATTGTCAAAACCTAACTTCATTGCTATACTAGAAGCAATATTTGATGAACATCTAGTTTCTGAGAGAAATAGAATTTTAGGTCTAGATGCACGGAGAAATGATTGAAAGGTACGAATTGTAGGGTCATTTCTCAACCCCTACAATTCTATGATAGGATCATGGCAATGGAGGCTGTTGGATGCCAGCCGCGCCTATGATTTCATCCATAGTATTAAACGTTTGTGAGGTCGTTCATTAACAAGTTCAATGTCTTCCTCAATAATTGAAAGTCTTGATCTTTTTGAATTCACCTTAGTATCAGTATCAAGTGGAACAAGATCAGCAGGAGAACATTTGAATGGTTGTCAAGATTTCTGGCTTCTATAGTTGGAGAAGTATTGATAGGAAGAATTGAGTCTGAAGCTGTAGGTAATGTAGCAGAATTGATATCTAATTTGGGATGACATCAGTGGAATTTTCCTTTAGGTATGTGTTGGAATGGAGTGGACTAAGGGACTGATCAGAGAGGTGAATGTAGCCTTGACCGAAGTAGTTGAAGTTTGTGTAGGATGGGAAATGTTAACAAATTGTAAGCCCCTATTTTTCAATTTTATTTTAATTAGTGTTAATTAATTTTAATTTCATTTATAGCCTTAAAATAATTATTAGGATTTTTAGGAATTTTTTTAGAATTTTTAAATGGTTTTTAAATAAGTTTATATATAAAAAATATCACTTTGTAAATTATTTAAATATTTTAATATCATTTTGTAAATTTTAGAATTGTTTTAATATAGATTGTAATTACTTTAAATGTTTTAAATGTGGAATGCAATTATTATTTGCATTGTTTAACTGTTAAAGCCTTTGTGTAATTCCTAAATCTTGGAGGACCTAACTGCTAACCTAACCTACCCAGCCCCACGACCACTCTCTCTCTTCCCTCACCCACTCAGCTGCCCCGACCGCCAGCGCAGCCTACCCCCGCCATTTCCGGCTGCTGCCCCGACCGACCTAGAACCGCCATTGACCCCCTATAAAACTCCCCTCTCTCCCCCCCGACCAGACCCTAACCCTAAACTCTCCCACGACCACCACGAACCCCCATCTTCCCCACATAAAGTCCGCCGAAACCCTAACGCCGACAAACTCCCTGTCCAGCCCCACCGTCGACATCCACCGCCTACAACCACTACCCGCTGCTTCGCCTCGACGAGACAACCTCAGCGCCACCGGAGCGCCGCCTCGCCGACGCCTCCTCCGCCGGCCAGGACGCTCGAACCCACCCCCAGCAAGTCGGACACGTATGTAACATTGTTTTCTCGTGCCATGCGTGTCTCGTGTTGAGTCTATATTGTTCGCCGTGTCCTGCAAACATGATGGTGAAATTGGACACGCGAGACTGAACTCGTACGTATCGTGCTAGCCCAGACACGTTAATACCTGTGTCCCTAACTGTCAGGACACAGGGTCGATTTTTTTTTTTTATGTGTTAACTCGCCTAAAACCTAATAAAATTAACCTAAGTCCTATCCCTAACACAGAGCTCGGGCTGACCCCCTGGCCAGCCCGACCCGACTAAACCCCCCCCCCCCGGGCGCGTTCTTTGGCTCGGGTTCGAGCCCCCTGCTGTTATTTCTTTTCCTTTTCCTTTTTTTTCTTTTGTTTTGTTTTATATATATAATATATATATGTATACATAATTTGTATATAAATATATGTATTATATATACTATTTTATGTATATATATATATATAATATATTATATATATA